>VWZD01013170.1:89782-103898 GCA_013396695.1 Sakesphorus luctuosus
TGATCTGGTAAAGGGACTGGAGTTGGCCCAAGGGTTGGCCTTGATGATCTTGGAGGTCTTTTCCAACCCAATCCATTCTATGATTCTAAGGTGTGCTGTATATTCTCATACATGATGAGAAAGCAGAGCCCAGAGGATGCAAAGGACACAGGGACGTGTGTCTATAAGACAGTATTAGCAACACAGTGATTGGATTTTAACACATATTCATTTTTCTGTTTTTTTTTTTTTTTCTGCTGGCACCACCAGGGTCAGTGTAACACACCTGGAGACATTCAGAGATGATTTTGAACAGCCCAGAGAACAGCTGTGCTCACCACCCACACCGCCATGGTACCTGATGTGCTTTCTCCCAGCAGGGAACAGGTCCCTGGGCTATCCCAGGGGCAGGGATCCCCCACTGCAATTCTGCTGCCTGGGGGATGAGGATGCTGTTGTGCTTGCCCTGATCACCACACAGGTCTCAGGTGGGTGTTCCTGCCCACTGTGGGGTGAGTGGCAGTGCCTGGGGCTCACCTTGAGCTGCCCCACAGCCCCAGGTGTCCTGGGCTGCCTCTGCTCCTAAGGCTCTTAGGAAAGCTGCACCTTGATCCCACCAACCAACACAGAGCAGGCACTTCTCTGCTGCAGTTTAGCATCAATTTAACAAAGCCAATTAAAAACCTCTCCCCAGCTAATCTGGTGCAACCTCCCCTGCAGACCAGGCTCAAGCAGGCACTGCTGGGCAAGGAAGCAGCTGGAGAGGGGAGGCCACACTCACTCCTCTGCTGGCTCACTCTTTGGCAAAAATAATTCCCCACAAGATGGGCAAGTTCAGAGACAAACCCTGACAACCCACTGGCATCATCTCCTTTCAGGGGCCTCCTTTTAAAAGGCATTTCCAAGGAATCCTCTCTCTAAAGTTTATTCCACAAACCCATCCAAACCTGCTGTATTTTGACAGCCTTACCTGTAGAATCCTTGGTTATCATATGCCATGTTAGTCACGTCGTCACATGCAGATTTATTCCTGAGTTTCTTATTGTTGTTGTTATTGTTTCTTCCCTTAAAACCAAAGTAAGCAGCTTGCATGTGCTCTAGTTCTTCAGTTCTGAGCTGGTACCACAGCTGCATATCCCTGGGAACACAGCAAGGGGTAGGGGACAGTGTGGTGATATGGGGCTGTAAGGCTGAGCTGTTATCTGAGCATAGCCCCGACTTCTAGAGCTTAAATCTAATCCCAGGTTTACTAAAGACAGCACTTAAACACCTGCTCAACTTCATGTGTAAGCCAAATGTAGTAGTTTTGGCTCTAGTCAGCACAGGTCCCCACTTAGGCCTCAGTTTTCAGCAGGCCTCAAAGGACGTGACGCAGATTAGAGGGGACAGGTATCATCTGACTTAAGCAGCCAAAGAGGTATTTCATATCATCTGACATCATTAGGAAGCGTCGAGGAGTATAACAAGCCAGGGGGGAGGAGTTTCTGCCTTTTCGGTCCATGCTTGGGACCAGGAGGGTTCCTACTCCCTGACTGCTGATATCAGGCCCTGCTGCTGCTGGTCTGCGTGGCTGTTTACCTGGGGAAGTGAGCATATTCCTGTTAATTCCTTTTTCCCTCTTGCTGGGAGGTTTCCTTTGGGGAGGAGGTTTGGTTGGTTCAGAATTCTGCTTGTTAGCTGGGGCGACCTCGGTGAGCCTGTTGTTGTTTCCTGTCACTATGTGCTATTTCATAGGTGGTGTTAAGCTTTCCACTTCTCTATATAAATATAAGAACTTCACCATGTCCAAAGCCTCATTTCTGGTTTTTTCCCTCACTCTCCTTCTCTGGGAGTGGACCTTTTGTCTGGGTACCAGGCAGTTGGCATTTTGCCAGCTTAAACTATAACACCAAACTGCTAGAGATTTAAATAATACCTTAAGGTGGGGAGTTCTTAAAAGGCATAAATATTATTCTGTAAAATAGTGCTATTTGAAGTACTACTTAAGTCCTCAAAAACCAGCAAACAAACAAAAAAAAGAGAGCAATTTTCTTACGAGCACCTGTGGATAGTTCATAGGAACAAACCCCCAATAATTAAGTCAATTTGACAGAGTGGTTTTTGAGACTATGGGTAATAAGTCACATAAGGTGGGAGGTGTCAATATTCCCATGGACTTTCACCAGTGACACAAGTCAGGCCACATCTTGTTGTGTGTGAAAAGATTACAAACCATCTCCATTTTATAGAATAAATTATTTCAAGAATAATTATTTCTGTGAATTTTTGCAGCATTGACATTCCTAGAAGGTTCCAAAATCACCAGGGAGGTTGAGAAGATGAGTTGACTCAAAATGGAGGAGACAGGTAATGTCACCTTTGTTAAGCATGGGACATATTCCCTTGCCTTCAGGATTCCCTTTGGAAATGCTCAGGGGGCTTTTCATGCTGCTCTCTACAACTTGGAGGCAAGGAAAACAAATCACAATTTCTTTTCTTGTTGTTAAAAGAAGTCTGAGATTTACAGACAGTTTCACTTGCTGATGGGACAAGATTAAATTGTGAGAGCTGGTGACACTGATTTTGGTGCCACCATGCTAGTGGTGTTCCCCAGGGGTCTGTATTGGGTCCTGTTTAACATCTTTAGTGATGATTTAGATGAGGGGATAGAGTCCATAATCAGCAAATTTACTGATGACACCAAGTTGGGAGGGAGTGTCGACCTGCTGGAAGGCAGGAGGGCTCTGCAGAGGGATCTGGAGAGACTGGAGAGATGGGCTGATTGCAGTGGGATGGAGTTCAACAAGGCCAAGTGCAGGTCCTGCCCTTTGGCCACCCCAAGCCCTGCAGCGCTCCAGGCTGGGCACAGAGTGGCTGGAGAGCAGCCAGGCAGAAAGGGACCTGGGGGGACTGAGGGACAGGAAGCTCAACAGGAGCCAAGAGTGTGCCCAGGTGGCCAAGAAGGCCAATGGGCTCCTGGCCTGGATCCAAACTAGCGTGGCCAGCAGGCCCAGGGCAGTGAGCCTTCCCCTGGACTCTGCCTTGGGGAGGCCACACCTTGAGTGTTGTGTTGAGTTCTGGGCCCCTGAGTTGAGGCAAGAGATTGAGGGGCTGGAGCGGGGCCAGAGAAGAGCAACGAGGCTGGAGAAGGGAGTGGAGCACAAGTGCTGTGGGGAGAGGCTGAGGGAGCTGGGGGTGTTTGTGCTGGAGAAGAGGAGGCTGAGAGGTGACCTCAGCACTGTCTGGAAGTGCCTGAAGGGAAGTTGTGGCCAGGTGGGGGTTGGTCTCTTCTCCCAGGCACTCAGCAATAGGACAAGGGGGCACGGGGGGCTCAAGCTCTGCCAGGGGAAATTGAAGTTGGAGAGCAGAAAAAACTTCTTTGCAGAGAGAGTGCTCAGGCATTGGAATGGGCTGCCCAGAGAGGGGGTGGATTCCCCATCCCTGGAGGTTTTTCAGCTGAGCTTGGCCGTGGCACTGAGTGCCATGATCTGGTAAAGGGACTGGAGTTGGCCCAAGGGTTGGACTTGATGATCTCGGAGGTCTTTTCCAACCCAATCGATTCTGTGATTCTATGATTTCTGTCTTCTTGGGACGCAGTCCTGCTCCTTCCAAAGGAAACAGCAGCCATGCTCACTCACTGGGAGAAGATCTGGGAGGAGGCTGAATAGTGGGAGGACTTTCAACAGCCTTTCAGCTTTTAATCTCCAAAAAACACGTGGCTGTGGCACCTGGGGACGTGGTTTAGCTGTGAACACGGTGGCAGTGCTGTGCTGACAGCTCCACTTGATGATCCCAAGGGTTTTTTTCCAACCTTAATGATTCAATAAAACACAAGATGGCACTTCAAAGATCATTAGACACCTTGCAAGACAGGTCTGTAGGCAGAGGTGATCTCTCCTAGCAGACCAACTACCAGAGCCAAAGAAACGCAGCCAGGCAGACTTCAGAGCCAAAGGCAAGGTAAGGACATTCTCGCAGCTCCACAGGTACCTTATCTGGTAGAGATGGTTTAAGAGACACTTATTTTACTTTTCCACCCCCAGGAGTTCTCACTTTGTGTGAAATTATCAAGCCTGCAGCTTTTTTTCAGATTAATGCTTTGTGCATGCAGAAGTCAATCCAGTTTTCCACCTCCATCACCAGCAGAGATGCTGCCACCACACCTGCCAAGTTTCACACAGGGCTGTGTTACTCTTTCTCCCACCACATGGACAGTTTGTACATCACTTCAATTCTTTCTGACAGAAGGGCCCAGCCACAAGTGCCCCCAGGTTCCCCCTGGAGCAGGGCTGGGATGGAGCAGCTCCTTCAGGAGACAGGGAAGGGAGCACAGAGGGCAGCAGGGAACTGAGCAGCTCCCAGCAAAGGGAATCATGTTACAGACTGATGACAGAATCAGGTCATAATGTCCACTGTGAAGGGCTTTTCTCTTGCAGGAGAAAAATATCAAGTCATCACAGTCATGTGAATGGCTAATTTTGACAAAACTTCATTTAAAATAAATGAAGAATGACTTTGATATGAATAGTCTTATCAAAAAGAAAAGTGGTGATTTCAAAAGTGTCAATCAACCCTTTCATTTCAAAACTTACTTCATGCTATCAATAAAAACCTAATACTATGAATGACACCAAAGACTTCCATTTTTTGACTCACAAAATCCTTTCAAGGGAAACAGAAAAATCTGTATTTTGGCTACACTCAGATTTCAAATGCCAGAATTTCCCCCCTCAGCTGGTTCCCACACAGCTCCAGATAAAGCACAGCTTGGCACAGACACCTTCACTTGTGTCTTCCCCAGTCTCCTTCCACTCCATTGGAGGGAGCAGTGGGAATAAGGAGCAGGGAAAGTGAGAGGGAAACAGGGACAAGGTGTCCATGGAAAACCTGCAGCAGCAACGAGTGTGGGTGGATGTTCTCGTGAGCAACAGTGACTTGGCTCCTGATGTGCTCCTGCTGCCACTCTCCACACTGGGCTTTTATAATGCACTGGACTGAAGGTTTGGCCTCTCCCCATTCCTGTTTATAAGCCTGTGTTTGGACTGGTTGAGGCTTGTGCTCTGTGCCAGAAGACAAAATCCTCTGTCCTTCCAGCACTGTGCTGTGACAGCTCTAGGGGAGCTCTGCAGACAGTGAGGGAAAGGAATTTTCCCAGCAGTGTTCAAGGAAAGCAAAGGAAACAAGGAAAGAAAGAAAGAGAGAAGAAGGGGAAACATTGCCAATCTTCAATAAGTTGAGGAGAGAAAGGCTGGGCCAGAAAATACAATTTGTGTGTTCAGCTTCTGCATAATCCTGGGTAAACCCAGATCTGCCCAGGCCCATCTGCCCAGGTTATATGACATCAACAGACATTGGGTGCTTAAATATTCTGGAATTCCAAGTCTCTCTATGCCTGAAGCCTGACCTACAAATTAAGGAATTTAAGTAATTAACATCATTGCAGTGCTGCAACCAGCAAATCCTTTGAAGCTCTCTGCTAATACAGCAGTGGGGTCTGTGTCATGTACACTCTGACACCGATTTTAAAAACCTCTTCTTGACATACCTTTGAGTCCTCCTCCTCTCACTCTTCTTCACACACTTGATCAGACAGCAAGTTAAGAAAGCCATGGACATCAGCAGAATGACAGCACAGCTCACAATGGAGGCAACCACTGCGACCTTAAAGCCAAAAGTCTCGTATTTTGATATGGCTGCAGCAAAGCAAACACAGAAGCATTTTCTGAGATCAGTCCTCACATTTATCTTCCCCATTTTCATTAAATGAAACCCCCCTGCTCCACCCTTCTGCTCAGCAAGGTACGTGTTAAGATACCAGAGCATCTTGGCTTCAGCTGAGAGCCATGCAAGCCTCAAATTGTACTATTTAAAAATCTCCCATTTATAAGTTACTAATGACTTGTTCACAAGCATTTCCCCACTGCAATTAATTAAACACAGTGCCTTTAGTGCTGCAGCAGCTAAAAAGCACAACTCTGTTGGCAGATCAAATGCAGATGAGCTGCAGACTCTTATTAATTAGAAGTGGAGCTGCAAAACCAAATACTGAGGGGGTAAATGGGTTTAAAGAAGCCCATTAGAGCAAGGCCAGTTCCATGTAAATCCCATTCTATCCAGCAGGCAGCAAACAACAGGGTTTTCTCAGGCTGGGGATGGATGCAGGATGGAAGACCTGCAGGGCTGAGTGTTCACAGGTATCTGCTGCTGGAAGTGAGTTATCCAGACGAAAGGAGTGGGAACATGGTGTGGCACAGCTAATGTGGGTCTCTGCCAACTCACTTGGAGCAGTGTGTGTGTCTTGCTTTGAAACTCATTGAGTTCTCCCACTGTCACAAGAGCAGCATCACAAACTGAGCTCCACACAGTGTTGCATTCCTGCAGCCTCATTTTCCTGCTCTCATTGTTCTTGAAGGGGCTCTCTCACATGGGAGGTAAGAATTACTGGCTGTGTGAGAGAGCTGAGTGTAAGAGCAATCTGCCCACTGGGGATTTGAGAGGACATAAGGTCTGAGACACAAACTGAGGTGCTCAAAGCTCAGAGGTACCAAGTTTTGTTTGCATCTACTTCTAGTCCAACTAGTAACAACTTCATAACAAATAAGCAGGAACACAGCATGAGAGGTAGTCAGTGCTGCCATTCCGAAGTGAATTGTCAATATGGTAACTTTCCCATGTGGCAACAAGCTGGAATTGTTGAAAAAAATGTCACTGTGTTTCTTTTACAGCAAAAACATTGTCCGAAAAGACTGCCAGGAAATTAGAGGTTTGCAAATATGCTTCCACATTAGTTGGGCATGTCCACATATTCTCTAAAGAAGGGTACAGCTTTTAACTAGAGCCACAGTTATTCTGGTGCAACACTACCAGTGATGTGAGATCAGCGGTGAATCCAACTGAGTCTTTTCTGTGTCATGATAATGATTGATGTCAGGACATACTTGGAGTGCAATCACCATCAGTGGGGCAACTCTGAAGAAAAGTGAATTTGTCTTTTTCCTTGCACAGCTATTTAGAATGAACCCTCACGCTGCAGGAGACAGGGAGGGAAAAACGAACGGGGAGTGGTTTGGGAAGAACCTTACGCTTGCAGGAGGGCACTCCGGCTGTCCACTGGGTGCTGTTCCCTTTCCAGACGCAGCTGATGATGCCAGGGCCTTCCAGCTGGTGCTCGGCAGAGCACTGGAACATGACCACGGTGCCCACGTCGGTGCCATTGCCGTGCAGCACCTGGAGTGTGCCGAGCTGGGGTGGGAGGAGGCGGCGGCACTGCCCTGCGGAGCAACACACAGCCAGGCAGTGCAGCACCGAGGGGCACCGGGGTTTGGTTGGCACCAGGATGGGGATCAGTGCCAGTTATGTGTGTATATATGTATGTATGGCCAGACTTGGGAAGGCAGCTTTGGGCAGGGCTGTCTCTCCCCACGTGGCTGAGCCCTTCCAGCCTGCGCAGGGAATTGTTCAAGTGAGGCACAGCGTGAGCAGAACTGGCCCCACCCTTTCAGTCCTGAGGTCCATCTGCCANTGCCCAGGCCCATCTGCCCAGGTTATATGACATCAACAGACATTGGGTGCTTAAATATTCTGGAATTCCAAGTCTCTCTATGCCTGAAGCCTGACCTACAAATTAAGGAATTTAAGTAATTAACATCATTGCAGTGCTGCAACCAGCAAATCCTTTGAAGCTCTCTGCTAATACAGCAGTGGGGTCTGTGTCATGTACACTCTGACACCGATTTTAAAAACCTCTTCTTGACATACCTTTGAGTCCTCCTCCTCTCACTCTTCTTCACACACTTGATCAGACAGCAAGTTAAGAAAGCCATGGACATCAGCAGAATGACAGCACAGCTCACAATGGAGGCAACCACTGCGACCTTAAAGCCAAAAGTCTCGTATTTTGATATGGCTGCAGCAAAGCAAACACAGAAGCATTTTCTGAGATCAGTCCTCACATTTATCTTCCCCATTTTCATTAAATGAAACCCCCTGCTCCACCCTTCTGCTCAGCAAGGTACGTGTTAAGATACCAGAGCATCTTGGCTTCAGCTGAGAGCCATGCAAGCCTCAAATTGTACTATTTAAAAATCTCCCATTTATAAGTTACTAATGACTTGTTCACAAGCATTTCCCCACTGCAATTAATTAAACACAGTGCCTTTAGTGCTGCAGCAGCTAAAAAGCACAACTCTGTTGGCAGATCAAATGCAGATGAGCTGCAGACTCTTATTAATTAGAAGTGGAGCTGCAAAACCAAATACTGACGGGGTAAATGGGTTTAAAGAAGCCCATTAGAGCAAGGCCAGTTCCATGTAAATCCCATTCTATCCAGCAGGCAGCAAACAACAGGGTTTTCTCAGGCTGGGGATGGATGCAGGATGGAAGACCTGCAGGGCTGAGTGTTCACAGGTATCTGCTGCTGGAAGTGAGTTATCCAGACGAAAGGAGTGGGAACATGGTGTGGCACAGCTAATGTGGGTCTCTGCCAACTCACTTGGAGCAGTGTGTGTGTCTTGCTTTGAAACTCATTGAGTTCTCCCACTGTCACAAGAGCAGCATCACAAACTGAGCTCCACACAGTGTTGCATTCCTGCAGCCTCATTTTCCTGCTCTCATTGTTCTTGAAGGGGCTCTCTCACATGGGAGGTAAGAATTACTGGCTGTGTGAGAGAGCTGAGTGTAAGAGCAATCTGCCCACTGGGGATTTGAGAGGACACAAGATCTGAGACACAAACTGAGGTGCTCAAAGCTCAGAGGTACCAAGTTTTGTTTGCATCTACTTCTAGTCCAACTAGTAACAACTTCATAACAAATAAGCAGGAACACAGCATGAGAGGTAGTCAGTGCTGCCATTCTGAAGTGAATTGTCAATATGGTAACTTTCCCATGTGGCAACAAGCTGGAATTGTTGAAAAAAAATGTCACTGTGTTTCTTTTACAGCAAAAACATTGTCAGAAAAGACTGCCAGGAAATTAGAGGTTTGCAAATATGCTTCCACATTAGTTGGGCATGTCCACATATTCTCTAAAGAAGGGTACAGCTTTTAACTAGAGCCACAGTTATTCTGGTGCAACACTACCAGTGATGTGAGATCAGCGGTGAATCCAACTGAGTCTTTTCTGTGTCATGATAATGATTGATGTCAGGACATACTTGGAGTGCAATCACCATCAGTGGGGCAACTCTGAAGAAAAGTGAATTTGTCTTTTTCCTTGCACAGCTATTTAGAATGAACCCTCACGCTGCAGGAGACAGGGAGGGAAAAACGAACGGGGAGTGGTTTGGGAAGAACCTTACGCTTGCAGGAGGGCACTCCGGCTGTCCACTGGGTGCTGTTCCCTTTCCAGACGCAGCTGATGATGCCAGGGCCTTCCAGCTGGTGCTCGGCAGAGCACTGGAACATGACCACGGTGCCCACGTCGGTGCCATTGCCGTGCAGCACCTGGAGTGTGCCGAGCTGGGGTGGGAGGAGGCGGCGGCACTGCCCTGCGGAGCAACACACAGCCAGGCAGTGCAGCACCGAGGGGCACCGGGGTTTGGTTGGCACCAGGCTGGGGATCAGTGCCAGTTATGTGTGTATATATGTATGTATGTATGGCCAGACTTCAGAACGCAGCTTTGGGCAGGGCTCTCTCTCCCCACGTGGCTGAGCCCTTCCAGCCTGCGCAGGGGATTGTTCAGGTGAGGCACAGCGTGAGCAGAACTGGCCCCACCCTTTCAGTCCTGAGGTCCATCTGCCACGGCCGAGCGAGCTTGGACAGTGACAGGGAAGTCCTCGGGACTGTCCCAGCCCCCGGTACTGACCGGGCTGACCCTGCTGAGCATCCCAGATCTGACGGGATGGGATGGCAGGGAGGGATTGAACTGCCAGGGGAGGGTCCCACTGAGACTGGAACTCAGGTCCTTGTGATTCAGAGTCCAGAGTGCTCTCCATTACAGCATGGGACCGCCCTTAGTGCCAGTTAATGGTCAGAACAAACAGCAGAGCTTGGGGTGGGCCATCCTGGCTGCTCTGCCAAGCACCAGCCCATGGCCAACCCCCCTTGGGGCCATTCCACAGCGCCTGTGCCCTGACCCTCAGACAGAGCAACTCGTGTTGTGACATCATCTGCTCAGAATGGTACATAATGAACACTCAAACATCAAAAGAACAGTCCTTTCTGAGTGGTGTGGGCTCCTACAGATCCCAGTCTTGTTGGACTCTGTTTAATTCAGCATCTTCCACGCTGGGAGCATTCATTACACATCTTCCCCGACAGAAATTTCCAAGATCCAATGGGTTGATCACATGTTTTAGTCTACTTGGCAGCATCTAGGCAGGATCCTACAGAAAATTTCTATATTTAAGAGCACTGCACCTCTGTTTGGTGCAAGGGGTCAGGGGGGTCAAAACCACAGAGAGGAGCAGGGAGAGACACACACATAGAACTTCTCTCCCTTTTTTAAGTGGCAAACTCTGCTTTACAATAGATTCCCCATCCCTGGAGGTTTTTAACCTGAGCTTGGCCGTGGCACTGAGTGCCATGATCTGGTAAAGGGAGTGGAGTTGCACCAAGGGTTGGACTTGATGATCTCGGAGGTCTTTTCCAACCCTATCCATTCTGTGATTCTATGATTCTATGACCTTGAAACACACATGGAACACCAGAAATCTGGGGAACAAGCTGCTTCTGCTCTGCTTTACACCAGATGAACTTTCCCTGCCTCGTTTGCTGCTGGGCCAGAGGAGTTGCACATTTCCATCACTGGAGGAGCATTGGCTACCAGAAATGGAGAATGGCTTGTGGAATATCTTAATGTGCTGAAGGACCATCCAGTGTTCCCACCAGCTGATACTCCTGGGGTGCAGTGACAGCAGAAAATGGCCATTGCTTGGGGAATAATTATACTGGGTCGATCATCTTTCTTTTCAAGCTCTTCCAGGGGAAATTGAAGTTGGAGAGCAGAAAGAAATTCTTTGCAGAGAGAGTGCTCAGGCATTGGAATGGGCTGCCCAGAGAGGCGGTGGATTCCCCATCCCTGGAGGTTTTTCAAGTGAGCTTGGCCATGGCGCTGAGTGCCATGATCTGGTGAAGGGAGTGGAGTTGGACCAAGGGTTGGACTTGATGATCTCGGAGGTCTTTTCCAACCCAATCCATTCTGTGATTCTATGATTAGTTTTTAGTACATTTTTGGTCATTCAGCTCATTCCTTTCTATTTCTTTGTTGTTCATACAGCTGCTCCTCGAGCCATGAAGCTGCTCTCCCCTTGGCCACCCAATGCCAGCCACTGAATTCATACACTGAGTTTTATTGTCACAACATTCACTGTTTACACTCATTTGAAATGTCATTAAGAAAACATAAAACATCCAGATAACTTCAAAGGTAACAACAATAAATATGCTTTCTGGTTCTGTACATGTGCACTGCCAGAATCTGGAAACTGTTTTATACCATCTTTGGTTTGTTAACACTTACTAAATAGCAGCACTGCTTCTGCATCAGAGCCCGAGTTCCCTGGTTTCCCCTGGGTGTCCAAATGGCTCGAGAAGACTCAGAGCCAACCACACTGCAGTGGCAAACACTGTGATGACACACATAAAAATATAAAAAGGGGGGAAAATATGCTTCCCAAATGACAGTCTCCTTGGGAACATCCTGACAGAACCACATGCTGTTGGCAAATCTATTTTACTTTTAATACTAAAAGTGCCCCATGTCATCAGCTGGCGTTGAGCTCCCAGGATCACACCCAGCCTGCCCACCCCACTGCCTCCAATTCATGCTCTTAAACCCCTGCCCCTGGCAAAGGAATCTCAGCAAAAGACCAAACAAAAGACACAATTACTGGGCTAATCTACTGAGTAAATATGTACCAAGCACTAGCTTTTCAAACCATACCTCTTTAACTCCATGCAGATTATTTCTGTTTGTTTTGGCACTTCCTGCAGTAGCTTACTATGGCAGCAATGAGAGTAAATATTTTCTAGAAGGTGGCTTCTCTTCATCTCTTGTCCTTCCCACCTATATCCCATTCCTGAAACACATGGGATGCACTGGACAACTTTCCTCCTCTCTCCAGATGAGCATTATGAGTTTGAGCTTTTTATTTTCAGTAACCAATGTTAAATCAGTCACAGACTATTCTGAGTTGGAAGGGACCCACAAGGATCATCAAGTCCAACTCTTAAGTCAATGGTCCACCCAGGGGATTGAACCCATGACCTTGGCATTATTACAACCAAGTTTTAACCAACTGAGCTAATCTCAGGGTCAATCACACTGTGCCTTCCCATGAAACACCACACTCCTAAACTGCAAAATGAAGATTTTACATATAGAGATAGATTTATTTTTGTTTTGCATTTTATAATTTCAAAGCTATTCTTAGAGATCACATTGTCAGAGTTCAGGTTGGTGACTGAGATGCAGAAAGTCAGTAAGAGTCAAAGTGGACTCAAATCACACCCCCCGGGCCACCACAGCAGCCTCATAGACTGTCCAGTTTCCCTGAGCTCATTACTCACTCTCTGCTTTCCAAAGAGCAGATCATTTGGCCCTGGATCCCTTCTTTGAAGACATATTTCACTTCATCTAGCACTGACCATCCTGAGTAACACGTGCTGAGGTGCTTTTACCCTTCCCTGCCCAGGACACTTTATGCCAAGTGGTTAAAACCTCTGGATGGCAGTGACCTTGTCAGCTTCATTCCTCAACCATGGGCTTTGAATTCTTTTTCTCCACTTGAGCATCACGAGGATTTCTCATAGCCAATGTCCAACAAAACTGAGGGTATTTCCTTGCTCTGGTCTGGGCTGTAACAGCATCATGGATAATTCCCAGAGAGGCATCTTAACAACAGTTTAAGAGCTGAAAGTTCATCAACAATTTTGTACACCTGCCTTTGAGCAGAGGAGAATCAGAGAATCATAGAATGGATTGGGTTGGAAAAGACCTCCGAGATCATCAAGTCCAACCCTTGGGCCAACTCCAGTCCCTTTACCAGATCATGGCACTCAGTGCCACGGCCAAGCTCACTTGAAAAACCTCCAGGGATGGGGAATCCACCCCCTCTCTGGGCAGCCCATTCCAATGCCTGAGCACTCTCTCTGCAAAGAAGTTTTTTCTGCTCTCCAACTTCAATTTCCCCTGGCAGAGCTTGAGCCCCCCCGTGCCCCCTTGTCCTATCGCTGAGTGCCTGGGAGAAGAGACCAACCCCCACCTGGCCACAACTTCCCTTCAGGCACTTCCAGACAGTGCTGAGGTCACCTCTCAGCCTCCTCTTCTCCAGCACAAACATCCCCAGCTCCCTCAGCCTCTCCCCACAGCACTTGTGCTCCACTCCCTTCTCCAGCCTTGTTGCTCTTCTCTGGCCCCGCTCCAGCCCCTCAATCTCTTTTCTCAACTGAGGGGCCCAGAACTCAACACAACACTCAAGGTGTGGCCTCCCCAAGGCAGAGTTCAGGGGGTCACCACTTCTTCCTTGAAGAGCTCCTCAACACCATTTCTCCCCACTAAAGTCAGAGCATTAAACATGTTGCTGCTTTTTGCTTTTTACAAATGCCTTTATGGAAATGCCCAGATGGAGTTTTGCCAGTATAAGTTTGTGCATTTCGCCCAAGTTGAGATTTAGCATCTCTGGATTAAAAATTGCCCTGATTTTCATCAGCATCTTCTAAAAACCCATTTGGAAAACCCTTCCTGTTAGCTCAATCATGCTGCACTGTTAACTATCTGTAATGTTTTTGTGGTTAACCATTGCACTCACTTTCCTGCTGGGTTAATTTTACACTTCCATCTCCAGAAAATCATGTTTAAGTAAGATTCCATCCTCACACTTAGGTAACAAGATGTTCCACATAGATTTCTCCTTTCAGTACTCTTCAGGCATGTTTATCTGACCAAATCCGCCACAATCAAGAACATTGTTTTTATTAACATATTTCTATTTTTTATTTCAGCTGAGACAGGTGTCTGAGGCTGCCTTGCTGCCTGAAGTAAAACACAAACATCTGTGCTCACCAGATTTACATTTTTATTTGTATTTCTTTTATAAATATCCAAAAAATGTCCTCTTCAGGTCTTGGTTTGCAGTAACTGTAATTCACTCAGAAATGTAAAAATGACAACTTATAAAATTGAATAAATCCTCTAATTAGAGGGCTGGAGCCCCTCTGC
>VWZD01013172.1:436-233905 GCA_013396695.1 Sakesphorus luctuosus
AATTGTCTCCCAGCCCATCCTCTGAGGAGTTAAGGGGATTTTATACCAGCTTTACTTACGAGAGACTAGCCAGCCTTTCCCCTGCCATGCAAGTTAATCAAAATATCCCCTAACTGTGTATACCTGTAGGATGACATCTTCTGTCTACTACTTTGCATTAGATGAAATGTTTATTTAGCAGTTTAACACTACTTTTTTTTTCTTCCTTTAAAGTACAGGTCATGTGTCTGCTTCTTCTATCATAAGCTGTTGGAAGTTGACACTTTAGCAAACCCACTAACTTGTCTTCAACATGATGGATGTGGTTTATGGGTAGAAAGCCACTAATGGTGTAAAAGCTTTCTAATGAGGTGAAAACTACCTCTAAGGTCTCAGGGAGACAGTTGTCTGTGACAAGACTTTTATCTCGTTTGAAACGGGGATTTAAGTATTTAAAGTTAAAATATCCATTTGCCCTTCTCATCCAAAATCTAATATGAAAAAATTGAGGAACCTTGCATAGACACCTGGGTAATTCCTGTGAGCATTGCTGTGAGTGTCTGAAAGCCAAGTGCAGGGAATTGGCCTTTGGGCTGGAATTCACTGTTTTCAGTTCCTTAGTTTTAAGAAATAGATGGGTAAGGTTAACCTTGAAACCTGACAGTGTTTAGTTTTGGATGGTGCTGTCTAGACTATTTTACTGCTGAGAGGGTCTTTTACATTTATTTTTCTATAACAGAGAAGGTAGCCTGAAATCAATTGAATGAATAGTTGATCATTTTAAATTCCATATCTTAAAAGAAATGAACAAAAACCTTTAAAAAATGCAAGAGTGGTGAATTATGAAAGCCTGCTCTACCACTCCGATCTGCAAGCATGTGTGGCCAGGTAGATACAGGAATGTGTATGTCTGTGTGCTTAATAATATTACAAATATATTGTACACCTTCCATAGTTTTTCCTACTGCTCCTAAGCGCAGCTTGATGACACTTCCAACATGTATAGCTCAACCCAAAACAATGGGTCAATGTCAGATTTTCTGAACTACATGAATCTAGCCCATGACATTTGCTGTTCTTAAAAATTGGCTTACTAGCAGCAAAATCCTTTCAAACACTTATCTATAGCTACAGACAAATGTCTATACAAAGTTTTTGTTGTTTTGTTTTTAAATCCTGGAAGGAATTGCAAGCCACTTTTACATACTTTTCCTCTAAAAATTGTTTTTACGTTTTTCTTTGACAGTTATACATAGTGCTTTAGCATAATATCATTGGCCATTTGTAGAGGTTAGAATATTGATAATAAAATAACTGTGTCCTGCCTTAAAGAGTGAAAGGGAGACAAATTATCCGAGGGGAAAACTGAAATCATCCTACTCCCTCAGGAGCTGGTTCAGGACAATCAGGAATGCCCCATTTCCTGCCTAATTCAATCACTGCTGTTCCTCCTAGCAATAACACTGCAGGACAGGGTTTTGTGGAGTTTAGCACAGTACAAGGGTAACATGAGAGCCTGTAATTCAATGGGCTATTATTGCTCTTCAGTGTTATCATTTTCCCATGCTCATTCCTAATCTGAGCCAAAGCTCTGCATCAAATACCTAAAGCCCAGAGGTCAGTAACTAGTCTATGCCCCAGGGAGTTTAACAGTGCTCTGACTGTGTATGGGGGAGAGAGAAAAGAGGAGCGAAACACAGGACCCATATTTTTCAGGGGGCGCTTACCCGAATCATAAAATCCTTAAGGCTGGAAGAGACCTGCAAGATTGTCAAGTCCAAACTTTGACCTATTACAACCCCATCCACTGAACCACATTGTGAAGTGTCACATCCCCTCATTTTTTTAATACTTTCAGGGATGAGGACTCTACCACCCTTCTGAGCAGCCTGTTCCAATGCTTGACCACTCTTTCAAATAAAGAAATTTTTCCTAGTATCCTATCTAAACCTCCCCTGACACAATTTGAGGCCATTTCCTCTCATCCTTGCTTGGGAAAAGAGGCTGACTCCCATCTTGCTACACCGTCCTTTCAGGTAGTTATAGGGAGCAAAAGGTTTCCCCTGAGCCTTCTTTTCTCAAGGCTAAACTTCCCTAGCTCCCTCAGCCACTCTTCATAGGACTTGTGCTCCAGCTCCTTCACTGGTTCTGTTGCCCTTCTCTGAACACACTCCAGCACCTCAATTTCTTGTAGTGAGTGGCCCACAACTGAACACAGGATTGGAGGTGCAGCCTCACCAGGGCTGAGTACTGGGGGACAATCACTTCCCTGGTCCTGCTGGCCACTTCTGATACAAGCAAGGATGCCATTGGCCTTCTGGGACACTTGGGCATGCTGCTGGCTTGCGTTCAGTGGCTGTTGACCAGCACTGCCATGTCCTTTTCCACCAGGCAGTTTTCCAGCCACTCTGCCCATTGACCACCACTCTCGGAGCCAGTTTTTAACCCAACCAAGAGTGCATCTGTCCAAGCCACGAGCTGCCAACTTTTCCAGGAGAATGCTGCAGGAGGCATTGTCAAAGGCTTTACTGAATACTAGGTAGATGCCATCCACAGTCTCCCTTATCCACTAGGTGGGCCACCTTGTCCTAGAAGGAAATCAGGTTGGTCGAGCAGGACCTGCCTTTCGTAGACCCATGCTGACTGGGCCTGATCCCCTGCACATGCTGTGTGGTCACACTCAAGATAACCTGTTCTATAACCTTCCTCATCACTAAGGTCAGGCTGACAGGTTCCCAGAATCCTCCTTCCTACCTTTCTTGCAAGCAGGCGTCACACTGGCTAGCCAGCAGCTACTTCCTCTACAGAGACATACCAAACACTGATGATCTTAAGTTTTGTTACAACTGTCATTGACTGCATCTTAAAGGAATCCTAATTATTGCAGAAGATAAACAGTTAGGTTTGACTTTGACAGCAGATGTACTGGGGAAAAAAGCTGACTTTCCTTGTAGTGCCAAAATAGCCATAAGACCTTCTGAAACATATAAAAGGAGACTATCTGCAGTGAAAGAGGCTCTGTCTCCATAGCACCATTGCTGTATTTTGGGGACAAGGGGGAATTAACATTTGAAACTGTGAAAGCTGAATAACTAAATAAAATAATTAATAAAAATTATGCAAGAGCTAAGCATGAAACAGAGCAAGGCACTTTCACAGCACTCACTCTCAAACTGCTGTTGCAACCCCTCGTTTGATCTGCTCTTGCTATTACTGGCAGATAAAAGCCTCATGAGATTAAGATGAAATCTCAGCTGTCAGCTCACGTGAAATTGTGTTTATCCTCCTCCCATGAGATTCAGTGGACTGCAATGTATGTGCCTGTCAAGAGCCCCTTTCCATTATAGCTCATAGAGGGCTTTTTTTACTCTAAATTGAACATGCAGTCCTTTCCCAGCTGGGAAAAAATACTTTATTCAAACCTCATAAACTTAAAAAAACTCCCATAATAATAATAGCAGTGCTTCTGGAGCCATGCCATGCTTCTTGGTAATAAAAATTGGAAATGTTTTCTACTTAGACGGGAGTCCTATTTCCAGAAGATCTTATCTTACAAAAAAATATTTCAAGTAAAGGTTAATTCGATTGGTGCAGCTCCTTCAGGCTGGTCCTTTAGTTCAACAGATTGTCTGAGATCAGTTCTGTAACCACCTAAGTGAATTAATGATATTAAATGAATTTTTACTGAAATCTGATCCCAGACATGGGAAGGTAGGAGGGGAGCACCGCTACATGAGTGTACTGAAGTTAGAGCAGTGGATGTCCCACGCTGGTGGGGCCTTGTGAGTGCTGAACCTGAAGGAGGAGACTGCCCTTAAGAAATTGAGCATGGAAATTGAGGAGGATGGGAAGAGAACCTCCAGGTCCTCTACATTGGCACCTGCTGTTCTGCCCGGAGCAAGAATATGAGGCTAATAGTCACGATACTCTGTGGCAGCTGAGCAAGATGTCAATGTCACAGACCATCTCCTCCCCCTGTTTTGGACCAGGCTGTAGTTGCTCACCATTACATTTCTGACTGAGTTATGGAAACCCAAGCTGGGCTTTTGTGGGTTTTGTTTGGTTGTTTTTTGTATTTAGCTCTTTATTTCACACATTCATTGCAAATGCCACTCACCATTTCTCCACTACATCAGCTTCAGAGCAGATGGCTGCTCTAGCACAGAGGTGATGACTTCGCTGCAGTTGTGGGAGACAGACCCAAGGTCCTGTTTGGTGCCACTTATTTCCAGCTCAAGGAGCTTGGTGGAATCAGGAGGAAGAGGAGAGGCCCAGAGCCATCACTCACCCGCCTGGAGGCAGCTTGTAGACCAGGAAGGATTTATTTGTTTGCACCAATTGGGCTTTTTGAACCAAAGTGCCAGTCTGTGACTACAGATTCTGGGTAATATTAATAGATATAAAATACACAACGCTCTCCTACCTTTATTTAACCTTTTCTTTTTTTGCCAACTCTAGGCCCCGGCTCAGGAAAAGCTTCCTTAAGAAAGGTCTCAGGACCTCATTTCCCACCACCAGGTGGCAGAAAAATACACTACAGAGTCAGAGTAGACTGGCAGATCACTTCCCGCATCATTAACGTAATAATTCTTTGCTAGCATTTATCACAAGCTTCAGGTTATCCTACGAAAATATCTAGATCAGTATCATTTCATATCAGATGCATAGATCAGTATTGCTTTTGGAGGCCATAGGACTGCTGCGTGTTTAGAAAAATAAAAATATCTAGCAGGAGAGAGTCCTTGGCAGCACTGGCAGAAATCATCTCTCTTACAAACTTTAAAATACTTACTAAAATTGACAAAATCACACGTGGCATTATTAAAAGAGACTTTGATACTGAAGAATAGTAAAGAATAAGAATAAAGTTGCTTGTGCTGCAGCACCCAATGTTCTTACTCTTAAATATGCTAAAATTACTGGCTACAGCTTCATGTTGTGCTTAATCCAATTTCACTATAGGACTTAAACCCCAGGAATAAACCACAGCCTTATGAAGCAAAGCTCCAGGCAGGTTTGAGGGAGTTTTTCTAACACTGCAAAATGTTAGTCAGACAAAGTAGAACTGGCTCCTGTGGGCACAGCAGACTCACCTACAGAGAAGACAGCACTATGTTAGATGGATAGACACCACTCCAGCAAAAGATTATTTTTAAGTGGATACAGAATTTGGGCTATATTGGGCTTCACTTAGTTCTGACAGATTAAGCAAGCACTGACTTCAGGTTCCTGCCTCCTGGGTGACTCCCAAACTGTTAATCTGTTCTACAACTACTGAACTCAACCCCTGTCTTTAAAAAGAAAGCTACAATCAATGCATTTGGTAGGGCCCCAGCTCTCTGAGATGCCTCTTGGTGAGGCCATCACTGCTAGATACAGTATATTAAGGGAGTTTTCTGGAAGAGCAGATCATTCCTGAATGACATTCAGTTTTAAGACATCTCCTAATCACTACACTTTTAATTCTGACATCTCCAATGTATAGACACAGGTCTTAGAGCTATCCTGAAAACTTCAGAGTCAAACTTGTATATGATTAGAAAAGAGCCTTGGGTATGGGCCTTACAGTCCTTGGGAGAGCAACAAGGAAACTCCATAGCCTGTGGGGTTACAAATGCTGTTGCTGCAAAGGTTGAGAGGATTGTGATCAGGGTCTGGATGGACCTTCAAGCAACTGGTCTTGAGGAGGTCTTCAAAGCGGAAGGAATTTGCAGTGAATTGTGACTTGGATGGGAGAGGTTTGGGCGGCAGGACTGCTAGGAGGAGAGATTTGGATTACCTTGGGCTCACATGCTGAAATAGTTTGGGGAGGGCTGACATGTAAGAGTTTGGAATACTTGGTGACAAATCTTTGGGATGGGAGCAGTTAGGAGAGTCACTGGTTGGCAGCTTCTGAGGCATTTCTAACCAGATCTTCAGGCTGGGGCCAAGGACCTGTGTACAAGAACTGCTGGATCTGATCCTCCATGCTCTGTCCTCCACTGTGTCTGCCCTATGAAAAACAGGAAACTTCAGCTCAGGATTGCTGTAGGGGAGAGGTGTGGTTTCCAGCCCATATTAAGTTAATAAGAAATGATGGCAGTGCTTAAGAAGGAGGTGATTCCTGGGAGGGGCAGCCTTTGAGCAGTTAAAACCCTTAAGAATGCTGCACCCTCATCCTCACATGGACTTCTTGGGAAGCTTGGAATTTAAAGGTGAACTGAAACATGTTAAAAATAATCTCTACAGAAACTCAAATAATTAAATACAAATACTTATGTGTATAAACATCACAGAGATGTGTATTTTGAAATTGTTTCTTTCTTTAAGAGTGAGAACATAATAACTATATGGTCTTGTGATTCTTCTGATGTAAAAACACATGGTAAAACCTTCACCTATGATAAGGAACAGGTTAGAAAATTGTCTTTTACTTTAATAAATACAAATAAATCCAAGCCTAAGACTGCACTAAATTCTTTGAGAAAATTGCTCATGGAAATAAGTCAGTGACTATAATGTCAGCCTCTATACAACTGAAAAGGAAGATGCTCTATGGGCTCAGGAACCTCTGTACTACCAACAAACAGCAGAAATAGAGTCCAGTGGAGCTGACGTTCTTGGCACTGTTATCAGTATGCTTTGTTGAGCCCCTCAATGGACACAACTACCTCACCTTATATATATATCATTATATATATATGATGAGATATATATATCTTACATAAAAAAATAATGATCAATAATACTTGATCCAGGCAGGTGATGAGTTTGCACTGGAGAGCTTATCAAAAGAAGGGCAGAGAGGATCACGATTTGCACAAAGAGAGTTTAGAAAGAAGATGCAGCTGGGGACAGGATATATCCCAGGTGCAAGTTGCAGAATGAGCGGAACTGAGAGTAGATGCGTGGCATAATTGCAGTGTTCAGATAAGAAACTAGAAACAGAAGACTGTCTAGGTGAGTTCTACACACTGTGCATGGAACAAATTTGCATTTAACCCAAGTAAGTCCGTATATGAAGTGTCTCACAGGGTAATCTCTGTATTTCTTCCTAATGGTAATTCTTGGTAGCAGTTTCAGAGGGTTATCTGTGTATTCCTTGCCTAAGCCTGAACAGAAAAAAAATATAAATTTGTGGCCTCCTGCAGTTCCCTCTGACCATTTTTACAAGCAACTGGGGTGCTGAGGCAAATCCCTCTGGATCAGGAGACAGTGGGATGGGAAGACTGCGCAGCTCTGCTACTCCAGTGAAGTGTTAATATAAGCATAAACCCTGTTACTCACCTTGTATATTTGCTTCTGTGCAAGGAAGCACAGTAGTGTCAATGTGGAGCAGTGTCCTAGTTCAGCAGCCAATATCAGTTTGTCACTGTGTGGGTGTGACCAAAGCTATGTATTCTACACCCTCTATTCATTTCCCAAGAACTGTTAACAATGGACCATTTGCAGCAGCTGCCCAGGGCACACCCGACCCCTCAGGATGTGAGCTGGGTGTGAAAGACACCTGTGAGGTAAGAGCTGTGATAACTCCCCTCCAGGGAGTCATTAGCACCTTCACACTCAGCCTGAGGGGGCGTGTCTGCTAATGGGCCATCAATGATTCCAAATACCCCATGACTCAGAGTGAGATCACCCAATGTGGAACTCCCTGTGCTGGGGGAGGTACTGGGCATTCCCACCTGGACCTGAAGGTATGTAATCTTAGGGTTTGAAGACCTCAGGGGAACCTCTTCTCAGATCCAGAGGACCAGAACCTCAACAGGAGGAGACAACCACTCTCAACCAAACTGTGACCATCATCTGCAACAATAGGTTTTTCGCTTCCTTTTGCTTTGGACTCAGGGTAACCACATGGGTCTCAGCACAGAGGCCAACAAACACCATTCTGTTTGTGCCCCAGGGTCCTGGGTTATACTTCTGGGTTTTGTGAGTTAAAACAAATTTCTCCCTGTGCCATTGCATTTATTGTAATATTGTTATTAAATTGTGACTCTGACTTATAATCTCTTTTGTGTTGGGTTCATTTCTCCTACCAGTTTACCTTTAAACCACCACAAGCAGCAAAATCTGCTCTTTGCAAGTAAAAACATCAGGTACCCACTCCCTCAGCTGGAAGAAGAGATATGGTCAGTCCAAAATCCCCAGGAAGCCTGCTCTCATGAAAAAGATAGGAGGAAAACTGAGCTGGGAACTGTAGATGCCAAAGGAGTGCGAGACTTTGGGATCTTGCCAAAGGTCTTTTTGCAATTGGGTGGTTGCAGCTGATTTTTGTGAATGAGAGAAGGTCTGCAGGAGGAGGTAGAAGATGGTGCAGTGTGTCAGAGCACCATGAACACAACGGGAACTTAACTGGGTAATTAGTTTTAGAAGGCTGTGGGATGGGAATGAGGGGCCGAGTGGGAAGGCACATGCATAGGACCTGCATTTTTGTGGGGGCACATTTATTACAGGCTGTAGCTGTACCATGCACATACCTAGCAGGGTTGATGGCAGGTTCAAATGCTAGAAAATAGCTTACAGCCTGTAATTTATTTTCCTGATAGAAACCCTCCCAAAATAACAAGCTCGCTTTGTTGAGGGTATCTGTGATTTCTGGCTTTTCCCTTTTGGGTGTTAAATTTGGGGGCTGTGCAGGCTGCAGGCTGAGGGCTCTGATTACCCACCAAAGTCATCCCTCTGCTGTTTGCTTCTGGATGTGCTCTGCAAATACTGACTGCTATGGACACACAGCTCTGGGCTTAGACCATGGGTGGGAGCATTCACTCCTGCAAGCTGAGAAGGAGGATTTTGTGGTATGACAGAGCTGGAGCCACCATCCCGCTCCATACAGGACATTCTGGATGGAGTTTCACCTTCTGCCTCATCTGAGCTAACTGTGGGCCACCAGTGAATGGGATGTGCTGGCCTCCCTCCCTCACACACGGTGTCCCTTCTGTGTGACACCCAGAGACTGCTGCCACAGGAGACTAATCCAGCAGGATGTGGATGCATTTCCAGTGGGATCAGTGAACTGATCCAAATCACCAAGTGGGCATGTGATTGCTAATGCAAGGACTGAAGCCAGGGCTGGGCGAAAGGAAGAGTGGGATCAGCACTTTGGCAGCAGACTGCAGTTAAGTTGGATTAAGTACAGCATGAAGCTGTACTCTAAAATGCCCATCACATCACAATGACTTTCATCTGGTACCAGCCCTCCAGACTGACAACTGATACATGCAGGAATCCATATATTTATTCATTCAAGAGATGAATACAATACAGTTCTGCCAACACAAGATTTTACAAGGTAGCTGCTGGTTGAAGTGCTGAGGCCTGAACAACAGGCTCTGTGCCAGAGTTGACCTCTAGATGAACCTCCCAACCTAATGTTATATTTAGCCATGTATCTGCTTATTAGCCAAAATTAGTGTATTTGTAATTAATGTATCTATCTTTCTGTATTTAGACCCTAGTCAAGGCCATGGAGGTATACATCTGGCCTTATTAGATATGAATGTATCTATCTTTATTTGACAGTAGTGGGTCCAAATTGACTCCCTGATTTTCCTCTGAAGCCCTGGCCAGGCTTTGGGTGAAAACCAGGCAGAGAAGAAAGCCAGATATTTTCTGCACTAAATAAGTATTGTAAGCTTGTTTGTTCACCAAAGCTTGTTTGTTTTGTGGACCCTCTCACAGTGAAGACGGAGACCTCACCTATGAGTGGATGCACTTTGTAGGATTTCCCAGTTCCCAGGAGTGGTTCTCTGACCCTTCGTGTGACTGGGGCTCCCCACCTGACGTGTGGATCTGGATCATGGTAATGTATTAAAAAGGGTAAGTGGTGATGTATCTTTCTCAATCACTATAGACAATTCTTGTAGTAATGATTAGGTGCATTACTAATCTTATCCTTTTATAATTCTTTGCTTCTTTTGTAATTCTTTGCTGTTTTGCACTATAGTAAATTTATACACTTATCCTTTTAAGTTGGTGTCTGTGTGTTTTGTGCTGACCCTCATCCCTTGGCAAAACATGGGTATACCATGAGATTAATGAAGGGTAAAATGGCATAATTCTTGAATTAGAATAGTGATATAGTGCAGTCAATTGTAAGACCACTACTTACCACTTATCAATGAGATACAGTGCAACCTTTTCTGCTGTGACAACTGTAGCCTGCAAGCAAGCATTTTAGATCTGTGATGACATGGCCTGTCTAGGGAGAGTGTCTCAGCATGATTACAGAGTCATAAATCACAGAATAGTTTGGGCTGGAAGGGACTTTTAAGGGTCATCTAGTCCAACCCCCCCTGTAGTGACCAGGGACATTTTCATCTAGAGCAGGTTGCTCAGAGCACAGTTCAATCTGACTTTTAATATTTCCAGGGATGAGGCATCCACCGCCTCTCTGGGCAACCTGTTCCAGTGGTTTATCACCCTCATTGTCAAAAATTCTTCCTCCTATCTAATCTGAACTGACTCTCTTTTAGTTTAAAACCATAAAGGGTCACCCTTATTGGATCCATTTAGTCTGGAGATTTTGCTAGTCTGCTGTGTACATAGACATTAATCTGAGATAAGAACTGATGTCTCCATTAAAAAATGTGAAATGTGAGAAGAAGATAGAGAAGGTATGTTATCTTCCATTTGCTTTGTTTGGTTTGTGTGACAAGGGGCTAAGAGAAAGGCTTATAAAAAGCAAGATATAATGCAATGATGCTCTTCAGGGGCAGAGGCACAGGGCAGTATAATCAATCTCATGTTTCTTAATGAGCTCTAGGTCCCCATCTAATTTTAATTGTCTGCCTGGAATACTAAAATACTTTCAGGCACTTATAGTCTGCTCATTATTAATAAAGAGCATGTAACACTCAAGACATTTCTTCCATTTCCTGCCTCATCCTGGCTTATCCATTATGATTCTCAGTACCATGAGAAAGTGAATTTTCTTCTATTAGTAAGAATCTCAAAACCTTGCAATTTTCTATGAATATTATGAAGAACATCATTGTAGGAAGGGAAATATATATAGAACAGCATGTTTTGTACAAACATAACAAAATACTGTTTTTTTTTCTTAAGGAAACATAATTTAATAACCATTTTTTCCCCCTTCAGCATTCACAAGACCTAAATTAGAATGCCATTGTTTGAACTTCCAACTCTGCTTCTGTAATTGGAAAAAAATACTTTCTACGAAGTGGCTTGTTGAATCAGAATGTAAGTGCACAGGCAAATCTAGCTGTGGGAGGCAGTCTGTGGGCTTTTGAAGCTACATAAGCTTCCTCTGCTGGAAAAAAACCATGGCTGCAGGGTTAGCCATGGCACCTCAAGAGGAAGAAAGCCTCCATCTCATGAACTTTGTAGAAGGGATACCATCTGCACCAAAAATTGAAATTTTCAAATTTTGGTGGAAACAGAAAAATATAATGTTTTGTAGTGTATGATTGCTGCATAGTTTGGAAGCACAATGGAAACTTATCTTGTGGAGCAAACACACCTAAAGGCAAGAAAAACATCAGTCCTGGACAACATGTGAATATTTTTTGTTATTAACAGGGAAATGTGCATTTCTTCTTCAGCACAGTAGAAGAATGTCAGAATATGGCTGCTGTAAATATCCTTAATGTGGCCCTACAGAAAAGCAGCTTTCTGGGTAAACTTTATAAACACAAAATAGTTAAATCAGTGAGTTAAAGTCTACAGATATAATCAGAATTTGTTTCTACATACTGGGTTATCTTGACTACAGGATCTTTTTCAGATCAATGCCCAATACCTTCTGCTTTCCTTTCTGAGAGGTCTGCTCAAACAGGAACTTATTCTCCCTGGGATGAGCCAAGAAACTGGACAAGGGTAGGAAATGATTTTTTTTTAAATATGTTTAGTGCTAAAAAATATTTCCAAAGGACTGTTAGAGGGTGTAAATTCCTGTTTCTGAAGGCAGTTTCAGTTTAGGACCTCATAAAGAGTCTCAACCTGTAATCTGTTAGGCAGACCATTTCAAATCTCGATTGTAAAATTCTTGATGGAAAGTGTAGCGAGAGAGCTGAACAGCTGGTGAGCCCTGTGGGAAATGCAAGAAGGAAAGTATGAGGGCAGGCTGGGGAATAAGCACCTTGTACCTTGCACAGCTCTACAGGAGAGGTGAGGAGGAGCCTGGTACAGAGACTCTGGCACTCAGTCAGGGCTGTTCAGAGTTGGTGCAGGCTGACCTCCACATGCTGTTCCAGCAGAAGCTGACTCCCCAGGCCTGTGAGGTCCAGCCATCCACTTCTGCATAGCTCACTAGCAGCATATACTCAGCCTTGTTGCTTACAAGTTTTATGCAGTGTGCCCTACTGTAGGGATGCATTTACAATATCTGGAATGGAGAAAGTCCTGCCAGAAATGGATTTGTGAAGAAAATCAACAAACTACTGATAATGCTTTAACAACTGATGTTTTTAACATTGTTTAAATGTACAAAATGATTGTTAAAATGTCCTTTTGCAAAGTTCCCAGAATACCCTGTTATCTCAAGGCTCTGGAGGAAGGTTGTGACATGCTGTTACCTGAACCTCCCTCCTACTGAATGTAAATCCCCTCACTGCCATTGGCTCAGAGCCAAACCCCCTCTTGTTTTCTATTGGTGGGTTATGGATCTCTCCAAGGTCCATATAAACCCCCGACCAGCAATAAATCTCTCTCTTCTCCTCCCTCTCCGGTGGCCTCTGTCTGTCCTTCTCAGGGGCTCTCGGGGACCACGTGGTCAGGGGAAGTGGGGAGCACATTTTCTCCTAGGTAATGGAATAACCTCCAGGACCAGCAGAATCATCCAAACCATTGCAGATTGCATCCCTACAACAGACAGCACCACAGAGGCAGAAGGAACCCCACAGAAACACCCTACCAATCATCTGTCACTGAAAGAAAATCCCTTTAGACACACCCTATTCAACCAAGGTCAAATTAGAACCCAAACGTGCTAGACACACAGCATTCCTACCCAACTCTCCAATTCAGAAATGGCCAGTTTTGTTTCTGAACTGTAGATAAACAAACCTTTAGCATGCAAATTATATTAAAGTTAAAAAAAAGTTTCTAACTGGTAATGTGCTAATTCAGTTATAATTATGATACTGACTCCGTAATGTGAAGGTTTAATCTTGTCCTCAAAAGTCAAAAGAACAGATTCTGGTAGCTTATTTTTTCTTATTCAGAGAAATTATTTTCCTGATGTGAGTATAAAGCCACATGAAAAGTTTTTATGGCTATATGGATAGGCTATTTGATTATTTCACTGTTTGTACACTATACGTGAAGCTTAAATCCTGTTTTTCTCTCTTTGATTTTCCTTACTCCTTTATGGGCCCTCCAGAGCCCTGTTATTTTTTTCTCTTCTAGTATGTATTTATTTATCAAAACTTTATACTCTATAGATTATAGACTATAGATTGACATCGGGAAACTAGGAACAAGTTATTCCTAACACATTGCTGTTGTACAAACAATTTTTCCGTGAATTTGTCAAAATTTTTTTGCCCCACTCCAAATGTCATGATAATGAGCTCCATTATTCATTTGTGCAATTACCTGCTTTTCTCTATTTTAAAGTTTCTGTCTGATAGCTCTTGTTATGCAAAAACGTGTACAATCACTCCAGTTTTCTCCAGGCCATTCATGAGATAACAGAACTCTACTATGCACATAGAAAGTCTCTTTCCCAAGCTGAGTAATCATAGTGTATTTAATTACACATCTAGAGACTTTTTTTAAATATTTGATCAGTTTTCTGCCATTTCTGGTACTTTTTTACTATGTGCCAGTATAATTTTGGAAATGGAAGATAAGTCTATAGGAGCAGCATAGATTTATAGTGAGGCATAATGATGCCCCCGTTATTCTTTATTCCTTTCCTACTAAATCCTAATACAGGTTTATCTTTTGATTGATTTGGAAGCAGCAACAGCCAAGATTTCCTTCCTGATTGACAGGAACTTCAGTAAGTAAAGTTAAACTCTTCTCCCATATACTTTTCCTCATATATAGTTTTCAATGCTGAGCCCTCCTCTGCTGGTATGTCACTCAGCAGTCACTCCCTCTGTGATTTTTCTGCACCTCCTTGGGCTTTGTTTTAATTTCTTCTTCATGATACTTGGCAATATGAGACTATTCTTTCATTTCTCTTAAGTCTCTTTTCTAGGTCAGTCATGGATACCCTGAGCAAGATGGGTCCCAGACTGGTCCTGTGATAGCCTACTGATAACACACTCCACCGTGAAATGTTTTTGGTTTTTTCTTTCCTCTCTATCATCAGCTAGAGACCCATATGAGGATCTCTGCTTTTACCCCAGGAATACTTAAATTCTTAAAGGTCCATTTGTGAAGAGTCTTGTTAAAGCTGCTGTGCATTGTATGATGCAGACAAGTGCCACATCTTTACAATGTAAGTAATAAAAATGGAGCCTTACTGGCAAACTACTGAGAATTCAATTTTGTGTACATAGTCTATCAGAGTATTAACAGGGTAATTTAAAAAATTGGAAGACTAGGAACCTAATATATACAGTTAAGGGAAGAAATGACATATGTAATTATATTTTTCTTTTGTAACTTTTTTCTTATATAACCAGCAAAACAGAAAATCTCTGCATAATCAAAGTATCATGTTAAATTGAAAACAAACCAGTTATTGAGAAGTCAACACATAAAACAAATTGAATCTTTGAATGCTGGAAACATCTGGCTTCAAAAAGATACAACAGGGAACCACCTTAATGATAAAAATTGTTTATTTTTGAAGTCTCAGACATTATATTGGGATGATTGTCTAGTGTAACATGTAATCGTTCTGTTTTTAATGAAGATTTTTGCAGGAGCAGATTTTCCTTGGAGTATAATACATAAAATCTTTTTTTTTTTTTCTCAGAATTAGAAAACAAATAGAAAAGGTGAAAAAAGGAGAGGAAAATTTGCAAAACTTCTGCTATTTAGCCTATGAGGAAGGAGCTGAAATTTAGATTGAAAGATAAGCATTTACAAAATGAACTGCAAACACATTATTTTAAAACTACTTTAAAACCAATTTGTTTAAAATCTCTACAAGTCCAAGGAAAAATTGGAAATGTATCAGAACATACAATTTATGAAATACAGAAGGTGACAGAAATTAGACATTCTAATACATTGTCCTAACTTCACTAGAACTTGGACTGGTATCTGGTTTATTAGAGTTTTCAATCTGCTTTTTTGTTTTCCTGCATTTGACAAGTAAATCTGCCCATACAGCTTATTCTCTTGGCTCAAACAATGATTTTCCAGGCACAGTTTCTTGTTGAACACGTAATACAGAACCTCATTCGCAGCACATGAGCAAGAGAGAGATGGCACAGTGGCCCAAGCCCAGGAGCCTGCATGGTGGAAGTTATTTCAGAGCAGCATGGGAACTTTTCTGTGTTTATGTGCCTTGAGCTAGAGAATCTACAGTGTGAATGTAGAAAGGGAACTGGGCCCCTCAGTTCAGGAAGGATATTGAGGTGCTGGAGCGGGTCCAGAGAAGAGCAACAAGGCTGGTGAAGGGACTGGAGCACAAGTCCTGTGGGGAGAGGCTGAGGGAGCCGGGGTTGTTTAGCCTGGAGAAGAGGAGGCTCAGAGGTGACCTCAGCACTGTCTAGAACTACCTGAAGGGAAGTTCTAGCCAGGTGGGGGTTGGTCTCTTCTCCCAGGCACTCAGCAATAGGACAAGGGGGAACGGGCTCAAGCTCTGCCAGGGGAAATTGAAGTTGGAGATCAGAAACAAATTCTTTGCAGAGAGAGTAATCAGGCTGGAATGGGCTGCCCAGAGAGGTGGTGGATTCACCATCCCTGGAGGTTTTTAAACTGAGACTGGCCGTGGCACTGAGTGCCGTGATCTAGTAAATGGACTGGAGTTGGACCAAGGGTTGGACTTGATGATCTCAGAGGTCTTTTCCAACCCAATCGATTCTATGATAACAAGAAAAACCAGAAGCAACTCTGGCAAATCAAGTAGTTGCTTCTTATGAAAATTATTTAAGTACCAGAGAATATACTAATGGACAGAAAATAATAGTGGTATACTTCTCATAATACAAAAGATAAAACTTACAAGTCTATCTTTTTAAATTTTGACTCTGCACTGAATGTGCAACTGCAGAAAAAGTAAAGCAGCTGATAAAATCTGTGTCATAGTGACTATATAGAAAGGAGCAAAAATAAAGCTGCATAGGCAATAGTAAAGCTGACATTTTCTGAATGATGATTTTTAATATTATTTAATATTTTTAATATTATGTAGCATGAGGTAGCAAAAGCTCAGTGCTATTCATGGAACAAAAGACAATATTCATTTGTAGCCCATTGACTTTCTCCCTAGCAAGCAAGAAAAATTTACTATAATCAGTGGCACAACTACAGAGATACTAAAACTCTACTTTTTCAAAAAAAAAATTGCAAAAATGCTGTAGAAAACAGTGTAACTAGAAAGCTTTGATATTGATTCTTGTGATTGTTATTTGGCTTTTGACCGAGGTAAAACTCAAATGAAAGATTTTACATTTCTTAGAAAATTAAATACCGGTAAGAATATGCAAAAAGTATAAAATTTTTCATATTTCCTCAAGCTAAACCCCATGTAATTTAAACTATTCCAGCATGAAGGAAACGATCAAATCCTTCATGAACAACTGAAAAATGAATTCCAATAATTTTTCTACACAATTTCTAGCCATTATCCTTTATGTGTTTACTGTACTCAGGAGCTGGTGTATTTACTCTGTTTTCTCACGTAAACAACCAATGCGTGTATGTGTGTGCACACACATACTTGCCTGCATAAAGCTGTTAGCTAGTTTTATTTGAATTTTATTTATACTGAAGGGTAGGAATCTTAGGAACATTTATATGTCTACCAGTGTCTACAACAAAACTGTGTAGTATTAACTCAGCCACATTAGACAACAAAGAATATCATAACTACAGGAAAAACTTGTGGGAGTTCCGATTGCTTTTCAATAAGACCATTTTGCATTTTAAAGCGTTTCTTGCAGCTGAGATATTTGTACGAACTCTAGTCAATTACGTAATGAAAGTAATTTATGCTGCAGTGGACGCTCACCTCATGTTTTACCATCAGTTGAAATGACAGTGATGCTCACTGTGCCAGGGCCCCCAGACCCACGGGTTGCAATGATTTTAACACTCATGACACTCCCGGGCTTTTCGGGGGTGGTGGTGGGGAAGAAATAAGGATAGAACCGTGGGGCGTTCCGTGGCGCATCGGAAACCGTGTGATGGAGCCCTTGAATTTCGGCTGTAATAAAGGTGGGGAACAGAACACTGTCAGGTTCCCAGCGAGTCTCCGTGTCCAGGGCTGCTGTTGTATGGGAGAGTCCCGAGTGCCGACCCGCTCCGCTCCCCTTTGGGAGCTCCTGTAGAAGCACCACTGTCATTTTGGTTCGGCGCTTTGGCAACTTCTGCCAGGCAGCCCAGCGCTTTCTGAAAGGACAGAGCTCAACGGAGGGACAGGGATACCGTGACCTTCCCAGGAGGAGGGGAGGCAGGACAGGGACATTGCGGAGCGCGTGTAGGGTTTCTGCCATTCCACGGGCGGGGGACAGGGCGGCGCTCCGGGCGGGATGGCGCGGGCAGGTACCCGGGGGCAGGAGGCGGCACCGCCACTGCCGCTCCTCCTCCTCCTCCGCCCGCCTCAGGTTTGTCATCGTGTCGCCGGCACGGCCCGGAGGAGGAGGAGGAGGAGGGAAAAGAGGAGGAGGAGGGATGAGGAAGCTGCCGCCGCCGTTGCATCCGTGACGGGGGCCTGGAGAGCCCAGGCTCGGGACTGCCCCTTTCTTTCCCACCGCCGGCGCACAGGCGCCGCTCGCCCGGGGGAAGGGCCAGAAGGAGGAGGAGGACGGCGGCGGCGCTGTGTGTGTGTGTGAGAGCGTGGGTATGAGCTCAGTCCTGTGCCCTGGGGCCGCCTGAGGAGACCCGGTTCCCTGCCCGCCGCCGCCATGGCTCACTCGCCCGTGCAGCCGGGGCTGCCGGGGATGCAGGTGAGGGAGGACCTGCGCCAGGGGCAGGCACGGGCACGCAGCCCGGCGGGGATGGCTGCGAGCGGCTGTTCCCCAGGGCTGGGGGGACAGGGCGGGGGGAGAAAGCGCCTCTTGGATGTGGCTCGGCCCTGGGGGCTGGGCTGCGGGTAGAGGAGCGGGATGGAGACGAAACGTGCTGTCAGCGCTTGGCGTGATGCCCGGCGAGGTCCCTCCGCCCGGTGGGTCCCTGCCCGCCTCCCTCCCTCCATCCCTGTGCTCAGCAGCCTCTGTGTTGCGGAGAGCGCAGCGTGGTGCACGTCCCCTTCCCCCCGGCCCGGAGTTCTCCTCGGTGCTTTGATTCCTGAAGCGAACGCGGCTCGGTGAGCGATTTGTGGCCCCGTTGTTGTGCGGTGAATGGGGGAAGCACACGCAGAGCCGGTGCGGGAGAGCAGGGCCTGGGAATGTTGACCTTCAACGCCTGCTGCAGTGCCCATCTCTGCTTCTGGCTGAGCTGGGAGCTCCGGGATGGTGTTCGGCTCCTGTGTTGGACTCCAGGAGTTGGTTGGCTGCTCTTGTTATATGATGGAATTTGCTGGTTCCGTGTCGTAACTATTTTTTTAAAATAACTGGTGTGTTTTTCTGCTGACTGAGCGAGCTTCTCCCCCTCCTTGCCCCGTTTTTCTTAGTTTAAATGGAAACTGCTGCCAGAAAAACTTAAGGTCATTGGTATCTGTGTGATGTTATTTTAATGTTTCCCACATCTGATTAGAAACTTTCCCGCCCTAACCTCCAAAAGAACAACTTATGAATGACATGTAAGAGTTTTTCTCAATTTATCTCCTGGATTTGAAGTTTTTGTGCATCATTTGATGTAAGTATTGATTTGGTTTGTTTTCCCCTGAGTCGAGATTCTAAGTCATGTATCTCTTTTCTTTGCATAACCCAAGGATTTGAATTTAAAATGTGACATGCTTAAGCATAGCATGATTTATTGCTCAGGCATAGTACTGAATGCCATATAACATACCTAGGCCCATACTCCGAGCTGATTAATTTATTGCTCTGTAGGTTCTACTGTTCAGTGTTCACCTTCCAAATCTGAGCAGTTTGCAAATTGCCAGAAATAGAGAAATAAGGGTATCTTGATTTGGCTACAGTTTGTTTAATATTGGTGGATATTTTTTTATGCATTTGAGACTTGTGAGAACCATGACAACTTTTTACTTTGGAACAGAATCTATAATATTTTAGAATTAAAAAGTCAGATTTGTAGCTGCGCAGAAGTGAGAGAATGAAGATTATTCCATCATTATACATGACTGCTGATGTGAGTCACTGCATAATTCTAAGGTCTTGTGTGTTTTACTGCCTTGATTTGTTATGTAGTTTGTAGTACTGTTGGCTGTACTAAACGGTAGATATTCAGGATTCTTGTTAATGCACATAATTTGGGAGTTTACTTCAAATCTCTTTTTATTCAGGACAGTGTTATTTTTCTCATTATTTTTTATTGTAGTATTATGAGAGTTTCTCAAGTGTGAACTTTTAACAGTGAAAAAACCCCAGACCCAAATACAAAGTACCTGCTGATAGGTAGAGGCATAAAGTCTGTCAGCAATGTAAGTACTGCTTGCTGATTTTCTGCACCCAGTTGGAGGTGTTTGTATCCACTTCCATTCTGTCAGAATACATAGCAGTGTTATGATGATTTGTTTTCAGTACACGATTCTCTTTGATTTCACTTGAAGATAAATGTTTGAAGAGTAAAATATATACAATGTGTGACATCTATTTAAATAAGACAAAGGTTATGGTTTGGGACTTTTGATTATGTAGGAGAGAGAGTAATAGAGCTTAGTTCTCTGAGTTATAATTAAATTGCCTAAATCACGGGACTATCTTTTTCTGTAGTGTGATACCTCCTCCCCCCACCTACCAGCTTCTGCAACAAACCGTGTAAGCAGTGTCAGTGGCAAGTTATGAAGCTTTCCCTGACATTTTTTGCTGTAATTAGACAAGAGAGGAGTCAGTGTGCTGGTATGGACAGAGTAACTTCTTGGCCCTCAAAAAACCACTTGGAGGGACAACGCTTTTTTAATGCTGTTTGGTGTGAGCACAGTGATGTGTAAATAGAGCAGAGAAATGAAGGATTAATATCTTTCTCCCTGAACAAGACATCTGATCGATGTCTGAAGAGTGATGCATAAAAAGTGAGTGGGTAGAGAGTGAGCCAAAGGAATGAAAAACTGTGGAGGAAATGTAGGATGGTGCTGGAAGGTTGTCAAAACCTGAGATTTGCTGTCTGCTGCAAAGTGGGCATGTTGTAACCTGAATAAAACCAGAGTTGGGTTTTGACCTAAATTTCTAGGTGTGCAGGTTAAGTTTGAACTCAAACTTTCTGCTGTCATTGGTTTAAAGGCTTTGTGTAGATATGAAATTTGAGTGTGCAGTGTGAAGCTGCATCATTACTAAACTAAGGATATGTTGTCTTCCTTCTTCATACTTTCTATAAAGTAGCCTGGGGATAGTGCTTGTTTGTCTGTAAATGTGTGAGATTCCTGCAAGGCTGGCTCGCAGTAAGTGTGTATGACCTTGATTTGCAGACTGGCCTGCATTTCAAGTCTGTGGTAAGCTTCTATATATTCTTTATGGAAAGTATATTTTAAATAATCAAGTACTATGTTTGTAAAATTATGATAATAAATTCCTGGGGTGCTTTTGAAATTCCATTATCTTTAAGACAATCCTCTTCTGTGTAATAAAACCCTTTTTTTATCTTCCTCCCTTTCAGTTTTTTTGGTAGCAATAACAGTGTTGATGCAATAAGTTATTTTTATTCATTCTTCATTGTATTTTCAGTACAAGAGCTACAGGTTCTTCATGTAAAATGTAAATAAGCATTGACATTCAAGCTGTCTTGCTTCAAGAAATGTTAAAAGTTTAACTAAATTTAAGTGGGAACCTGACAAATGAACAGAAAAAGAAAGATTGTTAAGTGTAAAGGCACCATTTCTGGCTCAGCAAGTGGCTGAAGTGTCAGTTTGCTGGAGACTGGAAGAGTGTTTTGGGAAATATTTGGCTATATACTTGTCTGGTTTTGCACTGTTCCCAAGATACTCACTTTTGAGTGCTGTGGAAGTGTTCTGGCCAGGAGAATCCTTTGTTCTGATTTGGCATGGCTGTTCTTTTGTACTTCTGCACTGCAGGTATTACTGTCCTCCTTGTTATAACTCGTTCTCCTTTTACAATAAACTAGTTCCTGTGTGAGCTCTGTGTTTGGTAATTGCAAAATATTAGGTTGCTAAATCAAAGGCAGTGGAAAGGCCACATAGCTTCAGCTGCTTTCCATTTGCAGCTTCTGGAGGAGGAGGTTAGTTTTGGAGATGAGTTTTCTAAATTTGTTGTGTTGGGTTTTTTTAAAAGTTTGTGCTCGCTGTTACTGTTACTGTTGAGGTTATAGTTTGATAAATACTTTGCAGTACCTTAGAGCACCTAAATATTTGGCAGATCCTTGGACTGTTGTGGTCTTGGCTAATCAGTTGTAAAACATTCTGAGGATAGATTATCATGGTTCCAGGACAGAAGAGTTCTAACTTGTGAAAATGAAGGGTGTGTCTTCTCACTCTGTAGTGAAAGGCTGTTCCAGGGCTATGCAATAGATACGTGGAGCTGTTTGAGAGAAGTCAACTCTTACTGACAGTGAAACTAATGATACTGAGAAGCCATGAATAGCAATTTCTACAGGATATGTGGATGCTAAGCTTCTCCACAAACATGCCCAAAATCTTGCTATTAAGCATGTGTGGAGTAGTGAGAGAGGGTTTCCTCTAACTTCCTAGGAAGCCACTGTTGCAGGGGGAAGCTTCAGTTTGGATAACGTTGTTAAATCCTTGTTAAACTCAAGACTGTACAGTAAAATGACTGCAGTTCTGTTTTCTCAGTATTTAAGTATCTTTGTTTTTTCTGTTGCCTTTCCAGGTACTTTTAGGTGGAAAATAACTGATAATTGATGGTAAGGTATAGACTGCTGTGTCTTTGGGGAACATTTTGAGGTATTCAGGCTGTTGGTTTTTTCATGTTGACTTTATAATTTCATGAATAGCTGAAGCATTTATTAGGAAGGTTTTTGGAAGAAGTACTGACACCAGTGAATCCTTATTTTTTATGAATCTCAGTGTTTCAGCCACTCTGTGGTGTTGGCACAATACATTTTAAACATGCTTTCCAGAATTCTGTTTAATTTTAAAAATGTTTATATGGAGGTAAGGTGTGGTGTTTATACAGAGGCAGAGGAGGTAAGAAAAGTTACTTACAAAGTCTGAGTTTACAAAATTTGTTTTGGTTCCTTGCTCTGGTACCAGTCACATCCAAGATGGTTGGTCATCCTTGTCAGTTACTGCGTAACCAATGTCAGTGTTCACCTTTCTGTCATTAGTGTCAACAGCCTCTGAGCAGGAAAACATATTTCCATCGTGTGGCCTTCCAGAATAGGTAAATAGCTGCTGCCTATGGCAGCTGTGTCTTTCAGGTGTCCTTATAGACCAGTCAGGCTGGTCATACGCTATGGCAAGTGTCATGTACCAGTTCCATGTTTGACTAAGATACCCTCTTAGTCAGCTGTCATCTTTGTTCTCCAGAGAGACAAAAGACTACTGATGTAGTGAAGACATTTAAATATTGGGCCTTGTGTTATGAGTGGTGTACAAGGCTCTGATGTCAGCTTTTGCATAATGGCATCTTTTGTGTTTCTGAAGTAGAAAATGGAAGTATGTATCTTGGCTGCTTTCTCAGAATTTGCTTAAATTGTTCTTATTCTCCCTTTCTTGGGGAGTGGCCTGGGAAGGGGAGTAGGGGATTCACAAACACTGACAGCAAAGCATCTCATATAAATTAGTAGTAATATGAAATAGTGTATCCATCCTATAGTAATTTGGTCCCTGCTGTGTTAAAGATAGGCTGGAGAGGGTCCAGAGAAGGGCCACAAAGATGATCAGAGGACTGTGAAGCCTGTCACGTGGGAAAAGGCTGAGAGAGCTGGATTTGTTCAGCCTTGAGAAAGGAATGCTTAGGGGAAACCTCATCGCTGTGTTCCAGTATTTAAGGAGTGGCTACAGAGAATATAGACATGGGCTTTTTATAAGAAATTATGTGGAATGATGAGGAGTAATGGGTACAAGTTACGGAATGCTTAGGGGAAACCTCATCGCTGTGTTCCAGTATTTAAGGAGTGGCTACAGAGAATATAGACATGGGCTTTTTATAAGAAATTATGTGGAATGATGAGGAGTAATGGGTACAAGTTACCTCTGGGGAGATTCTGATTGTACATGAGGAAAATTTTTCACAATTAGGGCAATCAGCCATTGGAATAATCTTCTTGGGAAAATGGTGGATTCCCCAATGTTGGACTCAGATTTTTAGGCTTGCTGGGCCATCTTGTCTAAACTGTGCTTTTGCCAAGAAAGGTTGGACTAGATATTCCTTGAGGTCTCTTCCAACCTTGTATTCTATGATTGAATTTGATCAGCATATTGTTTTTGTGGTGATGCACCAGCTTGCATTTGTGGAGTACTATTTAATTAGGTGGTGTTCTGTGTGGCCATTTGTGTGGATGCAGCTATATATTCAAAACTTGTTTTACTTGTAAACTCTTTGTTAATGTGTACGTTTCCATATGTGTGTATGCACCTCAGAATTGGAAGCATCTCTTCAGTGTACTGGATTTGAAATGCAGAGTGAGAAGTTCCTTAAGAGAAAATTGCTCTATACTACATGAGAACAGTCCTAAAATTATTTTAATCATGGATTTCCTCTCTTTTCTGGAATGGAGAAGTTTTTTTCTGTTTGTTTGTTTTAATGGTAGTCTTCAGCTTCTTTATTAGAATTTTTTTTTACAGAGAATGTTGTGAATGGGGCAACTTCATTTTGCCAAAATTACTAATTCACTTAAGCTGATGTGTTACATGCCTAATTGAGTCTATAGCCATGATCAGTATCAGGTGATCAGAAGTTAGTTGATACTAGTAAAATCTGTGTTTGTTTTTCCCAAGCTTGCTCTAAGCTTTAATATTATTACCTGAAATGAAACTTCTGGGTATATGTTCTTTATGTATAGTTCCAAAAGTGAGATAAATGTAGTTTACTTTTGAAGAGCTGTATTGAATAGACTTTTTTTTTTTTTAGTGAAATTGCCTTCATAAGCCAAAAGTTACTTTGTTTATTGGGAGTATTTGTGCATGGAATTGTTCCCTCTTAGTGGACAAGAATGGATCTGAGAGTAATAAATGTTTAGGGTGCACAAACATCAGACCGTGTTGATTCTACAATAGTATAGAACTAAGAGCCCTTCTGCAGTGTAACTCCATAGAAATTGAGGCTTAATCAGAAGAATTTTGGGAATGCTTGTACTCCCCTCTTGTATTCTCAGTTGCTCTGCTTGGCAGCTTTGTAAGGGACATTTGGGTTTTCTGTTAGGTAGAATGGATGCAAGAAGAGTTGCCCCTCATATTATGTGATTGCTGTAGAACCTAAAACTCATTATATTCCTTCTTTTCCTCTAGTAGTATTAATGCAACATAACTTCCTAATTGCCTCTATTTCCATTATTTATTCAACCATTTATCATAATGATAGAAATTTCCACCAAGAGCTGCTATTTTATTTTTCTTTTTATCGATAGCTTAGCTAATTAAGAGTGATTTTTTTTTTAACAGTGTTTTAGCTTTTTTGGCAAGTGTAAACAAGTGAGACAATATTCTAAAACTGTTTGGGGGGACTTTTTTCCTTAACTGTCATTCTCTTGGTGTCTAAAATACCTTTTGTGTTTTCACTGCTATGCTCTGCCTGCTGAGGATACTTGTGTATTGTTTCCATTGTGTGCTCAAGGCATGGAGAGATTTTTCAGTTGCAGTAGTTTATGGTTTAAATGTGTAACGGATGGAAGGGAGGAAATCAATTGAAGGTTATGAAAATTTTTAGTGAAGTTACACTAAAACCAAACAAAACTGAAAACTTCAGAAACTCAGCATATTTAATTGGAATTTATTCTTTCTAAATGCTTGTGAAAAGCAGCCTGTGGTTAGGTACCTATTAATTTTGGTATTAAACTCTTAAGGCTGTATGCTAAGCAGCTTTCTGAATGAAAACCTGAATGAAAAATGCCAGAAAATTTCAGAGTCATTTGTACAAGGGACACTGCACTCAGAAAATGATGCTGGTTAACTGGGAATTTTGGAAGCATGCTTTGGATATCTGTACTATTAATCGAAAACTGAATGTTTTGTATTATGAATCTCAACTAAATGCATCTTTCTTGAAAATAAGTGGAAAGAGGATTATATTAGGGCTGAGGAATAATTTAATGATAGGCTAACTTTAGGCAACTTTTTTATTCCTGCTGGAAACATGCTTAAAACCTGTTTCAGTCTAGGCAGAAATCAGAACAAGGGAGTTGAACTGTGTCACAAATGTGAGTGTCAGGCTGCAGTGATGTATCTGTATGTTCTTACCCTCATCTGTTTGTGACATCAAAAATGTTTGAGATGCCAAGTTTTACAGCTTTATTCTTTGCTTTTCCTCCCCTCTGTTGCAACCCACAGAATTTATGGCAATTGTTCCTATTTATTAATGTATTACTATTGCTAATTCTCCTTAATTTTGGTGGTTTTAATTTTTCCCAGAAAAAGCTATTTCCTTATGGTAGTGTGTGTTTGAATTGAATAATTTTAGTATTGGAGATGGAAAACGAGATATATGGAATATGTGTGAAGGAAAAAAAAAGAAAGAACAATCACATGCTATTTTTGATAATTGACAAGTTGTCAGTGAAACAACTGGATCTTAATTTTGCACCTAATTATTATGGATGAGTGCTTTCATTCTAGTCTTTGTACCTTTCATTCAATGTTTTTCTGATTAGTGTTCTTAAAAGAAAATAAAACTCAGTTGTTGCTATTCATGACAATATTCATAATGTTCATAACTATAAAATGGCTATGCTTGTTCAGCTGATTCTTTTTTATTATTGATGGATGAAACTGAGAGACAGCTCAGATTTGATTCCAGTTTTAAGGTTTCTTAAAAATGTCTTTTTTCCCTTCTTTAGATAGAAGTCACAGACTATAAATCCAAATACTTGATTATATATTGTCTCTCTGGGTTAGTTAGCTGGTCTTTGGAAGTACAGGTAGGGCTTGATACAATGCAGTAAAGCTGAACAGTTTATTTTCTGCGAATTACCTTTGTTTTATTTCAGTTTCACACCAACTACAAGAAATAATTTTGCATGTTGCATCAGTAATTCGTGTATGGGGTATATATATTGCTGAAAACAGAAACTTGTGAGCTTCAGAGAAAGCTAAAGTGCTGTGAAGCAAAGTTTGAGGCTTCTGCTTCCTGGAAGTAGTTTTTCCCAGATGTAAAACAATCTTAGATGGGTGTTTGGGGGAGTTAGTGTTTTCTTTGGTGTTTTTTTTTGTATGTGTGTGTGTTTTGCATTCTTTTTTTATTTGGTTGGGGGTTTTTTGTTCTTTTGTTTGGGTTTTTTTGATTATGTGTTTGTTTATTCCCTACTTTAATAGCCCAGTTTCTGGGAGGGCTGCATGGTTTGAACTTGTGCCTTTTACCCAAATTTACAATGTATCTCCACTGCTGCCATTTGTGCAGCTAACTCTGGGGGGATCAAAGGAAAGCTGCTTAATCATGGTCTGTGAGGAGGTGAATAGGCTTTAGATGGCTTTTGAAAGATTGCAAGTACTGTTATAGAAAAACCTTTGCAGTGCTGCTTCTGAAATGGGGAGCTGTGTGAGGAAAGATGACATCAACTGTACCAGCTATTTACTTTGACTGGCCTTGAAGCTCTGTGGGTACTTGGAAAAATTGCCTGTATGAACTTGTCTGCTAGATTTGTTCTCTGGTTTGACCAGGGAATAAATTTAAAATAAAGAAATGATGTGCAGCAGTGGTGTCTCATGTCAAAAGAAATTTTGTATTTGTGCAGTAAATTTATCCATAAAACTCATTCTGGGTGTGATAGGTCCTAGTGTGTCACGGAATAGCTGAGATTGTAAGAGGTCTCTGGCGCACATCTAGTCCACCTCCTGCTCAGAGTAGAGTCGAGAGGTTGCTCAGGACCACATCCAGCCTAGTTTTGAGTACCTCAAAGAATGAACCACCTGCTTGGGCAGCCTATTCCAGCATGGGATTATACTTACAGTAAGAAAGATTGGATTTTTTCTTTGTGTTTTTTTTTCTTTTGTCTTTGTAAGTTTCAATGAAATTTCCTATAACTCAGATTCTGCCCATTCCATCTTGTCCTTCCACTGGACACCACTGAGAAGAGTCTGGCTTTGTGTTCTTTTCTCTTTTCCATCAGGTGTTCACACACAATCAGGTTTCCAAACCCCCAGGCTTCTCTTTTCAAAGCTAAAGCAATCCCCAGAATTCTCTGAATCTCTTCAGATGATGGTATTTTGGGCTCAGTCTTGATAGGGAATGAGGATTGAACTGACTAATTGGAAATTGATTTGATGAAATGAAAAATATACAAAATGAGGTGTTAAAAATTGATTGTATATTTCAAATGACCCAGCATAGAGAAGTTACAGATCTGCAAGTCAAATCAGTTGCACAAATAAGCTCGAGAACCTGAATATGGAGATGCCTTATAAGTCTTGCAAGTTAAAGAGAAAAATATTTTTTAACTCTTTCCTACAGTAACTGGATGAATAACCCTCCATAAAAGGAGGTTAGAAATAAGAACTGGAATAAGATGCAAAACAATACTCAGTTAAAGCTGTATCTTAGGTCAGAATGGTTACAGATGAAGTTTGATCTAGCTAGTTTGCATTTCAGTAATGTTTTCTGTTGAACTATAAGGGGCAGTTAGTGCAGATGAGAATTAGGGATTCATAAAAATAAATATTTTGCAAGGTGTATATAGTCCTGGCTATGAGGAGTTTGCTTCAGAGGTGGTGTCAGAGTGGGTTTCTCCAGGATTGTTTTCAACAGTTGCTGACTGAAAAGTGACCTTAGCATAGAAAAAGGCAATGCATGCTGATTAAAATTGCTGATGGTACAACATTTTAAGGCACCTGTTACACTTGAGAGGGCATTACTGAACACAACCTTGAGGGCTGGAATTACTGAACAAAATAGCACAAAGTGCAGCTTGTCATAAGTATGAATTATTACAAAGAACCTCTGCTATTGCTGGGGGCTCATTAGTTGGAAATGCAGAGAATTAGGAAGAGGTGATGTGGTTCTGTTGGTTGCAGCTGAGTTTGAGCCGTGAGGCCAAAATGAACAGATAGGGTCTGAGAATGTACAGCACTATTTTTATTCTGCAGAAGTGGGCAGCAGTGTTGGTAGGTACTGAGAAGAGTTAATTTTAAATGCAGTGTGTTTTTCTGGCTGATTAAGGTCAAAAGTAATGAATCCAATGTTGTACAAGTACAGAGAGATTACTCAAATTGTTGGATGAATGGTGGCTTTGCTTATGGTGAAAAGGACTTTGTTCTGCATGGCTGAACAAGCTGGAGGTTGAGACAGGATGGTTGCAGCTTGTATTCAGAAGTGTGGAAAACTATTTGTAATAAAAAGCAAACTAATTCAAGTGTCTGTGGAAATTGAAAGTTCTGAAATCACTCTTTCTAGATGTTTCAGAATTTGTTTTTGATTTGCCACATTATATATTCTGTGTCCCACTTGGAAGGAAATGTTTTAGTGATAGAGATGTAACTCCTTATCAAGGTGGTTAGCGTTACCCTTTTGCAGCAGATGTTGGTGTTCTATCCTGTGTTTTTTAGCAGTATTTGGTGGCTCAGTTACATGAAGGCTCTTCCATCAGTTCCCTTTATTTTAATATTAGTAGGAATAAGCTATATGCTTAGTGAAAGCTTGGGAAGAGGAGAGTTGGCAAAGCTGTAGTGATGGGATCTATGGAAGACATTTTCGCTATGCAGTCTTGTACAGAGACTATTTATAAAGCTCTTTGTTTAGTTTTGCTCTGCTGGAAGTATTTACAAAAACAAACAGAAGTAAATATGAGGCGAGTCCATTCCAGATGTGATCTTGGACAAATGAATGGGAATTGGTCACTCATGTCCCTTCAAATTCAAGCAGTTCATTATGTATCTAGAAGCCTGATCTCTCCATTTTTTAAATAGAGCAGGTCATTAAGGAGGAAGCAACTGGTAGTTCTGCAAGTACACAGGTTGCTGGTACTTCAGGGCTCTCATGTCAAACACCTGGTTTCCTGAGAAGAAAATGGAGACCTTCCTGTTGAGCAAGAGTGTGTTGTTTTGTTTGGTTTTTCTTAACAACTACTACCTCCTGTTGCTCACAACAAAATTCAGGAATGGCAGCTGTTAAAATTTAGGACAAATAAATGAATTTACAGAATTTCTGAAATGGGAAGAAAAAGTTTGTGGGGTTTATTTTTAATTATTTAGTAATTTCACAAGGAACTTGGGAAAGAAACTATTAATAATAATTACTTTAATCCTATTAATTTCAGCTATTAATGAGAAATTAGCATTTCCAAACAGCTGCAAAATGTTGATCATAAAAAAAATCAAACTGTTTTTCCCTGCTTCTTGGGTCCTCCAGGAACAGTTGCCTTCTTTGTTTTTCTGGAATTATTAGTGTTCTTTTACAGTTGTTTTATCAAACCATCAGCCTAATATCAGAATCCCAAAAGCCTGACACTGTAAAAATGAATCTGTGAGATTTCTACAAGTCTCTGAAGATTGTGGTGTCATGAAATAATGGGCTTTAATGTAAGATTGCAATAGATGGTTGAGGGGAAGAGGGAAAATAAGAGGGGAATACATACTGCCAACAGAACTCAAAGAGCTGCTGGCAGGTAGCTCTTCTGTTTTTCTCCATATGAACAACTGCAATACACTGCAACTTTAGTGCTGGCTTTTTAGGCTCTGGAGGTGAAACATGGAATATTTTAGGCAGCTGTGACTGGAATTGGTTTGTGACTTACCTAGATGCCTTTGTAATGATGTAATGGTTGGATTCCTGTGGCTAGTGAATGGAGCTAGAAGGTTTGTGTGGATGGGTTAGGCATGCACAGCTCTGTACAGCACATCATTGCAAATTCCAATGCAGTTGTATGAAAGCGTAGACTGATAATTCATGTTCCACAAGGGAAGATGTCTGATGCAGGTGGTAAGGTTATTTTTATTCATGAAGAATCCTCAGAGAAGACTGGTTGGAATATGACAGCAGAGCATTCTGTGAGGCATGAGAAGAACCAGTATGGCATGATTTAGTTTGTAACTTTATGGTCTCTTACAAATTATGTCCCTGGAGGTGTTGGTAGGGGCTACTGTGTAGCTGAAGCACAACTATGCTTGCTGGAAAACAGGAAGTGCCCTCCTTTGGTTGCCAAGTGGGAGATACATTATGTATGTAATATTTAATAGTATATAATAATTTTTAATTCTCATTACATTGAAATTAAAGAAGGAAAAAGCTTCTTTTGGTGAAAGGGATTTGAATCCTTTTCTCTCTTCCTTTTAATAGCAAAAGAGTGAAAACCCCCATGTGTTTCTGTTTGTTCCCCAAAACTGACTTTGGATAGAAGTATGGATCAATAATATGTAAAGCAGGGGCAACTTTTCAGGGCTGGTGAAGTCTTGCAGTACACTTAGAGTGTTTTTTCTTTGGACTGCTATCACCAGTGATCTGTTCCTGGGGTGAGTATCTGAAAGATACGATGTCTCATAGCTTACTTGAAAGTATTAGGAGTAGTAGCATACTTCCAGTTTGTTCCGCATGATGATAAAATCATGTGTGACAAACACAATGCTCTAAGAACTGAATGGGTGTATCTCCAGGCTCAGTCAGTCCCAGCTGCCTGGTCCTCAAAACACCTAATTTAGCTGTGAAATTCAGATATCTAAACTAAAGTACATTCTAGACTATCATCTTCTCATGGCTGCATAGGTTAATTATGTAATCTTTGGGATGCTAGAGTAGAACTAGGCAGAAGTATAGGTGGGAGATGCTTCATAAGTGTGCTGGTTTAAGGTAAGCCAACAAGAGAAATGAACCCAGCTCAGGAGAGATTATAAATCAGAGTTACAATTTAATAAAAATATTACAATAGATACAATGACACAAAGAGAAATTGGTTTTAACCCACAAAACCCAGTAGTATAACCCAGGACCCTGGGGCACAAACACAATGGTGTTCGTTGGCCCCTGTGCTGAGACCCACATGATTTCCCCGGGTCCAAAATAAAAGGAAAGGAAAAACTTGTTGGTGCAGCTGATGGTTGCAACCTGGTCAAAAGTGGTGATCTCCTCCTCTCAAGGTTCTGATCCTCCTCTGGATCCGACAAGTGGTACAAGAGGTGTTCAAACCCCAAGATTACATACCTTCAGGTCCAGGTGGGAATGCCCAGTATCGCCCCCAGCACAGGGAGTCACACCATGGGTGATCTCACTCTGTGAGTCATGGGGTATTTGAAATCATTGATGGCCCGTTAGCAGACACGCCCCCTCACGCTGGGTGTGAAGGTGCTAATGACTCCCTGGAGGGGAGTTATCACAGCTCTTATCTCACAGGTGTCTTTCACACCCAGCTCACATCCTGAGGGGTCAGGTGTGCCCTGGGCAGCTGCTGCAAATGGTCCATTGTTAACAGTTCTTGGGAAATGAATAGAGGATGTGGAATACTTAGCTTTGGTCACACCCACACAGTGATAAACTGGCCCCACCTGCTGAACTAGGACAATAAGTCAAACCTAATTGTTAAAGAAAATGTTGGCTCAGTGTTTCTCAGTTGTAACCTGGATATTGTCATCCCACCCCTTATGCTTCTTCAAAGTTTGGCCAAGTATAAACTATGGTTTTGTGCTTATTTAGGCATTACTGAATTCTTCTTGTATGAGCTTTTTTCTGTATCAATGATGTATTTTCACTTAGCATCACCCTTTAAAAACAGTAACGAGTTTTTGAAGTCTTAATTTTATGTCTTAAGGAAAAGACTCCAAATAATCCTGTCCTATTTATCTTCATTTCCTGACTCTTCCCTGTAACTATAACTTCTCCAGTTTAATCCTAGAATAGTTTGGATTGAAAGGGACCTTTAAAGGTCATCTAGTCCAACCCCCTATAGTTGTAATTTATAAATTTTTTTGTCAGCTAAGAAGGCTCCTTGCTGCTAGGTTAAAAAGGTGCACTGTGGAACTTAACATCTGTGCACTGAAAGAGAACAGTCAAAGAGCATCAGTAATGAGCTGAATACAGGACAGTAGAGAAAACCCAAATATGGCAGAGTGGTGCACATAGGTCTTATATTTGCACGTTTAGGTGAGCTTTTATGTGAATGTTCAAATCCAGGATGTTTTTTAGAAGTGAATGAGTTTATATAACTGAGAGAAAAACATAAATAGATCCTGATTGAGAAAACCTTGGGGTAAAGGATAAGGAAGAAGCATGGCAATTCATGCAGGTGATCCTTCATAGGAGAAAATTGAAGAGGATTGTTTGGCACATCAAACAAAAGGAAATGGTGCTCTGTGCACTGAAGAGAATGAGTGGAATCCTTAAGAGGATGAGATATGTGAAATACACAAAAGAGAAGGACTCTGGGATCTGTGAAGGAACCAATTTTAATAGAAAAGGTTAGACATAAGGTTTACTTTTATTGGTAGTGGTGTTTGATCAATTTGCTTTTAAGAGAAAACAAATCTTTGTAAGGATCTTTCATTCTGGGTGCTCTTTATTGGCAAAGAAGAAGAAATTGAGGTAGCAGCGCTTTCTGTTGCCAGATAAGATAAAACCCTGACACAGGGACAGTGTTAAATTTGTACTCTATATACAGAGAAGCATAAACCTTGCAGTGTGTGCATGTAAGGGACATAGGAAGAATGTGATAATTATGGAGACAGAAAAAAGTAGCTAAACAAACAGGAATGTGTGAAATTTGAAGTGTTTGTTGCCTTAAAAAATATCACCTTTTCTTTTAGTGTTACAAATACTGAGTAATTTTTCTCTTGCTTTTAACAGACTCTGAAGGCAGATCCAGAAGAACTGTTTACAAAACTGGAGAAAATTGGTAAGGGCTCTTTTGGTGAAGTTTTTAAAGGAATTGACAATCGGACTCAGAAAGTTGTTGCAATAAAAATTATTGACCTAGAAGAAGCAGAAGATGAAATAGAAGACATCCAACAAGAAATCACAGTGCTGAGCCAGTGTGACAGTCCATATGTAACTAAATATTATGGATCCTATTTAAAGGTAAGGTACCGATGAGAGTGATTTAATTTTGTAAGTAGTTCTTTTTCAGGTTATCCAGTTGTGCCTGTTTTCATTGGCAAGGTTTCAATCAGACTTCAGTTGAAGAAAATATATTTCTGTCCTTTCAATTCTAAAAAAAGAGAGAGTTACTATATTTTGTGAAGGATAGCTTAATAGAAAAAATTGTGTGTGTCTTTTGATATTTCTGTGCAAAAAACCTTTAGATAACACGAGTTTCCTAAGCTGTGACACATTTAGATTTTCTTAATATTAGGAGACTGTAGCTTTAGTTGTTATTTAAATTCATAAAATTTAATCTAAGTCTGCATTTGAGTTGTAAGAATATTAAAAGCAATGTAGTAGCAGCTGTTTTATGAAGCTTGAAATTCTTTGTAAAGTTTTGATCATTAGGGGTCACAACTAAGCTATTACATTGTTTTTCTAAGGAGACTAAATGTAACCTTGATCTGATTTAAAAATTAAAATCCAAAAGTTGATGTATTTGCACATTAGCCATAAATGGATTGATGGAAGGGATTTCCATTATCTGCCTTCTGAATCTGTTTCCTTTCTCTCTTCTTGTCATATTATTAATGTCAGGATTCAGATTTAATTGTGCCAGTTAGATTTTTTTTTGCTTTTTTGGTTTGATTTTCTGTTTTTGCTTTTAATTGGATGTGTATAGTGATTTAAGTCTAGATGGTAGTGATACTGCTTTATTTCTTTGGGCAGACTTTGTTCCCATCTGAATAGCTCTTTCTTTTATGGCAGTGAGATGGTAATCTAGATAGGAGATTGCTATCTTGGCAGGATTTGAACTTAGAAATAGGCAGAAAATACTTTGATTTTCAGTTTGCTTATGCTTTTGTGGAAGCATTCTATTTGTCAGCAAAAACTTGAAGTTCTGGAAAGGGTACTCTGTTTTATCTCTGTATTTCTGAGATTGCCAGTTAGTATCCAAGGAAAAAAGGGCTTTTCCTGAGCCCAGGAGATGCATTACTCGAGAGAGAGAGAGAGAGAGAGAGAGTTTTTTTCCTTTCTTCCTTGTGCTCTGAACCACTTAGCTTGGATATCTTATCAGTGAAGGGCTTTGTGAATGGTTTTTAGAGCTGATAACCTTTTACCAAAACTGGACTTAGAAGTTATGTGTGGTTTAGATCTCAGAAGCTTCAGGAGGCACTTAATTGAACACAATAAATTGAAAAATTGTTTCCTCACGGCTTCTGTTACTACAGTTAAAATTTCTCAGTCAAGGATTGATAGTTGTGTGAAGAATGACAAAAGGCAGAAGTGATATTTCTCCCCTGGGCTATTTCTCTGCTTCAAATCTGCTCATTTTCAAGGAGGAACAATAAGATCAGAGAATGATTAAGGTTGGAAGGGACCACCAGCGGGGTCATCTTGTTATCTACCAAAAGCAGATTCGTTACCCAGTGTGCAACAAGCCAGTAATCACACACTTGAGAGAGACACTGATTATTTATTTCAGAGTGGCACAAGCCTGGGTGCTCAGTGGCATTCTAATAATCAAGTGCACCATCTATCAAAACCTTTCATTATTTATGCGTTTTACCAAACAAAGGAATTAGTGTTCATTTGCTATCGGTTACATAGTTCTCTTATTAATTAGTATTCTACCTTCTATTCAGTGAAGATTTGCTTCTCATGCTAATTAGTCCACATGCTGATTTTTTATCTCTTTTGGGTAGGTGGGTTCCTTGGATTGGTTGTCACAATCTCCCACTGCTGGAATTACCTTTTACCCAGTTGGAGGTGATTTCAGCACAGTTGCTGACCTGGGTTTGTTAGGTTTTTCCTTACCTTGTCGTTCTGCCATATGTCTTTGTAGCCCATAAATTCTGCATGCTTTGTGTCTATCCATGGTGCATCCTTCTTCCCAAGCTGTGTTAAGCTCCCTCTAGGTCTGAGGCCATTGGAGCATGTCAAGCTCTACTCCTTAACAAGGCAACTCTACCAAGCAATTTGTTTGCCTAACGTATGGTCATCACTTAGAGCTTGCTTGTTAGCTGCTATCTGTTTCATGAATTAAATCTCCCTTCGTGTTGATTAGGCTTTATAGTATACGTATAAGTTCTCAACTTGCTCGTATCTACCCCAAGACAGAGGTCAATACATTCCGAGTGTTGCTTCACATGGAAGGCAACTCCACCATTGTGCCTTCCTGGGCTGTTGGTCCTAAACAGTGTGTAGCCCTTCCCTGTGACATTCCAGTTGTGTGAGCTGTCTTGTCATGTCTTCATAATTGCAATGAGATCAAAGCCTTAAAACTTCACACAGATCTCAAATTCCTCCTGCTTGTTCCCCATACTGCATGCGTTGGTGTATGAGGACTTTATAGAGGTGTTTGAGTGTGTCAGTATCCCAGTAGGGCTTCAAGAGGATACCCCATAGTTGTCTCCCCTTCCCCACATTTCGTAGTTTAAAGCTCATTTGACCAGGTTGGCTGTTCTGTCGACAAAGGCTCGTGTGCCCCATTTCAGGAGGTGGATTCCATCTCTCATAATAAGCAAGTGGGATCCCAAACCAAAACCTTGTTGCCAACACCAGTGACACAGTCTGGTATTTACTTTCTAAATCCAGCTAGTTCTCTCATCGTGTACCCTAATTGGCATGATCAAGGAGAAGACCACCTGGGCCTCCAGACTCTTGACCACCATCTCCAGAGCCTTGACATTGAGTTTGATGGTTTGTTGTTACCCTTGGTGTCATTTGTGCCCACAGGAAAGATCAGCAAGGGATAACAGTCAACTCTTACAGGATAAATGAAATAGAATATAAGAAAAGTCTGATGGGAATGCCTCTTAGTAGTTCTTAAAATTTATGGTAACAGTGGAGCTGAAAAAGACACTCCAGTGTTCAAATATAATCTAAGTAAATGTCAACATTTTCTGAAGGTCATATGGCAATGGTTCCTTTTCCTAATTGAAAGTGAGAGAAGGCTCTGAACCCTGAATGGGTTTGTCTGGATGGAAGTGTCATTAGTGATATTTGTGCTTATTGTTGTGAAGGGGGCCCTCTGAAAATACTTGTAACCTTCCACGTCCCTTCTTCTGCCAAATGCAGTAGCCTGTGAATTTTTCAGCTTGTGTCAACTTTCTTAGATACTACACTAATAATGTTTGTGTATGACTCAGTTACTTTTGGAGTACAGATCTGTCTATGGTTACTGGAATGTGCAATTTCTCATTTTTATTCATTCTTCAGTTCTTTGTGAATTATGTTGTTTGCAAGACACTTGGTACTACAGAACTTCTGGCCTTCAGAAGAAAAACCTCATTTCTTTAAGGTGTTAAAAAATAATACGTGGTGGTTATTGGGTGATGCTGAAGTAGCAGAATATTTGCAAAGGAAACATTTTGCAGTTCTATTTGCTTTCTAAAGTAAGAGGGCCTGTTATTGGATAGCAATAATATGTCATTATATATATATATATACACACACACACACACAGACTTAAAAAGGACCATATTAATATTTCAATGAATTGGTTAATATTCTTGGTTAGAAATCTAGGTTTATTTGCTGCAAGTCTCTGATGTATTTGGGAGCCAAGACTGTCATATATAGTTCTAAGGGTCTGACCAGCTTTTAACTCTGTTTCTGACAGTGTAGTAATCCATCACTGAAAATCTTCAACACATTAATCTTCCATGTCTTGAGTGATTAGGAGATGTTATTTCTTTGGTGATTTGACAGTTTAGCACTAATTACAAGAAAGATATTAATGTTTTCTCACAGAATAAACTTTGAAGTAAGCAAGTGGGGAGATGATAGGATCTGAACTTATATTGCCAGCCACTTCACCAATTACTATTCTCTAAAGTCTGTGCAGCCTGATGTGTACTGCCCATGTGTCTGGTAAATGTTGGAAAGAAAGAAGTATTGTTCATAGAGAACTCTTAATTTGACTTTTCTATATATTATTTTTGGCAGACAAATTGAAACTGTTACTGGAATTGTTCTCTCCCATTTTTTTCCTTCTAGCTCTGGGTCAGTCTTTGTTTCCCTGGGTGCCCTGTGTATCATTTTGTGAGCTGAACAGGTGTCTTTTATTATGTAATAACTTTTTTTTCTGAGTACTCCCATGGCAGACAAGTTTCAGGATAATGGGAAAGAAAATTTTATGTCTCACTTTGGACACTCATACTTGATGATGAGTATTTTATGTCCCTTTTCAGAACAAGTTTCTATAATTACAGAATACCTGATCTGATGTCCTTAAAATATTTGACAGATTTTAAGAGACATTCTATGTTTTCAGCAAAGATGATTAATGGGCATTGCCATGCAGAATTTTATAGGCAAGCAGAGTGGTTTTGTGCATGTTTTTTTTATCTTTGCTTATTTTTTAACACGTGAATCGTCTGTCTTCCAGAAATCTTTATACTGTTCTTCATTCTCTGTTATTGCACACCTTCCTCCCTTAAGATACGGGATTACCATGTCTGTGTGTTCAGGAACCCGTGACTTGAAATTTTAGAAAGCTTATATGATACCACTGTACTTGCCTGATATACATGGAAGTGCAACTTGAAATAAGTATTAAAATTCAGTGAGTTAATGAAAGTTACTTAGTTCAAAGAATTTATTTAAAAAAAACCCATTTAATTTCTAGATATTCCCAAAGACTTGTTAAATTTTCCTATTCTACAATTTTTTGTATATCCTAATTTCTTACATTCAGAAGTGTGTTTGCTTTATAGCACATTTTTTTCACAGCCAGAGACTAAGCCATACCTGTTCATATGAAGTATTACTGCTTTAGCACAGTGTATCTTAAATAAAAAGCAGCTTATTGCTCACAAAGAGCAAGTCTTGCATTTCCTCTAGATTTTGTTCTTTGCATCTGTTGTTGGAGGTTTGTGTGTAGTTGCTGTGATTAGTTCATTCAAACAGAGAAAGAGCAGTAGTGAAGTGGGTACCAGCTTAGGTATAAACTTACGTGTGGTACATCTTTTTGTCACAAATCCAAAGATGTTTATATAAAACAGGAATAGAAATGCTCTTTTCTGAAGACATCATATTTTTAAATAGGTCTTCATGTTGCCATTCTATTGGGACAAAGGTCTTTTGTCTACTGATAGGATATAGTAAGTACCTGGGATGTTACTCTTAAAGCATATTGCAGTATCTTGGTTTATATGGGTGCAGATCTACAGCGATTGCTGTTCCTCATCTGCCGTGGTGTGTAAAAACCTGTATCAGTGTTGCTTGCTGTCTCCCAAATGAAAGGTTCGTGTGTTTCATCTATGATCTGATTGAATGCTCCATGGATAGAAGAACTGTAGTTCTTTTTAGGTCTATGCAAAATTCATTCTTGAAAATTCTCTGGGTCTGTTTAATTCTTTAGATTTTAGGTAACAGCATCCACTACCTTTCTTCTGGTTGAATAGGGATTCTTTGTTCCTTATTCATAGTTTTATATTTCTTACGAAATTGACTGAAGTTGTTTGCTGTCTCTTCTGAGTTTACTGTAACTCTTTAAATTGTTATGCTACTTATTCTAAAAGATTTTTTATGTCTGGGAGCTTGTCAGCTCTGCTTTTTGCATCTTACTCTGCTTTACAATTTTTCAAGACCTTAGTTAGGTTTCATGGTTGTTTCTCCTGTCTATTTTAGCAATATGTTTTATTTCCAAGGTTGAGGTGCTTCTCTGATAATGTTTCTTCAGTTTTGTTAATAACTTTAATTGCTACTTTAGTATAACTTTGTAACATTTATGTATTTCATATTAATATTTATAAATAAGAGGAAGTTAATTTGTCTTTAAAAAGTTGAAGATAAAGACCCTGGACTTTTTTGCATGTATGTAACTCTCAAAGCTAAGGTTAATATATGTATATGGACAAAAGCTGAGAACTCTAAGTTTATATATGTATGTATACATTAAACAGACTTTAATTTCCTTGTTTTAGACTTCTGTACATAGAAATATAATGGTAGAGCAAGTGATCACTGAGTAGTTTTATCATCCAGTGTAACTAGGTGCAAGGAATGGTGAACTGCTACTGAGCTAGTCTTGCAGAATGTATTTTTAAAAATAGTATTGTCTCTAAGCTCATGTTTCTTCATCCTTCAAATGCATTTTTCTAGCACACTTCGGAGCTTTTGAGGTACCCTCTTTTGAACCATTTAAATTTCTTGATCCAAGAAGAATAAGACTTCTAGTTTATTTTCTCTCTTCTTTCATGCAGACAACTCCCTGTTCTATAAAGTTATTTTAAGAATTCTTTTCAAAAAATAGTTTATAAGAAGCAGCAATACTGGTAAGGGTCATAAAGGACAGCTGAGATAATTTTCACTTAGACTTTATGCTGCAAAAAACCTCTCCATATGGGTTTTTATTTCATGTCTAGGTTATACCTACTGCTCTAAGTCAAGCTGATGTTTATATTGACAGCAAGAAAACAGAAAATATCTTCCAGTTAAATTTTTAGAGTGCCACAATGTACCCTCATGAAAAAAAATGTAGTTTTATGAAGTTTGATTAACTGAGCTCTACAGAACAATGAGTTCTGGCAAATGAACTCCAGAAAGAAAAAAATTCTTTATGAAAAGCAGTGTTTCTGAAAGGAATCTGTTTTTATTTTAGGTAATCAGATGAACATAAGGTTGGTAAGTAGTGCTGTGGCTGAGCCAAAGCAAGTCTTATATTGGTTAGGGCCTTGATATCCACAGCATTAGTGAGGCCATTCTTGGTCAGTTTGCAGTATGACTGGAAAAGTGCAATGCAGTCAGTAAAGAGCTTCAGGAGCAGCTTGAGATTTGGAAGGCCTGTATTCCACTGGATGACTGCAGCTCAGGCTTGGTTTTGTTTTTCTAAGAGAAGACTGGAAGTGATTTGATGTGTATACATGAAAGCTTTGCTGTGTTTAAGGGCTAATAGTTTAGTGCTTTCTAATCTGTTATGCCAAAATATGACAAGATGTATTTCCTGAGTGGTCAAGATAAGCAAATTTCATCTGATAATCACACACACTGTTTTAAAGGCAAGATAGCTTAAATATTGGAAAAGCTTATATGAGGTGTTTTTTATGTCTCTAGCAGGGGTTTTTTAGATCAGTATTTGTTGAATTTAAAGAAGCCTAATCTTGCACACTTTAACAGACTCAAGAACATTAATGTGCATATGTTGAATAATCTTGCTGCAGCAATTTAGGTAACTTTGTGGGTGTATATGTGTGACTTCAGTAAGTTTCAAGAAGATGTTCTTTTGCTTAACAGGTTTAACTGGTTTACTTTAACATTTATGAGCATCTCTGAACTGGTGTGACCTTAAATGTATGTGGTGGGTCAGCCAGAAGTTAATGGACTTGGCGCATTCTGTCGCCATTTGATACAGCAGGCAGGCTTTGGCAGGTTTCATCATGCTTATCAGGGTGGAACAGAGATTTTTCCTGCTTAACATTAGGACTGTAGAATCCACTGAAACAGGAGCTGCTAACTCAGCATAGGGAGAAATGAAATGTGTGAGTAGTTTCTTAATGTTCCGTCATTTGTGCTGTGTGCCCAGCCCCACAGCAGGAGCTAGTGCTCTTGCAGACTTGACTTTGCAAACCACAGCCCCTGAACTTTGGATGGGGGTTAGAATCATAGAGCTGTTAGAGTTGGAAAAGACCTTTTAAGATGAAGTCCAGGTGTGAACCTAGCATTACCACCATGTTCACTATGAATCCATGTTCTCATGTGTTTTGAACACTTCCAGGGATGGTGAGTCTACACTTCCCTGGTCTCTCTGTTCCAATCCTTTACTACCCTTCCTGTGAAGAAGTTTTTCCTAGTATCTAATCCTAAACTTCTCCTGGTGCAACTTGAGTCTGTTTCCTCTTGCCTTGTCTCTTGCTACTTGGGAGGGGAGACCAATCCCCACCTCACTACACCCTCCTTTCAGGTAGTGGTAGAGAGTGGTAAGGTCATCCCTGAGCCTCCTCTTCTCCAGGGTAAACAGCCCCAACTCCCTCAACCACTCCTCATTAAAGCTGCTCAGTCCCTGTGCTCCAGTCCCTTAATGAGCTTGGTTGCCCTTCTCTGGACTCATTGAAAAAAAGATGTAACTACCTCTCATTTTCCCTATTACAATTGCAGCCATGTTGTCATCATTGCATGTTGTGAGGATTGAAGCAATGGAGTGCTTTCTCTGTTCTCCTTACCAAAGCCAGATGTAATTGTCTCATCCTGTAGGAATTCCTGCAGCTGAAACTGGAGGGAGGCTGGGACTGCAGATTCTCTGATACTGTTTCAATGATGAAAGAACAAAATGAGACCCAGGTTCCTGTGAACCAGTCCCTGTTCTGGTATGCTTACTTTTCTTTTGAAGCCACTGGTAACTCCCTCTGTTCTCATTAGGCAGCAACAGCCTTCAGGGAAATTGCATGGATGTTGCCTTTGTTTGTACATAGTAAATGTGGATGTGGCATCTGGCAGGACAGGCTAGAAGGAGGTAGCAAGAAGGTTTGTGTAATGGTTCTGATAGGCTCTCAGATGTAGTCAGTCTACTGGATGAAAGAATGAGTAGGTTTCAATTGATACAGCTCCTAATGGCCATAAATGAGACTAAGGTAAAAGGATGCCAAACAACTGTAGACTTTATTTCTAGCACATATGGTTTTGCTGTGAGGCCCTGTTTTTGTATTTCAAATATTTTGGTGCATTCTTATTTCAGAGACGGTTACCTTGCAACTCTGGATCTTTGTTGCCTGTAGTCTTTACTACTTCTGTCTTTCCCTGTGGTCATTTGCTGTGCTCTTACTGAGAAAAAAGTCCCTTGTTTGCACTGTCTTTATTCAAAGATACTGTTTTGCATTGTGACTTTAGAAACTTGTTATTCCACTACTTTCCTTTAGCAGTCCAAGGGTTTATTATCACTTTCTGGAATCTGCATCATACTGCCTTATTTTTCCACGTCTGTTGAAAAATCTACCTGCTAAACAAGTGTGGCTTCAAGAATTTTCCTATTCATCAATGTAATAATTTCTGCACTTTTAGTCTTTTATGGCTAAATAATTCTTACTGTACAAGTGTATCCAGGTCAGGAAGCATCAATAATATATCTAAAACAAAACTGAGAGTTTGTACTAATTATGTTTTGTCTTATGTTTGAGTACTTATCATGTTATTCTGATCTTGTTTTAAATCCCATTTAGAAAGCTTAATGTAAAATATAATTTCTTGGAGTAATGTGTTTGTGTTGTGCTCCTTGTGATGGCCTGAATAGCTGCCTCTGTACTGCTCTGATTGCTGTCTTCTGTATGGTAAGAAATAGTCTGTGCATAATTTCACGTCTTGGTACCTGCCTTTAGGCAGATCTGACAGGTATGAAAAATAGGCAGCAGCAGTATCGTGTTCCCCATCCTGCTTTCATGTTCCTGCCATTTTACTTGTGCTGGATCTTTGACTGCATAATGCCTTGGTTCACCTGGGAAACAAGCTCCCTCAATGTCTTCTCCTGTTCCTTCCAAAAATAACCTGGCTCCTGAAAAAAGCAAACCCCAAACAGTAACAGATGAGCCAGTTCTGACCCGTGGCTTTAGAATTGCTAAGTCTGGTGCAAAAAAATAATAAAAAAATGGTGGAGTCAGGTGGCCTAAGAACTCAGGGGAGAGAAAAGGACCACAGCTTGCTTGTAGATTAGCTGTAACATGAGGTCTTGTATTTAGTTTGGCCATACAGATCGGAAGGACATAGCATTGCTTTCTAATAGTATGGAATCTTGTTTATATCAAATGTCCTTCTGTATCTTGTGTGTTAACTGCTACACTTGTTGCTGCAGGCCTGAGGTATCTGAAAAGGGAGTGTTAGTATGGCATCTGGGTGTAGTGCTGAAAAAAGAGAGTGTGTGTATGGATTTGTGCCCAGGTTTAGGTGCATTAGTTTCATGGGCTGGGTCCCCATTTTGTTGGCCAGATAGACTTCCCAGCACAAGGCTTTTCAGCTAGAATGTCATTAATTGCACCCTCAAATGGCTGCCAGTCTATTGATCTGATGTCCTCATGAACCTCTAAAACATTTGCCCTTTTGATTGAAAACTTCTTTACCTGCCCCATCATAATCTGGTACTCTTACATAGTCACATCTTCAATGTGGACATGAGGTAGTTTGTATTGCTCAATTAGTTTTCTTTTACTCAGGTATTCTTTGACATTTATACAGTTCTTTGGGTCAAATTAATTATTCTAAATCTCTGTATGGTGTGTATGGAGATAGTTGTGTAAAAGCAGAAGAATCACATTCTTTACACACATAAGGGACTATTATGGTGTGTTGAAGACAATGTTAATAAGGATTTTAAAATGGGTAGAACTTTCAGAAACTTATTTTGAAAAAGGTAGTTAGACTCAAAAATACTGGGAAGTTTCACAGTGAGTAGGTTTATGGACTGTATTAATTCTAAAACGTTGCAGTTCTTGTATTTGGAGGCCCGTGTTTTCAAACAAATTCTTAAGGTTCTTTCTGTCTAGTTTTCATTATACTATTTAATTTTAAGCTGTTGTGTAACAGTTAGGATAAAAATAATCATTTGGAGGTGCTGAGGTTTTCTTTGTCTCTGCTTTCTTCAGCAGTTCCTTGAAACAGTGACTTGTAAGAAAAAAGAACATAGAGGAGGAAGGCAGAATGGAAATGAGTTACGTGAATAGAAAGTGTTTTTATCGATAATTAGAGATCAGGCTAAGAGTTGTAAAGAGGAGAAGTGGAAAATAATAAGGGTGTTGCAGAAAAATTATGTGTTTTGTGGGAGCAAAGTCTGAGTTGAAAATCCCGAGATATTCTAGGGTTGATATGTATAGCTTCATCAGTAGTAAGAGTTTTGAGAAATGATCGGCTTATGAGTGTTCTCTAAAGGGAGTACTGGAATCTAATAGCATTTTGAATGCAAAAGGGGTGGGAAAAGAGGATTAAAGCTTTACAGGCTGTGGAGCAGGGGTGCTAAAGGTCTTGGTAGTTTTGGTAAGTGGTAAAAAGGGGATTAAACTTTACGGGTGCACTGATACTTGTGCTAAGAAGTGAATTTGAGTTGTTCCCTTCATTTTGAATTTAATTTGATGGAATGGGTAAGCAGGAACAGATGTAATCATTAGAGCAATTGTATTTTTGGGCAATGGAAGCAGAGAGGTTCTTGTGCATCATATTCGCTGTTTGAAGTTTGTTTCTGATATAGAGAAGGGAGTAATTCATAAACCCCCTGAGTGCTATTGAGGTGAACTACTCCAGTGCAAAAGGTTTGAGATACAAAGGTGTAGGGTGACCTTTATTGGAAGGGAAATTATTAATCTCAGTATTCATCGAATGCAAGGTTCATTTGTTAGTTCTGCTTTAGATGTGATACAATTTATCTGAAATAAAGAACTCTGTGAACTAATGCTGATTTACTTTTGCTTCCAATTTCCCATTTTGTAACCTTGTACAGTTCATTAATAACCATTTGATGTATCACTCAGTAAAATTCAGTTGCATTGGAAGCTTTAATTATGGGTTACATTTTTGTATTCTTGCCTTCTCAGTGACTGTTTGTAAGAGGTGAGTTGATGGACTGTTGGGACTGTTGTAAAACCACATAAGTCAGTCTATGTGTCTCTCTGTAAATGGACTTCCCAGGAGATCTACCACAGATTGCAGTTAGTTTTTTTCCTCCATAAGGCAATGGCTTGGTAGATGTGGTTATGACATAGTTATTTGCCTGGTGGACAGGGATGGGAACTGAAGGATGACTACTGTCAGCCTCACTGAGTAACAAAAGATGGAACAGTTAAAAGGATAATGGTTGTAAGGGATGGGTTTTTTCACCCTCCAACCAGTGTTTTATGAAGCAAGACAAGGGATATGGCCATTGGCAGGTGGGAAGAGAAAGAAAGTGGACTCGTGTGCTTATTGTTCTGAAGAAGTGGCCACTCATTGCTTTATGAAGTGAAATGTGTACTGTTCTTCTGTTGTTGTGTAAGTTTCTTGTGTTTAATTGCTCGGAGCTGGTTTTGCAGCCAATACAAGAAATACATGTCTATTTGCTTCTATGGTAAAGTACTTTTATAGAAGAGTTATAAACCCAGATTGCCCATTAGTTTGCAGCTCTGGAAAATCATGTGCTTAATATGACATGCCTGGGCCTGTGGCAGCTGGGCTATAAAGAATCATTTCTATGCTGGAAGGGCATGTGCCCAGGAAATGTGCCAAAGAGGCTGTGAATATGGACACTGTCAGAGATGACTCACAGTAGGGAAAACATGGAGCTCGTGGCTTTAGCATGTTGGCATGCAAACACAAAAGTCTGCTAAATGCTCTGCAGAAGGGATCTTTTGTCCATACCGTCACAGAACATTCATTGTTGTTGTTTTTCTTCTTAGCAAGTGGCTCTACAAACTCTGTTACAACTAGCTTATGGCAAAAAGGAAGCATTTAAAGATTGATTGCATAGTACTGTGGTGATTGCAAGAGGTATTGTTGAAGAGTGTTTGCTGCATTAAATTGAAGAATATATTGACTAGAATGTGTATCTAGAAATGAAAATCTGATATCTTTTCTTGAGATCTGAAGAAGGCAGGAGTTCCAGAGCATTGAAAAATGATTCCAAAGGCAAACAAGTTTTTTTATACGTGTATACATGCATTAAATACTGTATACTGAGGCAGCTCCCCTTAGTCTGAAAGATCTTGTTACCTGTGTTTTTCATGGAGTTGATAGTGTCCAAACTGGAATGAACAGTTCTTCTCTTCTCTTAGTTCTGTTCTGCCTTGGCTACCCAGCAGATGCCTTTATTTTTTTCCTTTGTGGTTGAACATGTTAGATGGCTGACAAACCTTGATTAAAGGACATAAATGCGCCACATGCAAAACCACAATGATTTCTTTGATTGCAGGGACCTTTTGGCCAGCTTGCAGTAAGGACTTGTGTTTAGAAGAGAACCTTTGGGCTCATCTGTATCTCCCTCCCCTCAAAGGGATGGCAGCCCGAGGACAGCTAGCATTCATCCTGACGCCAAGAGACTTCAAAGGAGGTAAGCGCCTCAGAAATGCTCCCCAGACAAAATACTTATCAGTCCTGCACCCCAGTGTGGTAATATTCTTTACTACAGCATCACCATCATTCAAGGGTCCTTTGTGAACATTTTTTGAGAACTCTATGGGGTCTCATCAGCTGCTTGCAGCCCCCTTAAGATTCAGAGGTGTCCATTGCTGTCAGTCATTCTTGTCCACTTGCTTCAGACTGTGCCCCCAGTGGAAGGGGAAAAAAGACATGTTATAATTTTTGAGTTTGTACTCAGACGTGTGCTCCCCTCTTTCCCTTATTTTTTTATTTTCATATTTTGGATGAGGTTCAAAACTGAGCTCTTCTCAGTTCATGATCATTAAGGTTAAAGTCGGGGTTAAAAAAAGAAACCCAAACTGAAGAAATCAACCAAAACCAAACCCTGCTCCACAGTTTTAAAAACTTCCTTTTTTTTTACATAGATTTCTGAATACCTTTATGTCCAGATGATTTCCACCTAAGCCTTTGTGTGTTTGAATATCTAGTGAGCATTATTCCGGAAAAGTTCTGTAAAATAAGTTATTGCTTTTCATTTTCCTGGAGTGAAATATGTCCTTAGAATTTTTTTTTCCTTGTTAGAGATACTGTCTAGATGCAGCACAGTTTATGTCTTCCAAATGCCTGTGGAATAATAGTTTAGTAGAAAGAACAATTTGAAATAAACAGAAGTTTACTTTGACATCAGAAATGTAAACTCAAAATTCCCGTAGTAGCTTTTATTAAACTTTTTATTTTTCTAGAGGCGGACTTTTCAGGGGTGATTTCCACCCCTTTGCCACCTAATTCTAGACCTCAGCTCTAGATCTTTCTTTTCATGTTCTTACTCCAGCAAGCATTATATGAAACCCACTAAGGAAGAGCTTTCATGGGTTTTCTGTTTTGTAGGATTTTTTCTTTTTTCTTCTTTTGATGGGAATATTTGGACATTAAAGTAACCATTAGTGAATATGAGTTATATGTTTGCTGAACAAATGCTATTTTTTTTCTAAGGGTGTGGATTTGGAGAGTGCGGTTGTGTAGTTGGCATTCACACCATTTTAGCTTTACCTGTTAGTGAGTCCTCTGAAGTTTGGTCTTGTTTTTACTGTTTCAGATGGGAGTATATTATTTAGCTATTAGTTGGGCTTCTTTAAACCTAAGTAAGATATTTCTGACTATGTAGAGCGCTTTTAATATTTGCCATCTAGCCATTCTTACTGGGCTCCACTGCATAAATACAATGGCTCTGTAGATTTTAACTTAAATATATTGAGGTAGTAAAGAAGTGAATTGTCTTATAAAATAATACCATGCCTAGTTCTACACTTACATGTCTTTGGATTCCAGAGATTTGCCTATGGATATTATGAATAACTTACAGATTATCTAGACTTAAAACGTTTACGGGTTCTGGCTGTGTTGATAGATTAAATTAGCTTGGGTTTTACTGAACTATGTTCAAAAGCTTAGTTGTTGGTTTTTATAGGTTGGAGGTTGGTTTTTTGTTGGGTTTTGTGTTTGGTTTTTTCGTTCCCCAAATGATTCCATGATTCTTTTACAACAGTCAGTTTTGTTCATTTCACTGGAAAATTTTGTAATCGTCTACACTTATTTGTTGTTTAACTCTAGGAATTTGGATTTTTTTTCTTTAACTTACATTTTTTCCCAATGTCTTATTTCTGTCCGCCTTCTTCTGATGTTCAGAGGCGAAACAAATACTCAAATTCAAAGTAGGAAACTTTCAGAAAACTGCAAATCTTTTTCTGGGAATTATTGTAACACTTCTTTTTTATCTCTACAAGTCATTACCGAATGTGCCAAAAATGATCAGTAGTGCATTGCAACTAGTGTAACATTATCTTCCTTTAAGACAAGCTATATTACAAATGTAGCTTTTAAAATGTAGTTTTCTTTATTAATGGATTTTCCTCCCCTGTGAGCAGATGAGAAAGAAACAAGGGCACCTTTTATTTCCTTCATTTGAGCTGCCTTTTAGTGTCAGTGAAAGTGGAGGTGGTTTTGTTTGGGGTTTTTTGGTGTTCAGGGTTTTGTTGTTGTTGTCTTGTTTATTCTTTGTTTTTTTTCTATGGATATTATTAAAAAATTTGGTCTTATGCCTGCTTGTCTAGAAATTCAGCAGGGAAGAGTAGAAACAGGGCTGAGAATTGCTAGACTGCTTTCTAGTCTGAAGTATCTGTTCTGATAAAGAGAGAGAGCTAGCTATAGATGGGAAGGGTTATACTATTTAGAGGACCTGGAATTCATGATATACTTAAATAATTCCTTTTAAAAGTAAATCTAGTTATTGCTCATCAATTTTTCCTGGAGGGAACTGATATTCAAAGCAATATTCTTTCTCTTCGGAGCCTTTCAAATTGATAGTAGAACTCATTCATTTAGGAAGCAAAATCAGTTTTGACTCTTTTCTTCAGTAGTATGAGATGATCTACTTCAGTATGGCTAAACTTTTAGCCATACTTTCTTGATGAATAGTTTACCTTAATCTGTATTTTATAACATCTGCTTTTGCACCTCTTATACTTCAAAACTCCAAAGCAGGATATTAATTTACAAGGTTAAAGATGGCTAAGTCACTGCATCTGTCAGTGTTTCAGTACTTTTACACTTTTCTAAGAAAATGGGACAGTACTTGAAGACTCTGCTCTGAAGCATCGACTGTTGTGACAGGACGGGAAGGGGGAGGTAGAGGACAGTTTATTCCAAGGATGTCTTTGGTAGCTAAGGAAACCTGGGTACCTGTAATGTTGGTATCTCATAAAATAGTTTCTCTTGTTCTTTGAAGCCAACAGTTGTCTTTCCATGCCATCCGATTTTCAGGTGCTTTGAAGCAAGTGTCTTTAGAAAATGCTACAGTTGGGTTTTATTTAATGAAATCTGTAATGGCATGAGCAAATAGCTTTCTCCTTTATAAAATGATGCACCAGTCTATACAATTTTGCATTATAGGAGTGGGGTGGTCCTGTGGTGTAATGGTTTGATTGGCTTGTGTGAAGGAGAGCACTCTGGACTCTGAATCCCAAGGACCTGAGTTCGAGTCCATCCCCTGGCAGTTCAATGCCTCCCTGCCATCCCCCCCCATCACATCTCGGATGCTCAGCAGGGGCAGCCCCGGTTAGTACTGGGTGCTGTGACAGTCCCGAGGACTTCACTGTCACTGTCCAAGCTTGCTCGGCCGTGGCAAATGGACCTCAGGACTTAAATGGTGGGGCCAGTTCTGTGCACGCTGTGCCTCACCTAAAAAATCCACTGTGCAGCCTGGAAGGGCACACCCACGTGGGGAGAGCCCTTCCCAAATCTTTGTTCACCAAGTCTGGCCATACATACATGTAGGAGGAACTAGATTGAAGAACATTGCCCAATGAACAGTCAAAGAACAGTCAAGTGAAGGATTTAGGTGCACTGTGGAACTCAATATGCTTCCTAGGAACTATTGAAATAATGTTGGTATTCTTACTCCTTGTTACTGACGCTGGAAAATTTTATGTCAGATATGGAAAAAAATTTATAATACTTACTGAGATTGCCTTCAAGAATAAATTATACTGTCTTAGAAAAGTGGTGTGAATTAGCACCAAAAGATTTTTTTTTTTATCTTTTTATAATTATAATCTCACCAATGTCTGCGTGTGTTAATAAATAATGAGAGCTCAAATGCCAGGGTTTGCCTGTTCTTCGTCCTGGATATCAAGGCAGTGACTACTGTTGTTACTTGGTGTTGGAAGGAGATGGTGAATGAATAAGATGATGTCTGAAGCTGAGCTTTATGATTGAGGAAAGGAAGGCATTCTGAAGAACATTGGATATATATGAGTGATCATATTGCTTATGATGTGTTTCTCTTTGCTTGATCATTCCTTCTTTTTATGAAGGGCGTTGGAGTGATGAATGTTTTCAGATTCATTTTAAACAGGTGGCTTTGTGCTTCTGTCTTCAGTGGTTGCTAAGCTTGTTTTGGGGCTGACCCTTCCTTCTTGACGGGTGTGAAAGCGTCTTTGGCATTACATGATTCTGCCACCTGGTGGCTTTGTCAAGCAGCAGGGCCTTCAGTTGCATGGTTAAAAGCATCAGAGTGAATAAATCCTGAAAAAATCCTTTTTCTGTCAAAACTAGAAGGAATCATTTAGCATGGTGGCTTGAAGTCGATATGGAAGACAAGTTCCATGATGTTTGCATCATGTTTTTGAAGTCGGGCATCTAAGAATCAGTATGCAAGTATTTAAGAAGTTTCTGGTTGCTAAAGTTGTCAAACTTCTCTGGGTTTTTATATATGTAATTAACAGAAAAAATCTCCATGGGTAGTGGTACGAACCTGTAGTAGGAATGCAGTTTAGAGAGGTTGTACTGTTGTGTACATTTTGTATCTCAGGGTTCTTTTAATCTGGTTTCTTATGCTGGAGGATTACGAATTAATACTAAATTTACACCAGTGTTGAAATAAAAGACTCTCTTCCTGGCCCTTGTTACTTTGGTGTAATTGAGATGTTTATTCAGCAAAGTATCACACATCAGGTTATGCAATCAATTTCAGTTTTGGAACTAGTTTCTTCTTTTCAGAGTAGTTGAGGTTATGTCCAAGTTATTGTGATTCTGTTTCTATTTTCCAACAGTCTAGGTTTTTCTACTAATCCAGTCGTAGTAAAACTTTAGTATATAGATCAGCTTAAGCTGGTTCTTATTTTGGTTAGCAAATCTGTTGTGTTATTTCAATGCAATACATAATTTCTAACTGGATGCAAGTTAAAAATGCTTGTAAAATATAGCTTCTAAGTGGAATTTGGATGTGGTTTATCTCCATAACTAAACAAGCTTTTTATACATATTTATAAATACCCTGTATTCTGCTGCTAATTGTGTGCCATAAATTTAAGGTGGGAAACACCTTTTCTCACAATAAACTTAAGGTGGGAAGTTCTCTTTCTCACATTAGGTGGGGGATAACTGGAAACAAACATGCTCTCTGTTGTACTATTGTTTTCAAATAGCACAGGCCACTCAGTGCGCTTACTTCTGAGTCCTTCTAGTCCTCTTTTGTGACTCAGTATTGTTTTCCTCTGCAATCACTCCTTCCCTCAAGAAAGGTGATTTAGAAACATATACATGCTTTCTTAACTTGATTGCGTTAGGTCAGTCTCTCCTGTATAATATCACAGTCCTAAAAATGTGTATGTTCTTCATGTAAAAGAAAAATACAAAGCCTCTCTAAAGATAGGCCTCTCAGTGTTTATTCAGATGTTTTTAAACATCATAAGGACTTATAAAAAAACATTTTGGTTTTGATCATTGGTTTCTGTATGTCTTCTATACTCCTCTGATTTCAGATAAAATGTACCTTTGAGACTCTGTAAGAGTCTTTTTGTGGGTGGCCTTCTTTTTCAGTGTTTTTTGCTTTTCACATATTTCACCTGCTGTAGCTGCACTTATTTTGCAAGTACTTTAATGTTGTAACAGTGGCTTAATGGAGGAGACTTCATTAGAGATAAAGCTCCTATTGTAAAGTTTTTTGGGTGGTTCCAGAGTTAAAATCAGAAGTCAGACCTCAAGAAGAGCAACCGTAGTTTGGAAGGGATTTACAGAAACTGTCTTTTTCGTAACAGAACTTCTTTTAGGTTTCAGAGCTGTTGGTTATCTCAGTTTCATGGCATCAGAGGAAAACCTCTTTTTCTTACTGTGAAAAAGGCAGTGTTCCACTTGCCCTCATTAATGTGCTCATCTAAGTTTATAGAGAAACAATAATCCTAAATTTGGATTGATGACTTGCCCTGACTTCACTATATTTGGAAGAAAATTCAGTGCTGTGTTGTGGCTGATGCTTAGAAGTAGAAAACTGATTTCAGATCTTAAAATGGAGCACTGAATGTTGCTGGTGTCAGTATATAAATGTAGTATCTTCTTCAAAATATAAGTGATTTTGTGTAATATGTAATTACTAATCTAGGCTATGGGTAAAAAAATAGTGCTTTTGGTGTTCTTTTTCAGAGCAAAACTGGAGAATATATGCAGATAAAAGTGAGAAGTTCAAGCAGAAAAAAAGTTTGGGTAGCTTTGAAAAGGAAAGTGACAGTAGGTGTTAGGAAATTTGAAGCATGCCAGAGATACTCAGAAAAGAAGGAAAGAAGGAGGCCTGTTGCCATGGTGATGCCAAAGTCAATTGATACTAGTGCTCTACTTGCCTTGTGCTGTTGTTACAAGGCATTATGTTGGGTTTACATGGCAAGGGTTTGGTAGCAGGGAGGCCACAAGAGTGACTTCTGTGAGAAACTACCAGCAGCTTTCCCCATGTCCGATGGAGTCAGTGCCAGCCAGCTCAAAGACGGACCCCACTGACCAAGGCTAAGCTCAACAGTGGCTGTGGCAGCACCTCTGGGAAACAGATTTAAGAAGGGGAGAAAAAGCTGTGCAACTGCCCCTGGAGAGAGGAGTGAGAATAAGTGGGAGCAAGAGCCCTGCAGACCCTGAGGTCAGTGAAAAAGGAGGGGCAGGAAGTGCTCCAGATTTTGAAGCAGAGATGCTGCTGCAGCCCCTGGGGAAAGATCATGGTGAGTCAGGCTGTCCCCCTGCAGCCCATAGTGGTCCATGACAGAGCAGAGATCCACCTGCAGCCCATGGATAACCCCCTGCCAGAGCAGGTGCATGTGCCCAAAGGAGGCTGGGACCCTGTGGGAAGCTCACGCTGGAGCAGGCTTCTGGCAGGACTTGTGGCCCTACAGGGAGATGAGACCACACTGGAGCAGGTTTGCTGACAAGACTTGTGACCCTATGGGGGACCCACATTGGAGCAGCCAGTGCAGGACTGCATGCTGTGGAAGGGACCCATGCTGGAGCAGTTTGTGAAGAGCTGCAGCCCATGAGAAGAATTCAGGCTGGAAAAGTTCATGGAGGACTTTCTCCTGTGGGAGGGACTCCACACTGGAGCAGAGGAAGAGTGTGAGGAGTCCACCCCCTGAGGGGGAAGGAATGGCAGAGATGATGTGTGATGAACTGACTGCAATGCTCATTGCCTGTCCCACTGTGCCTCTGCAGGTTGAGAAGTAGAGAAAATTGGGAGTGAAATGAAAGCCTGGGAGGAAGGGGGAAAAGTTAAGGCTTGAGTTCTAAGATCTGTTATTATCCCTCTCTGATTTGAGTGGTAATAAATTAAATTAATTTCCCCAATATGAGTTTGCTCTACCCAATGAGGGCAATGAGTCAGTGATCTCTCCCTGTCCTTTCCTCACCCCATGAGCCTTTCTCTGTATTGGCTCTTCCGTGTCCGGCTGAGAAAGGGAGTGACAGAGCAGTTTTGAGGGATACCAAGCATCCAACCCATCACAGGCGTAAAGTCGGTGTATGTAGTTTATTGTCTCTAAAATGCAATATATGTTAAGAAATTCATTAAAACTGCTTCACCAAAAGGATTTATTTGTGTCTTCTCATTAGCAATGTACGCAGATTTTTAAAAAAGAGAGCTAAAAAAAATCCAACAATAATTAGTGAAAGGTGATAGTAAGGTTTGCTACAGCAGGAATTACATCTGTTCAGATACTTCATATGAATGATAAAAACTTTTTTTTAAAAAAAAACCAAAATATCAATGAAGTTGAGTAATATTTCTGTGGCAAGGAGGAACCTTAGGGAACTAAAAATCACTTTGAATCTAGGGCTACAGATTAAAAGATGCCCTAATTGTAGTAGGTTGCTATTACTTAGCTTCACACTGGGATGCAGATACAGTTGTGTGTGTGTTCCTTAACTGCATTTCCATGCTTCCAGTGCAGAATTACTGAATGTGCTGGATCCATGGCTTTTAAATTCAGACATGTGGCCCCAAGCAGTTGATGATGAAAGCTTCAGGAACAAAGACTAAATGAACTAGAAACAGAATTGAAAGGATGATGATTTAAAAAGACTGTGAATAAGATAACTTGTAGTTGTGTAATTGTGTTACATGGTTATATAATGATGTAAGTAAAATTATATCCTTAAATATTTTCATTAGTTATTTTCTGTCTCTAATTTCTAATTTTCAGCTGGGGAGTTTAGTAGCTAGTGTTATGGAGAGTTTCTCTTTGGGGAAATTATATCTTATTTCAAGTTGTTAGCTCTTTAAAACCATGAGGTAATTGAGATAATAGAAAAGGGAAGATGCATCACCTCTAGGTGATGCATCACCTCTAGATGTTTGGGGTTTTTTTTTCTCCTTTTTTTCTTCTATTTGTTTGGGATTTTTTTTCCCTATTTTTGAGAGGCTCAGGGGGTTTGTTTGTTCTTTCCCACCCAGGCATTTCCAGTGAATGAAAAGGTAGTGATAGAGTTGCCATGTTTGTGTGTAAGTTACTATTAAAATTTTGCAGTCACAAAGTTTGAATATTCAGGAAATTTCATGCAGCTTTAAAAGACGTTTTATCAGACTGAAGGCAAATATGTATATATAAAATTTTGTTCAAGTTTAGTAATATTTCTGAAGATGAAATGACTTACTATAACACCCTTCTCGTAAGCATTCGTGTTCTAGAACTGTTAGGACCTGGAGCCTTGAAGGTACAGACAAAATCTGAAAAACTCTTAGCAGCAAAATAAGTATTTCCATACTGTAAGGGACTGTCTCAAGATGAGTTACAGTTATTGGAATATTTGTGGTGTCTGCAGTAACCATTATCAAGATGTAGATACTGAGATAGATTATATTTTTAAATTACTCTTCCTGAACAATGTCTTCTGGCTTTTGAAAAATGTTTTTAACAAGTCTGTGTTTGTCAAATAACTTGAGTTGATTCCTGAAGAAAAATATCTAAATTTAGCTGAATCTGTATGTTAAAAGTAGTAGATGATGAAGGAACCTAACCCAGGGTCTTACCTAAAAATTGTACAATATGTGTAACTGGAGGTAGAAAAAAATGTGCATTTACGAACAAAAGGTGCATTCTGAGATGAGAGAGGGGATAGATGCAGTGGAACTACAGATATAATAATGACAAAAAAGATTAAGTTACTCCTAAAGGCTAAAATTTTAAACCCCCAGGGGATTAGAAGTTATGTTCTGTAATAGGTTTATCACTTTTCTAAAGATTTTACTCATCTTTATAGATGAATATTCAAAGTCATAGCTGCGTTGGCTGTGAGCTGTTATTTTTACATGAAGTTTTATTCTGTAGGATAAAGTAAATGAATATTGTTGCTATTTATGTGCTCCTTGCTGTGAGAGACACCTACGTTTTTATGCCAGAAGTCTTGTGAAAGTTTGGTACATACCATGGTGTTAAAACTAACAGAGCTTAGTAATACTAACTTGACAATCTTCAAAACTAAGCTAAACCTCAGTATGTTCCATGCAGCAATTTCATTTGAATATGTATCTGGTAGATTTGTGGCCTTGCTTTTTTATGTGTATCAAGGCTGGTACTGCAAGGAAAAGATGAACTGCTTCTCATAATGTATTTGGGAATGCTGCAAACAGTGGAAAGAAATGATTGGGTCCAGTCTCTGTCTTAGCATAGTGTATTGTATATCTTGTGTTAAACAGTTCTATCCTATGTATCAAGCTTTCCTTTAGGAACATAGTAGCTTGAAGTTGTTGTTGGCTTTTATTTTACCAGCTGAAGCAGTAAATTGCTATAGTCAGCTTAAATAATCTTTATTACTCCTTTACTTCACGTTTCTTGAACCCAGTTGTTCAAAAGTGTATACCATACATCAGCTGCATAAGCATTAGTGGAGAAACCTTACAGGTATTCTTCCTTAGATCAGAGACACGTGACTGTTCCAGACAATGAAACAATGCAGAAATGTGAAGAATGAATTCTAAATTAAATTTGCCCTAGACGGGGTCAGGCTTGTTAAAGAATGTAATATCTGTACAAATAAAAACAATTAATGAAATCCAGACATTTTCTAAGGAAAGCAATGTTTTATGTAACATAATTAGTATTTGGAATGTCTGTAATCACATTTTTAAATGAAAATGTATTCTCCTACATTTTCCTTGAGTGTGCTCTGTCAGTATCTTTCTTGTCTCAGAAGACACTTTTGCAAAATGCACAAAGGAATGTGATAAGAATAAAGAGGTGTGTGGCTTTTGGGAGTTAATATGCTCAAAACACTTGGCCAGTTCTAGTCAGGGTAAAGGCAAGAGGTTTCACTTGACTCTTTGGCAAGGATTGAAGAGAAGTTTCTTCTTCCCTGCACACATTATATTCTAGCAGTATAACTACAAAAAAAAAAAAACACCAAAAAAACAGAGATACCATGACAGTGAAATGAAGTATGCATCAGTTATTTGGAAGCAATGGACTTAGGAGTTTTGTGTTCTTACACGTTGGTAAATGGGAAGTAGCTTTCCTCTTGTTTATTTAGAGGAACAGAATGAAACTGAAAACACATGTGCATGGAGATGCATTCCCTCTGGAGTCAGTAATCCAATGATACTTTTGAGGAACAGCTCACCACAACCAACCACAGTTATTGGTGTTTCAAAACTGCAGATGCTTTCTTCAGTGAGAAGAATGGAACAGGTCCCTCTGACTTACTTCTTTTCTTTTTTAAACTTTAATACATTTTTTATTGTTTTTTTTGTTTTGCAGGATACAAAATTATGGATAATAATGGAATATCTGGGTGGAGGCTCCGCCCTTGATCTAGTAAGTAAATAATGCATGGGTTTTTGTTATTTTACCTCACATAATTATTTTCCTGTCTTATAGTTATGGAAACTATAATAGGAAGTTTGGCTGTGGCAATGTTTGCTTTCAATAAAGAAGAAAAGTATTTGTCTATACCAAAAACTGTTATTTTCCATGAGGCATAACTGATTGTTTGTATAAATGGAAGGGAACTAAGCAACCTAATATTGGAAGCAGGATATAAACATCTTAGAGTGCTAATTTTCAGTCAGCCAGAGAGCACTAGTGACTGAAAATAGTTTTTTCTGTCCCTTAATTCTGACACCACAACTCTTTGTAATCTGTACATTTTAATGTATCATTCCCACCACCCACTTCCCCAAACAAATATACAAAAGGTTCCCTGTTTGAAATTCTACTGAAGTCTAAATAGACAGAAATACAGTTTAGGCTGGTATTAAAAAATAATTCAAATAAGAAGGAGAAGCTGTGAACTCCAGTGAGGGTAGAGAGGCCTTCTAGAGAGCCTTGGATAGACCAAAGGGCTGGGCAGTCACCAACCATATGAAATTTAACAAGAGTGAAGTGCTTCATTTGCACCTGGGACAGAGTACCCAGCTTTGAATTACAATTCCAAAGGTTCAGTGCAGATTGTGTTTTCTGTGACTGGGTGCTGTCATTCACTTTAGCTATTAAAAAAACCCCTCCCAAATCACACGCCATCTTATGTTTATTATGGATTTAAAAAATACAGTTATAGAAATATCAGTGGATGCTCTAAGTATGTGAAAATTGTTATATCAATAGAGGCAGCATGTCTCTGTAGCATAGTCTGCAGTTGTCAAATGGGGCAATGAATAAATGCTTGAGGAAAGAGCAAAAGGAAGAAGGCCAGTGTAAAGGTACTCTGCTGGTGGCATTCAGGAAACAGCGGGTATTAAATGTGGACTTCCTGTAGTTGTGCATTTTCAAACCCATTTATACCTTTAGTTTTCATATCTGTTAGAAGGAGTTCTGTGGTTGTGTGGAAATTCATAATGATCCCCATAAAGATATGATGAAGAAAGTTTATTTATTGTTATGGTAGCTGTTTTTTGTGACAGAAGAGCAATTAGAAACCAGAGTTGCTTTTATAAATGAATTATTACTTTCTTTGTCTACGTATAAAAGAGCAAAATGCAAACAGATGCTGCCATATTTTCTTCTTTTTTTTTTCATTACACACATTTCACTTGTGTGATGACCATGTGTTTACTTAAGTTTGTTGCCTAGAAATAGTACAAAGTCTTTGGTCAACATCTTAAAATGTTAATGAAGAATTGCACCACAGAACTGAAATCATCATTTAAGTGTATATTAAGCACCTTCTGTGTGCTTCATTAATTTTTGATTTATGTTCTGCTGCATGTTTTCCTAGTTCTAACATGCACATTATGGTTCTCAACTGGAATCTGGTAGGACAACTGGCACACTTTGCCACATTTTCATACTTAAGGCAAGAATTAATGGGAACCTTGGATTCCATGTTCTGAGTGTAGACATACCATTCTAGCTTGGTGTTTTCTGTACTTGAACATGCACTGGTTGTTCAGCTTTGAGTATAATTTAAGTTTGTGGCTGAGGTACAAGTGCCAGTATTCTCAGACTTAATCTGTTTTCAGTAAGTTCCTCCTCACTAAGTTGAGCTGACATCTGACACAAGAGGTTTGTCCCCCATTAGATGTATCACATTACCAAGTCTTGAACTGGTGCTTGTAGCCTGGCTGGAGCAAAGCTTTGAGAATGTGTTAGTGAGTTTCAGCGACTGATAATATTGTGTATATTATCAAAGCTAAGAAAAAGCAAAAAATACTGTGATTAAAGCTACAAGCATAAAACAAACATGAAATGAAATCCTATCTCTGTTCCTATGTATGAGGATTTCTGAGGGATGTACTACTTCTAATTTTTATCTGAAATGCTTTCTTTCTCATAGAGTGAAGCTTTAGATGTATAACCTTTTGACTGTGCTTCAGTGACTGCTATTGTGGAGTAAACTAGAACACTGGAATATTTCCAATCTTAATTACTGGGCATGAAGTTTCAATGTGTCTCTTGAAATGCCCTTATTTATGTAAATAATCAGATTACAATATAGATGCTTTTCAAAGGCAATGTATATACCTAGTACCTGACCACAAAACAATAACTGTCCTTACGGCACCTTTAACAAATTTTAAAAAATATTTTAGATAAATGATTTCTTTGTCTGTTGTTCACCAGGCCACTTAGTTTAGAACTATGTACTTTCAAAAGAATATTCTGTTTTGTCTCATGTTAGGAAGTTAGCAAACAGAAAGTTCTGAGGGATGACAGAAAGAGTAATTTCTTTCTTTAGTCACAATGTTATTTCTGTTCTCTCTGTTTCTCTCTTTTTAAAATATATTTACACATTCCTTGCCTCTCCTAGTTAGAACCTGGCTCACTTGATGAAACCCAGATTGCTACAATATTGAGGGAGATCCTCAAAGGACTCGATTACTTACATTCAGAAAAGAAAATCCACAGAGATATTAAAGGTAATTTTTTTTAATTGTATTGGAAGAATATTAAAAGACCTCATGCAATATAAAGGAACACAATGGTGTCAAATATCTTCATTTCTGCTATTTCCTCTTCTTTATTCCAGCTGCTAATGTATTGCTGTCTGAACAAGGAGAAGTAAAACTAGCAGATTTTGGAGTAGCGGGACAACTAACAGATACACAGATAAAGAGGAATACCTTTGTGGGAACACCATTTTGGATGGCACCTGAAGTAATAAAGCAATCGGCATATGATTCCAAGGTAGGGTATCTCAAGACATTAGCCAAAGTCCCTTCCTTTTCTAAATTGAATTGCATAGTTGGTCTTCAGAATGTAGCTAATAACTTTGGCTGTGTCGAGGTGAGTGCGTGTTTAGATGATATGTAGCAGCTAAAAGCTGTTGATGAGGATAGATTTCCTAATTTGTATCCAAACTTTATGTTTTGTAGTTTATTAATGCAATCTAGATGGCAGGAAATAATACATTGTTGATGAGTGCATCCTGTCACCTTTTATCCCACTCTATTGATGAGTATTTTTGGCTGTTTTAAACCATCAAACCATAACATTCTATCAAACCATCACAAGTAGAAAGGAGCAAATATATACAAAGGGTAATATTCTTCTACTTGTTCTTAGAAGAACATGGTCAGCAACACTGTTGAAGGATACACATTAAGAGGTGTGAAGGTGTTGTTTGAAAGTGTTGTTATTCATCTGTGGAAGAATGTGCTGCATAGGTCTATGCTACTCTTAGTGTGTTCTTTTAGATATGCCATGCAAAGAGGGTTTTTTGTCAGATTGATCTATACACAGGACTTTGATTTAGGAGAGTGGTACGTCAGCATCCTGAAATCACAACACAAGCACAATTTATCAATTGTAACATATAGTTGGATCACAAGAGAAATGTGATTCGCATTACTGTTCTCCATATTCTCACCAGTGTGACACTGCCTGTCCCTAGTTGCCAGAAGGAATATGTGCATTAAAGCCAGCTCAAGCCTATTGCTTTTTTTCAAAGTTCATTGTGTTGGTTAGTTGTTTTTTATACTTCTGTTAGGCTGAGCTACCTATGGAGCTCTTTGCTGCCCCTGACATCTCCCTTCTCCATGCTGGTCCGGCTAGCTCAGCAAGACACTGATGGTCTCAGGGAATGCTCTTTGCCCAGCCTCATGACCCACTGGTGCAGCTCTGTATCTGGAACACAGGTCACCTTCAGGCCCCACTTGATATAAAACCAGCTTGCTTTATGATAATTAGCACTCATTCCTTATGTTATTTCCTGAGTTCATCTTTCATGCCCATCTCCTCTGATCTCCCCATAGTGATTGATTGAGTGACCATCTGTCCATGCAATGAGACAGGTTGGTGCGTTTCTTTCCACCCTTGTGTGTGTAGGGAACTCGCCAAGACTGTCTCTGGCTTTGCTGCAGCATTGCTTACATTCCTAATTGATATCTTTCTGTGGAAAGGCAATTACAAAATAATGAACAAAGCTCTGGAGAGCATAGAGAAGGTTAAATAACTCCAAATTCCCAGTATAAAGGTTGAGTAAACTTTTTTTTTTTGCATGATAGAGGCTTGTTGATTGGTTGGTTGGTTGGGTTTGGGTTTGGGTTTATTTGGGTTTTCTTTTACCTGAGGTTTTGCTCCTGGGAATGATGATCACTTGCACAAAGCATGATTCCCTCCTCAGGTTTTGAATTCTGGCTGTTTTAGTCTGCAATGTCACATGGACATAAAAAGGTCTTGGATACTTGATGAGTTGCCTAGAAAGCCACAGCTCATGTTTTGAATGAACTAGAGATATTTATATGCATCTGTGCACCTTCTGGCACTTAGAGAACAGATTAAATCACACAGACAGTAGTTTGCTGTGCAACAAAAACTTAAGAAGGCCTGTATATTTTTGGATAATTATATGCATGTGTGAAAACACCGACATACAAAGCTAATCTCATTCTTCTTCCATAAGCTGACCGTGCGTGACAGGTGTTAGGCAGCACTGTCCTCTTCATAGCATTATCTCAGAAAGGTGCAAGGAAGTTCTATTATGTAGTTGTTATGTTTCCCAGTTTTATTTTTGGCCCTGTTGAATCCTCTTGGTTCCCATGTTCTAAAGGGTTCCAAATACATGCTTGGAAGTGCTCTGGTTTTTGGCAGTAGCTCTTCATGTTTTGATTCCTTTCTTCATCTGAAAGCATGTTTTCTTACCTGCTTCAGTTTTCCCATATCTAGTTCTCTGTCCTTACTGCTAAGTAACTTGTAATAGAAAAACAGATATTTAATTTTAAAATGGTTTTCTCTTGCACATAGCCTGTTTTCTTTGACTTACAAGAGGTTCAAATTGAGCCTGAATTGTAGTCATTAGATTAGAAGAGAAAAGGCTCATGGCAGGACTGCAATAAATAGTAATTACCAGTGACTTGCTTACTGTTACCTGAGCTTGAAAGAAGAGGTATTTTTCAAGATTTGAAATGGTAAAAATCATAACGTGGTAACACTTAGTGATGATATAGTGTCAACACTTCCTAAGGTCTTGCTTATCCCTCTCCCTTTGGAGGACTGGTTTGCGCTTGTTCTGGAGTTTCGTTGTCACAGTCAAGTGCATCCTAGAAATGCCTAATTGGATACACATGTGATTGGTACTTACATTTCTGTTTTGACGTCCTTTCTTATCTGTGGAAGGGGAAGATATGGTTCCAAAGGAATTTGGGGGAGTTATTCTTGATGTTTTCGACAGGAACAGGCTTCCAAAACCCATCTTGGACTTCAAAGAGTTCAGTGTGCAGCCATGGTGTGTGAACTCTCATTCATTTTTGTGGAGCAAGGTCACTAGCAGTAGAGAGTTACAAACATATGAGGAAAAAAAGAAGTATTTATATGCATTTGTGTGTGTGTGTGTATGCAAGTGGATACCTATGCACTCATACACATGTAAATTTGACGTTTATACTTACATATACACATGTTCCACCTGTGATTGAAAGTCTGGCTGAAGAAAATCTATCCATGCATGAGGCTTTAACACTTTCCTCTTGAGAAACTGAACTTCTGAATAAATTGGAAATAATAACGCTCAGTTGTTAACATGAAGATTCATCTTGCCAGGTGACACTTTTCTTTCATAACCAAGAAAAGCTTTCCTGCTAGAGGGAAGTTACTTGCAATTAGACTAGAGGAGAGCTTAGTTGACAATGCACTTATTAAGATAAATGAAACTCGGGACTCATATGCTTATGTAATCCTTTGTGCTCAGTAACTGTTCTGTAACATGGGCTAACAAAATGTCATTTCATAAATTCAATGGTATGCTAATTGACTCCAATTTTTTTTCATACTTACAAAATTAAGTAACTAAGCTCTTAACAGTAGAATACTGTCTGAACAAGGAAGGAGGAGCTTGTTTTGAGTCAGGCCCTGTAGCTGTGACAGTGGAATGGATGTGTACACTGCAGCTATCAGCCTGTGGTTCTGTGTGAGTCAGTCAAAGACACCTGTGCATGTCAGTGAGGCAGACATAGTTAGATTTGGGGGATACTTGGTAAGGACAGCAGTGATAAATGAAATCTCTACTCTGTTTATAGCATTGCAAAGTTCCAAATGCTCTGTTTGGGAGTAAAAACAGGTAGCTCAGATTTTTCCTGTTTTCCTGAGAATAAGTCTTTGTTCTGCTTCGACTTAAAAAGAAATAGGCAAAAAAGCAAAATATAAAAATTTCTAGTTGGTGTCTTGTCCTTTGGAACAGATGTTTCGGGGAAAATTTTTTTCTTTCACCTTTCTGATGGATTTACTCATCCATTCTCTTGACTTTTGGGTCTGTGATTTGAGCTGAACATAGAGAATTATAATGAATTACTTCACATCACTTCAGGCAGATTTGCAATAGGTTTTGTATCAAGGGAGACAGAATTCGCTGGAAGGAGTAACACATTTTGATGATGAAAACTCTCAGAGGCTCGTTGGACCAAAACTTGGGTTGAAAAAGCTGAATAATACTGTTTAAGACTGCATTTCTCTGGTCTGTATAAGAGTGAAATATGAGACAGCGTTAAGCCCCAGAAAGGTTATATATTAAATTTCTGGTGGTTGTACTAGCTAATGCATGGTAAGGAAAAATTTTGTGCATCTTATATTTACCTTTATGTAAATATTTGAGACTTGCCCTATATTCACATAATGTACTTGAATATGGTAGATAAAATGCTAGTTTATAAAAACTCTACCATTGCTTTTTGAAAATAGCTGTGTTTCAAAATCAGTTATAACTGCTGGTGTAAGAGTATTGATTTTAAAAAGTTCTAAAACTCTACTTATTAGAACTGTTTTATGCTGTAGAGAGAAGACAAACAAGAAACTGTTTATTTTATGTGGTTAGCCACATAGACCATGATAACAAAACCAGTTTACATATGAAATTATTTACAGTAAAGATTAAAAATCTGCCTTCACAAGTGTGTTGGTTTTGGCTGAGGTAGAATCAATTTTCTTCACAGTACCTGCTATGGGGCTGTGTTTGCATTTGTGCAGGAAACAGTGTTGATAACACAGGGATGTTTTAGCTATTGCTGAGCAGTGCTTGCACAGGGTCAAGGCCTCTTCTGCTTTTCACCCCACCAGTGAGCAGTCTGGGGATGCACAAGGCATTGGGAGGGACACAGCTGGGACAGGTGATCACAGCTGACCAAAGGAATAGCCCCTGTCATATGGCATCGTGCTCAGTAACAAAACTAGGGGCAAGGTGGGCTGGGGTCTGCTGCTCAGGGCCTGGCTGAGCATCTGTCATTTGGTGATGAGCAGTTGTTTCCATTTACTTCACTTGTTTTTTGTCTTGGGTTTTATCTCTGTTATTTTCTTTTTCATTACAATTTATTATTTTATTTCAGTTGTTAAGCAAGTTTTCTTACCTTTACCCTTCGAATTCTCTTCCTTCCCTGCCCCCACCCCACCAGGGCAAGATGTGAGCAAGCAGGTGTGTGGTGCTGATTTAAACTAGGATAGCCAGCCAACAGTGCTTTTTCTCTTTCTTCAACCTAATCTTAAAATCATTGTTTCTTACAGGCAGATATCTGGTCATTAGGCATAACAGCCATAGAACTTGCAAAAGGAGAGCCACCTCATTCAGAATTACATCCAATGAAGGTTTTGTTCCTCATCCCTAAGAACAATCCACCAACGCTGGAAGGAAACTTCAGCAAATCCCTCAAAGAGTTTGTTGAGGCCTGCTTAAACAAGGACCCCAGCTTTGTGAGTTTCATTTGTTAGAGTATAGTAGAAAACTTGATTGCTTTATATGAACTACATGAGTAAGTGCCATTCAGCTTTTATTAATATGGTGTGCTGTATGTGACTTGTATTGTTTTTAGATACTGCATGTGTTTAAAATCTCATTTGTATGAAGACTGAAGTCTGGATTTCTGTGCATTTTTATAGTGAGTCACTTAACACTCTCAGATGCAATTAAAAAAAATGCTTTTTTTTTCTTTAAGAGACCTACTGCAAAAGAACTCTTAAAACACAAATTCATTTTGCGAAACTCAAAGAAAACTTCTTACCTGACTGACCTCATTGACAGGCACAAGAGATGGAAGTCTGAACAAAGTCATGATGACTCCAGTTCTGATGACTCAGATACGTAAGTTTAATGAGTCTATAAAATACCCTTTGTAGATACAGGAGTCAGGTAGTTATTTTGAGCATATACATCCCTGTGTTCTGTTATTTACAGTTTTTCACCTTAGTGGCCTTGGTAAATTAATGAAATCTTAATTTCAGTATTGGATGGGATTTCATGCAATGAGAACAATTCTTCTGGCCCATATTCTGTACTACCTTCTCTTTTATGTGGAGTCTACAGTCCTTCCTAGGCATAAGGCTGCTGTTGTGCAAGCAGAAGGTCTCACACTGCAAAGCCAAGTAGCACTGTGCAAATGAAAATCAAGTGCAAGGTTTGCAACGATTTATTCACAAGTGGATTAAATTCCTCATGATAAAGAAAATGTGACTCTCCTCTGAAATTCCAGGCCACATGCTAATGGAAAGAGTCAGACTGTTCTTTTCCTGGATGACTTTACAGCTGTGTATTTGTTTACATGATGAGTGGCTTCATGCCTTCCAGTGACCACAGTTCGAGCCCCAAATCAGGGCTAATTTGAAGGTTACTTACCAGTCTTCTAAAACTGTTCTCAGATCAGTTACTAACAGAACTTTGAGAGAACAGTTCATTGTTCCTTTGGAATATCAGACCAATTTTGATAGCTTGGCATAAGAAAGTAGTGGAACTAGAATTGTTGTTGAGTGCTTGTAAGGCAATTTATCATTCTGTCTTAAACCTGCTTTCCCCTCCTCTGCTTTCATTCTGGCCTAAGAGCTGTAGGCTCACAGGCTCAGCCAGCAGTTTTACTTTAAAATAGATAGAGACGGTTCTTTAAAATATATATAGAGGATGCTTTAATACCTCGAGATAGTGTCAGGAGAATAGGCCACAGACTTGTTCCCAAGAGATATTTTCTTTGACATTTTAAGGGAGAAAATAAGGGAACTTGGCAAAAGTTTAAAAGGGCACTACACAAAGTAGACAAAAATGTGCCACCGCAATACTGATGTGGCACATACTAATCTACAACACTTAAGTCAAAATCCAATCCCTCCACAACACTTAAATCAAAATCCATCTCCAAGCCACCCAAAGCATCAAGAAAGGAGCAAAGAAAGAGAAGCAGAGGGAACAAGGAGAGAGAAGGAGAAAGAGACAGATTATGTAGCTGCCATTGGAACCTTGTGGCAGACCAACTCTCACACGTCCAGGTAGCAGGGCCACAGCACGTGGCACCCCAAAATCCCTGGCCTTATCTGCTCTGGTCTCTGTGGCCAACCCCCCCAGGCAGGACCTCTGACCCCCCCAGCCAGTCTGGGGCCCCAGGCCAGGGTGAGGGGCTGTGTTCTCTCTGTCCCTGCCAATCCAAGCTGGATCAGGGGCTCCAGGAGCTGTGAGGGGTTACAGTTTTCCCAGGCTGTTTGTGACTGGCAGCTGCTCTGGGGCTTCCAAGCCCTGCCAGAAGGGATACGATGCCACCCCACCTCCCTGAGGTTCACCCATCCCTGCCCCCTCCACACACAGAGGGAAGATCAATCGAACAACTCAGTGAGATACAAATCCAGACTCTAACAATGTAATAAAAGGGTGAGTTGATTTGCTGTGCTGGAAGACTAGTTTTTCAAATAAATAAGTATTTCCTCTGTTGGATCAGCTTGCTAGAGCTAATGTGTGTAAGGAAGGGAGACCCACCTTTTCCAATGACAACCAGGCATTCTATATCACTTCAAGTAGAAATCTTGGAGAATTTTCTTACTGATCACCTGCTTTTTGACTTGGTAGGTTGCACTAAATACTTTTTATACATTGGCCACTAGACACCCTTTCAGTTGGTGGCTTTTCTCGCAGATTATGCTTAATTCACAAGTCAGAAAGAAATGAACTTAGGAAGGATATTTATGGTACTGAGAGGAGAAATGTATTGCAGTGATTGATTAGTGTTAGCATAAATAATTTTGTTCTTTTAACTTAGCAGGATTTACAGTAAAACTTACTGTGCCATCCACAAATGATGAGGCAAAACATTGATTTATGGTGATGCAGTTTAGCAAAGCCACACAGTATCTGTAATTTTTAACCCAATTTTTTAAAGTGGAGAATTTACCTTTTTTTACAGGCTGAGGAATGAATGATCTTCCATAAAGGTATTCCAAGCTGGTGTTGTAGCTATTTTTCTAGCAAAAAGTGTGAATTAGTTTTCTAATTCCTGCCCCCACCCCTCCTTCCCTAATGATTTGAGGTACTCTGCAAAAGCCAGTTTTCAGATAGCAATAAAACACTTCATGTTACTTGTTAATGGAACTTGAGAAATTTACAGCCTCACTTCCTTTCATTTAGTGAAGTATCTTGGTTGAATTTTTTTAATTTACCCAAAAAATAAACTACATTACTTGTCATACTTGTCTTTTTACTTGGTGGCCTGTGTGATAGAATCCTGATACTGGTTTTGACTGTTGTTTTTATGTTTAGAGTGTATATTGAATAAACATCAACAGTAAGGTGTAGGTAATAAAAATCTATGTATTTATTTTTTTCACCTCCCTTGAAGTGAAGCAGATGGTCAGGCCTCAGGTGGGAGTGATTCAGAAGAGTGGATCTTTACAATAAGAGAAAAAGACCCCAAGAATCTAGAGAATGGAGCAGCCCAGCCCTTGGAGTTGCAAAGAAACAAGGTGCTCAAAATATTTACTTTGTAATGCAAGGAGAAAATTCTTGTGTTAATAATTTAGTGCGATGATTTTTATTTTATTCCTTTACACACATTTAAGTTGTGAAACTTTCAGAACTTTTGCTACAAATGTATGTGCCACAGTTGCCTTTCACAAAATGTTTTAAATCTTTGAAGTTTGAGTATTCTGTAAATGTGTCCTTTTTCTGTAATTGGCAAAATATATACCTAAATATTTCTCTAGTGTATGAACTATTACCACTGGAGGAAGACCAGGCAATATCATATTTTTAAAATCTTCTGTGTAGTAAATGAAAACCAGTACAGTGCAAATCTAGGCAGGAGTTTTGGGGTAGGCATTTTGGTCTTTTAGGGGAAAAGGCTACAATGTAACGAGGAATAGAATGTGCCTGTGTCCAAAAAAACCCCCAAACCAATCCAGAATAAGGGATGCTTAGAAGCTGCTCCATTGTATTTTCTGCAACCTATGTGGCTAGGGCAGGTGGCTGCTATGCTTGCCCTGAAAATTCTGTGTGTGCTTTTATCAGAATAGGGCAAATACAAGAAAAATATCGTATCATTTAGGAGGAACCTAGTAAATATCAGCATGTCTATGATTTAGCATGTAGAAGTAGGATTGCAGGGGTTTTTTTCCCCTTCTAATTTTGAGCTTGCATGTATTTGAGGTGCTGCAGCCTCAAATTTGAATTTACCCTCTACTTTCTACAGTACTTGGGAATAGTATGTTGTAGAACATGTTTTATGTATGTAAATATATGGTAACAGATTTTTCATGAGGGGGTAGCATTTCGGAACTGTATTTTGTCTTTAATTAAAACACAATGAGGATGCTTTTTTCCAGGAAAATAAATTGGTCAGAATTTTGTTTTCTTTAAAGGAAAAGGATATCCCAAAGAGGCCTCTATCCCAATGTCTGTCTACAGTTATATCCCCTTTATTTGCAGAGGTAAGTTATTGCTTTAAAACTTAACAACTGCAAGATTTATGTCTCTGAAAAAATTAAAAAGTACGATGAATGACACCCAAGGTTGCAACAACCCATTTTGAACTTGATGTGTAAAGTTTTAGCTGTGCCCTTTGCTTTAACATGTCAGACACATGAGATCTGTGTTTTACTTCTAAAAATACTTCATATGCATTGTAGTGACATCAACCATGCTAGTCTAAAGCAATGAACATGAAAAAGAAGGTGGTGTGTAAGTGTTTGGATTGCAGCATTCTATTTTTGACACATAGGTGTTATGAATTTCAAGTTCTTCACTGTTGCAAGATATAGATGTAGACCAGATCAGTAAGAACTTCACTTTTGAATTTCAGTGTTGAAAATGGTATTTTGTTCCCATTCTGAATTTTGTATTTTTTATACTTTTTCCAAATACTTAAAAACAACTTAAAAAAAGAATACATGAAGGGGAAGACAAATATGTGAAGATGTGTTTCTTTTTAAAAGTTGATAAAACTCCCACAGTGTATATGTATAAGCTATAGGTGTGCCAGTATGAATACTAAAGTAAGTATAAGAAGCACATCTTGAAGCCAAACAGCTACAGGTGGTAAATAGTGCTTCTTTCTTGGGATACTTTCTTGTAATTCTTGACTGTGAGCATGTTGAATAGGATATGGGAAGAGTGAAGACTTGTGAATATGAATGACATCCTGATAAGTAGTGCAAAGACTAACTTTAGGATGGAAGAAAGTCTTCACTATGTGAGGGTGGTGTCTGATGAAAGTCAAATCCTGACATTGTGAACCCTGACAGTTGCTTCCTAACAAGCTTCTGAATAATATTGTATATAGAAATATTTATGAACACCTTATTTCTTCCTGATTTTCATTTAGTTGAAAGAGAAGAGTGAAGTGTGTGGTGGTAACACAGACTCCATAGAAGAACTGAGAAAGGCTATTTATTTAGTTGAAGAGACTTGTCCGGGCATTGCAGATAACATGGTGTCACACCTTGTGCAGAGGCTTCAGAGGTAATGAAACTATTTCACTATGGGTTACAGAAAACTGCAAATCTGATCCTACAAATACTTGACTCATGTTAAACTGGAAGAATTAATTTCTGTTTCTGATAGAGAAGGAAACCACTCATACTTACAGTTTGTGCAGTTGTGTTTGCTTACTAGAAAAAAACCTAATCGTATCAGTAGTTCTAATTTCTACCTTCAGGTGATAGCACATACATTCATGCTGGTAGTGTGCATGTTGTGTGTCAAATGAGGCTGGACAGCCTTTTCCCTTTGCAGTTCACATAAAGGACACACATGCTTTCTTAGTATCTGGGTGTATGTTGCAGAGAGTGCTCTATGTTGCTCTTAGTTTCTTTTACCCACTTGAATAAATTGACTGTTCATTTGGTGTGTGTTTCTTTCACTCACAGAGTCAGTGGTTTGTTCATTCATTAAAGACAGTCTGTATGACCTTTTGGTGGCATCTCCAAACCCAACATTTGGTCTTACTTTAAAAGGCCAAATTTCATATGAGATTTTTCTAACTGCCTTGGTTAGGAATATATTCTTGCCAAAACACCTACACAAGAGAAGATGAGGAGTATAAATTTCAGAATTGCTCCTTGAAGAGGCTTTAAATGCAACCTTGAATCCAGGAGCCCGTAACTGTTGTCAATCTTACACCAGCCAGGTGGAATCGCTTGGTACATAAAAACAACTCAGTGCAATAATTAATTATGGACTACTGCATTGACAAATATCACCCTGAGCAGGTGTCTCCTTTACACTGTCTATAACCACACCTTGGTGCCACCTCTGAAAAGAGTTGCCAGGTGACATTTTCTTATTCAGTAAAAGTGAATGCCAAGAAATCTGCAAAGCAATTGTATTTGTTGCTTAAGCCTAGTCAGCATCTCTAGTGCTGAAAGGTTACTCCTAATGCCAGATGTCCTGTCCTGTCTCAGTTGATCCTAGCAGACTTGAAAGAGTTGAGCTTCCATCTCAGTTGGTTTCCATCAGGGGTTCCACAATTGAATCTAGTCTTTCATCAACTCAGTATTTCAGTGTCATATTTCTACCAGTCTGGTACAGGACCTTCCTGGAACCAGGAACCTCAAAGACTTGCTACTGCAAGTGAAGCTGAAAATGACCATGTGGAGACAATGCCCAGACATGGGCATTTTTGGGGATAGTGGAGATGATCTTGCTTGTTCCTGTGATGACAGCAACAGTCATTATTTTTCTCCTAAGAGAAAGATGTCAGAACCCTTTTTATACCTATTTAGCATTTTGTGTTCCTTCTGTTCTACTTCCTTTGACTGTTAACATTTTTCTTGGTCATAATGTCTTAGAACAGTGGAGGCAGACACTTCATTCTTTTTGAAGGAGATAAAGAATTATTCATAGAGAATGTTTGTTGATGGATCCCATCTGGGTGAACTTTCTCTTCTTTGCAGGGGTGATACTCAGCTAGTATTGGCATCCTTCCAGCAAGGGAGTGAAAGAAATGAATGGCAGGATCCCCTGCTAAAAATGAGTTTGAACCATTCCATAGCTTACTAGCTTTCCCTTGTGGATAAAGCTGTTTTTGGAGCTAGTCATATTCTGAAAAGGTAGTTCCTTGGTATTTGAATGCTACAGGAAATACAATCTGTTACTTTATTAAGTTGTTCACTATTGGTCTGGGCCTTCACCCACAGTTCACTGTATCCACTTAGAATAGGCTCTCAATTCGGTAGCTGATTTCTGAAAATAGGTTTTCAACAACAAATTTCTTAATGACCTTTTCATTCCTCTTATGATTGGTTAAAACTGGATTTTGCAATTTTGTCTGAATGAATTAATTGGAACCCTTAGAAGAGCTGCCCAGTAATTTAAGTGAATCCAGTTCCTTCCCCCTCCATTTTGATCTCAGTTGTTCGATAGTTTACTGAAAACCTAATGTGATTAAAATGTGTACTTCTTTCTTTGATGATTTAAGAATGCTTAGATCAAGAAATACAGATTTTCTGTCCCAGAAATATTTTGAGAACATTATGATGTAAACTTGTGAAGTAGGAAAGTTGGCATCACTAAATGTTACCCTGCTGTATGGAGTTCTTACATCATTATATACTGCTCAGTAACACAATTGAACACAGGTTGCTGCTGTTTGTTATGAAAGCAGTGATAGTGATATTGTAACAGGGTGTATTTCACTGTTGTGTGGTGGCAGTGGTGTGTGTCACTGTGCAAGGAAAAAGGCTGGAACTTCAAGTGAAATAACTTTTCATTGCTGCTTGTAGAATGCCTTTCTGAAAGTCACAACAATAGTTATTTTTTTTCCTTTCCAGATATTCACTAGCTGGAGGAAGTTCTTCATCCTACTGATGTACTCTTCCTGACTTTTCTAAGACAACAGAGATCCCATGGTGTCTGCATTGAAGGCACACACCCTAATTTTGTTCTGCCTTTCAGTCTTGGAAAGTCCTTTGGTTGAAGGACATTCCTAAATGTGCAAGAGTGAAAATGAAGTCTTTTGAATGGAGGCAGTTTTTTTCAGCTCCTTAAAGCTATAATTTTTTTTAAAATAATGCACATATTCCAGGGAGGTGTCCTTTTGTAAAATCTGAAATGTATATTTAGGTTTGTGATAGTGAAATTAAAGATAATGAGAAACCTCAGGTATCTTGCTTTAAGAATTCCACTGGGAGATGGAGCATGGTTGTTGGAATTGTGTACAGATATGTATATAATGTCTTTTTTAACAGAAAGCCTTTCAACGTGCATAAGGAATCACTGTGTACAAAATGGTAAAGTGCTTTTGTAGATAATGTTAGTGGGGTAAATATTTGACAGGCTATAACTGAGTATTGCCTTGCCTTTATTACATGTAAAGTTTAAATTATGTGATAAGTGAATCTTGGTTTGATTTTTGTATGTGAAGTATTTGCCAATGAAAGAGTTAATCCTGTACTATGGAACCTTCTATTTGTACCTCAGTACAGACATAATTTTATTCTGTTTCTCCTGTATGTCTTCCTTTTTATCTATATTCTGAGCTTGGCTTTCTAATAACAGTTGTTTTAAATTTCTTACACCTTGCCTCTCAAAGCTTTAAATTTAAATTACTGGTTTTCCTGAAGAATGAGCTTTTTCATATTTTCAGTTTTAAACTGTGCCAATGCAAATTCTGAACCCTATCTATTGTTCAGTTTTCGTAACAGACATTTGTGAAGCGTGTGAAATTCAGATACAATCTTTTTTTTACCTGAACACGTTTGAATGCTTACACAAATAAGTCTTTATTCACTTCATTTATTCTGAAATATCTCACTAAGGTGTTGACTCTGAGGCAGTGGCAAGTATTTCTTCATCATGCCTATTTTCATCATTAAAATCAATGTTTTTCAGCATAAAAGAAAAATTATCCATAGATTCAATATTCGGCCTCACTGCCTTGATCTGTGCATCTCTTTACCAAAAGTGACAGACACTGGACACAAAGGCTGCAAAACTGAGCCCAGATGTTATGTGCTGGGTCCTATTGCTTACTTCCCCAGAGAAGTTACTTCTTGAAAATTCTGAACTTCAAAATTTCCACTGTTCCTGTGAAAGCTTTTTGATAACTGACATCAGGCTTTATAGATATTCGAGACAGTAGCATTAGTTCATCAGCTATGTGCACAGTTGATTAGTAGCTGCTATTTTTATTTTTTTTCCCCCCAATATTACTCTGAGGTTTACCTTGGTTTGTTTCACCAAGACTATATTCAGGTTCTTCTTATTCTAGTAGGTAAGAGAGCATTTTTGCCTTCTTTTTAATGAAGAAATTGAGGATTTTATGCTTTGCATGACAGTGAGGTAACTTACCTCTTTACTCCTTTTTTTTTTAATATGAATAGGAGCTTTGGAACAGAAAGGATTAACATTAAAAAATATTGGCATATCTATCTGGCTTGGTACACGAAGGCCCAGATTTGCTAACCAGTCTGAAGGCTGATGAGGTCTCCTTGCAGGACTTCATATCTCTGTGGTAGCCCTTAGTCTATGCATATTAACAGCCTTAATTTATTAATTTAAGAATTTGGCACTAAGAGGACACTGTCTTGCAAACAGAGCTAGGAAGCTTCTGCCCAGGTTGAAGCTTGCTGAAAGAAATGGATGAATGTGCATTCATATTGTGGCCATGCTCATAGGCACAGCATGTTTGTCAGCCTAATGGGGTAATGGCTTTCCTTTATGGCTAAGGGAATTTAAGGAAAATTGAACAGTGCATAAATTTGAGCAATGTTTTATATCTCCTCTTTTGATTAATATCTGAATACTGCACAGTGGGAAATTCACCTGTTGATGTTTCAATACTAGAACATTCAGCCCTAATAGATAGATCTGTGTGCTGTCACAGCACATGGAAATCAGCAGGTGTGTTTGCATTGGAAATATAGTTTGATTAATGTGAGCTATTCCCTATTCATCTGTTAATAGAGAGACTGGAAATCAAAACAGGCTTAATTGGAGATGCACACAACTCTGATATATAGTTTATAGTGCTGACTTGAATGGGTTAAGAATTTCTCAATCAGCAAATTAAACTGTTAAGGTATGCATTTTGAACACTCATTTGAAAAGTTATACATACATGTTTTGAGTTGCATTCTAGTTGTGTTCCAGGACTGTATGTTGCGGAAATACTTCTCTGAGTAGATGGTGGCAGAATTTGCTCAATGAATATGTTGGCACTTAAGATGAGTAGGACCTACAGAGAGGGCAGCTGGCCAAAAGGCTGGGGCATTTAGAAGAAGACAGGACCTCATTTATGGTAGAGATGTGTATTTTTATATGTAATATATAGATTATTTAAATATAGACTATCTTAAACTGAGATTCACTGAAAAAGAAAGTGTGCTGTATCTTGAATGTAGAAGTACAATCATTTGCTTTTGAAAAGTATTGATGCTTTAAAAATCAGGTCTATATCGGTAACAGAAAAAGAGCTTCATTTGAAAGAAGCACTGCCTCGGTTTCTCAGAGAAAAAGAAGTGTATTGATATTTTTGAGAGGTTGTTTCATCCTAAAAACATGTCTGTGTTATGATGTTGCACTGATGATTTTTCTGTGCAGGTAGTATTTCACGCAGTCTTGACTATACTAAATGACAAGCTATCTCTATTTATGCAAACATTTAAATTAGTAGAACTGCTTATTTGTCAGGGATTTCATGATTAGGCAGTAAATAAACTCACTGTTTAAAAAACAATAAAATCAGTTATTTTAACTGAAGGCTTGCTTTTTTGTAAGTATCAGATGTGTAATCTATTTTTTTAACTTAATTTTCCTTGCAGTTGCACTTTGTAGTTGGCCAGTTTACTGAAGGGCGGCGGCATGATCGCTAGTGCACAGAATGCTTTTGGTGTAGTAACAAAGCAGCTCTTTCTCTAATTGCCACAGTTCCTGTGCAGCTCCAGACATTCAGTGTGTGCATGTGTGGGTACAGACAGATGAACCAGTTATTACGGAACAGCTTGAGAGGGGTGTTCTGCCCCGCTGTGCAGGAGGGGCGGGTGGAGATGGAAGGTAAGGCTGGGTGTGTGGGCACTTCACTGCAAAGCAGTTGGCATGGTGTGAGTTCACATCCTACTGTAGCCACCATCACCTCTTCTTCTGCCTTTTAATGTGCTTTTAACATACTTGTGCAATTTCTTGTTCAGCTCTCACTACTTCGTGATGTTCTGTATTACTTTTTAAACAATGTGGTACCAGTTTGTAGCAGTTTCACATTAACCTTACTTTGAAGAAAATGCATTTTTGCCTTCCAGAAATGTCACCATTGGAAGACTATCTGGAATTCTGATAAGCACAGGTGTAATGCAAGGATCAGGGCAATCTCAAGTAGTTTTGTCAGCTGTTGAGGTGGAGCTTATGGTGTAGCACAAATCTGCTTGTTCTTTTTAACTGTGTTTTGCAGATGTGCTAGTGACTGAGTGTGGCACTCACTAGTGACTGTGTGCACTGAGTGTATGCCACAGGCAAGTCATATGTAATGGTTTCCTGCTGCCATTAAAGCATGATTAGAGAGGACAATTATATATCTTGTTTTCTGTAATGCTGCTGCCTCTTTGTAACAGTGTATTTAACTTTTACTTCTGTCACTCTACATCAACATAATAAATGTCCTTGTAAACTACACGAGCGAGAAATAAAGAAGGAAAAGTTTGACAAAATGTTGGCACTTGAGTGGTCAGTAAGATGAGATTTGGAGTCCCTTCCCAGGAGGGGATGGTCTTGTGGGTTTCTAGCACAGTTAACATCCACATGTCAGTAATGATAACCAAAAAGTGTGGAAGCTGGTGTTTGGTTTTTAGTGGTAATCATCTCAGAATTTGTACCCATTTACATATAGCAATGATTTAAAACCTACTTTGTGGTCCCTGTCCTGCCAGCCAAGTGAAAATGATGAATTGCTTACATCGAATTGCAATCCCCAAGGGTTGCACCTTTAACTAGTGACAAACTGTGTGACAGCTGCACACCTGTAATTATATTTCATTACTATTTTCTGCTGCTAAAAACTGTACGTGTGGCACATCACCAGTTATTTCTTTTCCTCCTGTCAACTTCCCTGTGCCCCCAGGGCAGAGGGGATGTCCATGTGCTCTAGCAACTGGAGATGCCTGCACATACGTAATTGTTTGCTTCTGAGGGAGAAGATCATGTAATTAGTTCTGTATGAAAAGATAGAATGGTCAAAATTGGGTTTTTCACATCTTGAATCTTTGTTTTGTTCTTGGCTGATGGAAGGGTAGGCTATTACACATGATTTTTGTCCCTAAACAAAAATTTTCTTCCTCTCTTCTTTAGTCAGAGACTTAACAAGATTTCTGCAATCACAGCTTGTTTTCCCCTACCTGCCAGCTTGTATTTCAGTCTGTCATTTTTGGCTGGTCTCAGCTGAATTTACAAAGGCATTGAGGTGTCAACATTGTTTAGTTAAAATTTTCTGAAAATAGATAGTCTTGAAGTATATTAATAAATACATCTTAATGAAGGTTAAATTAGACAGCAAATAAATGGTGGAGATGCTTAATCTTGTAGAAAGGCTCTCCATGGGAGTCAAGGCTTTTCTGTTTCCAAGTGTGTGGTGCAACCTCCTGTGGCAATAAAGTTCCTGTTTTGTTTTTGTTTGGTATTTGAAACTGGCCCCTATTCTTGTTGAATAATGACAACACCAAGAGTAAATCTCCTGGAATGATCAGTCTGAGGTTTGCGTGCTGCTGAGAGTGGTGTGTTTAGATATGGCTACTGACCCAGCTTGGCTACATGGGCAGCAATATGATGTGAATCAGGGTTACAAGTAAGTGGTTGTATATTACAGCTTTCTAGGACACTGGGTTTTGTTCACAAATGTGGATTTTGCCTGATTGCAAGATACAACTGTCACAGTTGACTTTATTCTTCTACCATCAGTTCATTTTTGGGTTAACTTTGGGAATAAAGAACTAGAAAAATGCTGTCAAATGACAGAAGTTCACATAGTTCCATTTAAAAAAAATCACACTGGTAGTGAAGGATAAACAAATCTTATTTTAAATCTTTCTCTTCTATAGGGAAGAGATAATACAAAAAGATGAAAATGATGAATCATGTGGATACTCTGAAGTTGAATCCACAGCCCTAGCTTGGTCTCCTCTGTTATGATAAATAGCACTGTATCTTATGTTTTGCCTTATTTTCCAAATTTAGTTTTGTATGACAATGAAACATAGTGAGAAAAGGTGTTACCTTGTTTCTTTTGAGAGCTCTGGAAAAACTCCTGCAGCAGATAGCATTAATGAAGATTGTATTCAACAAGCCCCAGGGATCTAAACTAAAATTCAATTGCAGCTGAATTGAGGGCACGGTGCTCCATATAATTTCCATTTAAAAAAATCTTTTCACTGTTGTAGATAACAATTCTGAAGGGCAGATGCAGGGCCCTGGGCAGGCTTGTAAGGTGTTGCAGATTCTACTTTACAGCTCAACAATAATGTGGGGGGGATCAGGTCTGTGATGGTTTACTTCATAGCAACATCTCGTTCTCTTCCTTCTTCAGCTTTGTTTTTCCAGATCCTTAATGCTGCAGCTAGGGTGGTTGTTCATCTGTGCCGTGCTGTTTCCACCTTTCCTCACTGCAGAGATAGTTGTACTCATTTCTGGTCAGTCCTGAAGCACTGTAGTTCCTGTAGGTTACTGGTTCACTGCGGTGGTTGACCTCACTTGCTTTGGCATAACAGAGCAGGGACAGAGGCTTGGAATGGACAAGGCAGTGGGGCCTGTAACTGGGAAAAAAGGCTTCACATTTTCCTACCTACTTTTAAAGTTTGTCCTTCAGCACATCGTAGCCAGAGGTGATGCTGTAGAGTGGTAGGTGTGATTGTTGCATCAGTACTGAATGTCAGGGGCAACAGCCAAGGGAAAGACCAAGTGCAACAAGTTACCTGCCCAGGGGTTTACCTGCAGCTGAAGCAAGTACAGTGAATCAGCTGTTCCTTTTGTCAGGGTGCACTTGGACTTGGCCATGGGGACCGCTGCTTGTCCTAAGGGGTTAGAAGTCCATCCTTTTTTTGGATGGACGTATGTGTGTGGCTTTGTTTAGAGTCAGGGATAATACAAAGAAGGCTTTACTGTCTCAAAACAGGAATATGTACAATAGTATTGTGAGGTATTTTATTCCCTTTTGTTGTGAGCAAAGCTGCAACAAGCTGTTTTATACATTGCACACAGGAAAGCCATTAACAAAGCAAACAGCTAGATGAAGAAAAAGTAGGGGTAGAATTGCCCCAGCTTCGTTTCCCAGATCAACATTCAGGTCCCCTCTGCCTAGCACTGTGTTTCCTCAGAGGCTCAGAACAGCAATGAGTGTGTTACCAGCACACCAGACTTCCCATAATGGAAGTTTTACATCACCCTCATGACAAAGTGTTTCTTAAACCATGAGGAAAAGCATCTAAGCCTAATAGTGCTGCCAACATTTTGAGTGGGCCACCAGCTTATCCAAAATGCTCTGCTACCTGATGTTAAAGCCAGATACACGAAATGGGTAGTTCTGCTGCAAGCTGTATCAATTGGTCTCTGTCTACTGAGCCCCAGGGGAGAGAGACTGAAATTCCAACAAGAAACTGAAAGTCAAGTTGGGATGTGTAGCAAGCAGGATGAAAACTTGAGGCTTCAGTAGTACCTTCAGCTTAGAGCAATTCAGTTACCAAAACGCTCTAAAAATATATCACAAATAGCTGTGGTTCTCATAGCATACAGGTTTTCTTTCAAGTTCGTAAAACAAACAGCAGAATGTCACCACAGCCTTTAATTTCTTCTTGTACATACCATTCACAGTACATTAACAGCCCAAATAATATTGCACTGGATTATTTTAAAAATTTTTCATCTTGCAAGTAGTATTCACTTTTCAAAGCCAACAGATGAACAATTTGGTCAACTTGCACCAAGAAAATGGTTAGATAAGAATCCTATACTTTATTTATACCACATGGATTTGTAACCCCAAAGGGAAATAAGAATGAGCTGTAAACTGTTTCTTTGTTAAAGATAGAAAATTAGTAAATCCTTGCTGAATAAATGTAGAAAGACAGGGAAAAAAAAACCACATGAAATCCGAAAGTTACTTCATTCCTGTTAAGACTGCTTGCTGTATATATAATTATATTCTATACTGTGAAAGTCCATCTACATTTATAAATCCAGCAGTCTAGAGGTTAACAGGGTAAAAAAAAATAATATATTTTCATGAAAAGAGGAGAAATAAGTGTTTGCCTCAGAGGAAAAGTTTTCAGATTTCAGTCATCTGGGGGTTTTTTTAGGTGCAATCTTTGAGGCAACAAAATGTCTTTTGGCATTTGGCACTCTAATAAGGACAATATTTTAATACTGGCACAAGCTAAAAACAGCACAGAATGACGAAATACAAGACATGAAATGAACCGCAGCCACTGGGATGATGGTAAGCTAGTCTGAGTATACAGAGAACTTAAACAGTTTTGCTGAGAAATTGTGAACGTTTCTGCAAAACCATACTTATTCTCTTCTTTTACCAAATCGTAAGTTTTCCTAAACATGGAGGGAGAAAAGAGTTTCAAATGTCCTCTAGAAAATCAGCAGCTGCTGGACAATCAACACGGCGGCTTGTGTAGCCGTCAATAGGCATGAGGCTCTTTATGACTCAGAGCTCGGGTGCGTGAGGCAGAGCTGGTGGCACTTCGGATCACTTCCATCCATCTGTGAGGAGGCACAAGGAGAGACACAAACAAAAGAATAGTCAATTCCCAAGGGAAGAGTTCTTGAAAGATCTGTCTGCACTATTAGTTGTACAGTTTTATTTTCAGTGCCTACAGGAGCACCTTACTTGCTACTTGACTCCTAAGTCCATCTGAAGTCAAGAGGGTCCAAATGACTGCCACTACTGAAAGAAGGTTTAGAGAAAATAACCAGCAGGTGTGGGACCCAAAACTCATGAGCTTAGAAGTGGCTTTACTTGCTCTGCAGTCACCAAATATCTTTTCTTAATTCAAGAGTGAAAAAATGTACTTTAGCTGCATTTCTACTTTTTTCCCTGAACTGAGAAAGGGATTTTGTGTTTTATCACCTCTTTCCCACAATTTGTTTTAATTATAGCTTTAGACTGACATGGCTAAAACTTACAAATAACTTTCTTTGATGAGGATATTGGGATTTTTGTCATGTTAATGCCTCATATAAAAGAGTTAAATTAGTTCCAAGTATGAACAACCACAAACCACAAATTAGGAGGAGTAGTGCCTTTTCCCTGGCTCTCTATATATCTAAAGTTCAGTGGGAAGTGTAAAAATTACATGCTGAAGTGGCATAAATATGTAGTAGGAACAGCTGCTTCTATGAAAAACTGGATTTTTCTTTCAAGTGTGGATTTTCCATGCTGTTCTGAAGAGCTCCTGAGAAGGCCTGTGATCTCTTCACAAGCTTCCTGAAGGCCAGGTTGGATGGGACTCTGACCAGCCTCATCTAGTGAAAGGTGTCCCTGCCTGTGGGATGGAGTTGGAACTAGATGATCTTTAAGGTCCCTTCCAACTGAAACCATTCTTTGATTCTATGAAGTCTGAGACCTAATGTTCCCCATACAGCCAGCCTGATCAGTTTTGACTGGATAATTCAAAGTTTTGCAATAATTACTATTATAGCTTCCACATCATCAAAACCAATTGCTTGATTTTAGTAGTATCAGGTTTAAAATTTCTTTTATAATATTAAAAGGTTCTTTCTCCAGTTGGGCTGAACTACTTGCCTGTATTACTGAAACAATTTATTAAACTTTGTATCTACTAGCCTTGTTCAGAAAAACACTCCTGGAATTTAATAAAAATTTTCTCTCACAGAAAATGAACTTACCTTTCAAATGTGTATTCACTTTCAGCCCTAAAGTAGTACACGTGGGATTTGAAATGTAGCTTGAACACATAATCTTTGTGAATGTTTTCAGATTCAGAAGGAATGGTAAGTGAATATCCCAATAAAGGAAGGCTGGCTAAAGGATGATTGTCCTGAAAAGATAGGATGGAAAGTGTGAGATCAAATGCCCTTAAGTAAAGAGAGTACATGAGTAAGTGGAAGGCAGATACACACTTATTTAATTAACGATCACTGCATTTCCACATGTGTATGGAAAAATGCCAGCCTTATACACTTGCAATAAACTGGTAGTTTCGATTGGCCACTGTTACAGACCAGCAGCATCACACTACACATACACATCTTCGGCTTGCAAACATCTACTCCTTTAGAAGTGTGCTGGCCACCCAGCAGCATTCATTGCTTAAGTCCTTTCACTGCATGTCATTGCATGGCATGTTCGAACAAATTATTTCTTTACCCCTCTTACATGTAGAATATCCCATAATTTTTAATTGTAATAATCTCAGAATTTGTGCACACAGTAATTCATATTTAAACTTGCTCCATAACTTCTGAGGAGTAGTGAGCTGTGTTGTACTTTTAAGGATGATCTGTACTGTGACTATTGAAACTTCAGGAAAGACAAGGGAGCAGACTGAGAGCAGGCCCTGCTCTGTGTTCCAGTGGCAGTGAAGGCTGTGTGTGTAGCCACGACCAGTGCACCTGCTTCTCTGGCCTCCAGCATCCGTGACTGATGTCTGCTTTTTTCTCTGCTCACTCTCTGAAAAAACCCCACCAAACATCTCCAGGCATACAGACTTGCCCAGGTGCTTACCTGGTGCGATTTATAGAAGAACATGCAGAAGTTGGTGAACACCACCCAAAGCTTCTGCCACCCGTTGCTGTTTTTGAATTTTCTTAGGAGGTTTCCAGACAGCTGGTTCTGAAACAGATCAAAAGTAGCCAAATGAAACAGTGAAAGGTAACTGCAGTTTAATTATTGTAAGAAAAATTATTTGACTTTATTTGGCTGAATGTGACCTTGTGGTACATGAAAATGTTTCAGTTGAATGGACATAATTTTTTGCATTTTATTACTGCTAAATAGTACTTTATGTATTTTTTTTTCAGCTGAGTACTTCCAAAAACTCAAAGCTACTACAGTAATTATTTTCTCAATTGAAGTGGCTTCCAGTAATCTACTACTAAGCATAAGTCTTATCATCCTACTCTGTCTTTGTCCTTTAACAATGATACTTAAATAGAATGGAAACAGAAAGTCTGACATGAATTTGTGATGTAAAGGAAAATTATGACATACTTTAGAGTTGCAGATAAAGAATGAGCTCTCAGTACCCAGGCAGTTCACACGGTAACTTCTCAAAAATCTCAAAAACAAGGACTAGGAACCTTATTCTTAGCTGGATTTTGGATAGTTTAACAAAAAGGAAGAGGAAGCCATAACTAAGTACATATATTTAAACACTCGTCAAGGAAAATGCTCTTCACATACTGAATATGTAAAGTGCAGTATTGTTCCCTGCAAATAAAGGGGAATTCTCAGTGAATTATTAATGAGTTCCCATTCCTTGTTGACTATAAGGGCTCTCACCTGGATCAAAATAGGTGTTTACATCTTTCTATTTATCTCATGCAAAAGCTAATAATTTAATGTGTAAAGCTTAATAGTCGAAATCTGTGGGTCCTGGTTTACCTACTACAAATGAAGTATTCTTAAAAAATTCTGTGTTCACCAGCCTTGGGTATATGTTAAAGCCTTTCCTTTAAATCATCCCATTCTCTGATATCTGGACTGCTGCCTTCTTGTCCTAAGTTACACGTGTTCTCCTTAATTTTCTGTTACCTCATTACTCTGGAGGATATCATAAAAGGACAGGCTTTGCATTCGGTACCAGCAGACATATGAAATGGAAACAGGCCGCTGATCACTGATCAGTCCAGCAGGTAGGGAGGAACAGTCACTGACAGAGAGAGGATCTTCTACCATGAGAGAGACAGAAAGGAGGGAGAGACACAAAGAAAATAAACGGTAATGCTGAAGTGAGAGGCACCAACAGAATGACGTGAGCATGAGCATAACCTGCCACGCATGGAGCGGCAGTGGAACTGAAGATGTTTTCACAGAACAACACATATCTCCAGGGTATGTTTGGTCTTCACTGCTTTGTTTATGTTCATTTGAGGCATAGGGAATGAACAAAAATGAGGAACAATGAGCACTGATCTCAGATAGATTTGTCTAACTATATGTTTGAATAGTTAGAATGAGTCACTGGTTTAAGTTTTATGTCTATTTAAAATAAGACCTCTGCTTTAGGGAAAAATACTAGACCTTGTTCTGTGCTGAACTATTCCTCCCTTGCAGGGTATAAGGGTATAAAGAGCAGAAAATGCACCTGTGTGGGATCTCAATGAGGCTCTACAGTAACATTTTCTAGTAGGAATAATTTTTATTGCTATATTTCAGCAACAAACTGACCTTCTGTTTAAAAACAGAGGTGAGTTACACAAGCTAGGAATATGTGTGTCCTTGCATCTCTGTGTTCTGCATCAGTACATCTTCTCTAGAGCAATGATGGCCTGATGTCTGAGGGTTGCCACTTGAGTGCAAGTGCACTCAGCTTTAAGAATCCATTTTCCATTTTCATTCAGCATAAATTTCCATTTGATGAGGGCTGTAATAAAGTACTCAGAGCTCCCTGGAGACCCTCTTGGGTGAAGAAAGAACACCTTAGCAGGCTTACCACTTCATCCTAAAACCTACACTGAACTAGGAGTGTTTTGTTCCAGTCTTTGAAAAGTCAGTGTCTGCACCTCAGCTGTTGAGTACAGAATTAACGAATGTGTTTCAAATTGGCATAGCTGTGATTGGGGGAGAAAAAAGGGTTTCTATTTTGAGGTGGAAAATGCAAATAAAGGAAAAGCAGATGAGACTGAGCAATGAGACAAGGTTCCAGAAAAGATGGCTAGGTAAAGAAAGTAAGTTAGTAATACACATAATTAAAACTCTGGCTGCAGCAGCCAAAGACAATATCTTTTCCGCTCCAGCAATGACTTAATGCGGCTGTATCTGAAAACATTAAGACAGTTTGAACTGCTTTAAATTTCAAAGGGCATCAGCATTTTTTTGGACAGTTATTTCTGTGAAAGCTACTGCTTGAACTGATTTTACAGAAGTGCACTATGGGAGTAGATACATGCTTCTTGAGTGATGGTTTATGCCATCCTTTGAGAATATGGGAGGCAGTTCAATAGGTGTGCCTGAAACTTCCCCAGAAGGAGACAACATAACAGTGCACTTAAGAAGGAGGAGCAGAAAGGAAATTGTCATTCAAAAGCGAGCCTGGAGCTGCAGTTCAGATTGTTCTGAGGCAGATACCTCCACAGCAATACTAAAGTCGATCATTGAAACACTGGTATTTCTGTGCCAGCAGACGTGCACCGTAGTGTTGCCACGGTGTGGTGACTGACGTTCGAGTGAGGTGCGGGATGCACTGAGGTCGTCCTCAGATTCCTGGTCTACAGTAGTTTCATCAGGAGACTCTATGAAATGCAGGGAAAAAGCATCTTTCTTCCTCTATGCAACAACATATATAATTGGAAAAATTAAACAAATCAAGTCTGTCCACAATATTGTGAACTAATTTTAAAACACAATTTTAGAAGTAATTTTGTGCAGATTTCAAGTAGATTATTATATTTTATGTTTTTATTTAATGTGTTTCTGCAAGTGTTAGAATTAAATACTAACTACCGTGCTTTGTTGGTGTTTTCAATACCTTCCACGGACAGGCACTGCCCAAATCTGGTTATATAGTTCCTGGAATCATTATGCTTAAGTAACTTCTCTATTCAATGAAACTTTCTGCTTACATCAACAAGAATGTTAAAATGACACATCTATACATATATCTATACATATATATAAATCAACTTCCAATACATTGGTTTGATGTGGCCAGCATTTTTCACCACTTTGCTTAGAAGCAATTAGCAATCATACTGACAAATATGAGTAAAACCTACTCTCTAGCATTTACTTACTGTTGTCAGGTGGGCTGCTTGCCAGTAGCTCTGGGGCAGGGCCACTGCTTTTCTCTGCCAGGTCTATTGCCATCTGGATGTCCTCAGTCCATTTATCCATTTCAGCACGGGTACTAACAATGAAAGTTCAGGTTTTATTCACTTTCAAGGCTGAAAGCAAACTCTTAGAAACAGTCAGAAACTGAGCTAACTATTAAATAAAATAACAAAATTGAGACACAAGATGCTACCTTTTTTCTCTCCTTTTTTTTTTTTTTGTCCACTCAAGTGGCTTTTGCAAAAGAATTTGAAATTGTTTTAGGAGCAAATACAAACAAAATGATTCCTTTCTGTCCCACTGTGACAGTTGCAGAGAAATAGAGTTCACATGCGTATGTTGTCTCCACTGAATTACCTTGCAGCAACAATGATGGACTGGTGTTGACCTCGTAGTGTCAGACAATGTGGAACTCCCCATTCCTCCTCACTTTCTTCTATCTGAGAGATAAAAGCCCAAATGCAGTCAGATTTCAGAAAATACATATTTCTTCAGGTGAAACAGTGGACTGAACAAGCTTCTACCACTGGCAAAACTAAAAGAAGTGTTCCCAAACAATAGCTTTGAGCTAGGTATTGAGAAAAAAACGGTGGCTTGCAAACTGGAAGAATAGTAAGTTAGTTCTGCAATTACCTCTTAAACCCAAAGTATGGCTTTGTCTGCTTTGTGTTGAAGTAAATAGCGGTATTTTTATCTGAAGAGTGATTTGTCATACAAAAGGGTATGGTAGAGGCTGGGAGTGCTCTGGATATTGCAGCATAACAGTTCTGTTGTGAACAAGTCCAGACCAAATGGCCATCAATAATTGAGTAGGTTCCCTGAAGTGCTTCACAAAACTTGAAGCCTCAGTCTTTACAGAAAATCACTTACTGTGGTAGTGATTACCTAGCTTGGTTCTCAAGAAAACAATACAGAAGAGATATCAACCCATGAGAAGTTCCAAACAAAATAAGGGAGAGAATGAAAGTGTTTTGAAATTTGCAAAAGTACTTTTGAAACCACATAGGAAGAGGTAACCAGGTGATATTGGCTTGATTGGCTGTTTGCCAGAAGAATTGCAGCAGCAAGAGCTCCAAAGGATATATTGTTGCCAGTTTCCCACTACTTTGGCTTTAAGACACAGAGCTGGAAACATTTTGAAATGTTGTTTTTATAGAAATTATAATTGTTGGTACTGTTTACTTGCCTTGTACATTATGTCTGTAATGAACTGGTGATGAATTACTTATAAAACTCATGGTCTCTGAATCAGAGAGCATTCCCTGTGCTGCTGCTTTCAGTCCAGCAGAAATTCATCAAGGACTTAAGACGGGACCACAAATGGCCATTTAAGCACAAATCCCTTAAGTTCTCATAATACTTACTGTCATGCCATACAGTGGAAGATGCCCGTGGACTTTAAACTGATTGGATGCTGTCAGGCCTCTACTTGTGTACAACAAGATATCATTAAACTAAAAAGCAAGAATATGCATTATTAGAATGATGTTGCTTAGCATGGATGTATGAGGGAAAAAAATAACACAATGGTAAATACAGTAAAGTTGACTATTTATAAGACAATCCTAATGCATGAATCCAAAATATTGGCTTCCACAGAACTCCTCTACCTAATATTAGCACCTGTTATTTTCCCTGCCTTCTTTCTGAGCTAGTTTTAAGTATATTCCCACAATTTCCCACTGTCTTCTATTATTCCCTTTGTGATCTCTGTGTCAGAACTAACAAGCCACATAGCAGTGAAACCAAGTAGTGAAACTGTTTCACACTCTGCCACACTTTGAAGCTATAGAAGATGTGTGTTTCCCCAATATTTTCTTCTGCTTTGAGTGAAAAGGTAAGTATGTGCAAGAGATGTGTCCAACTCAACCCTTATGAATGGAGTGTCTGACTATTACTCCTCATATTCAGAAGGAAGCTGGGAGACTATTTTAACATAGATGGATTTAGGTTTGAAATACCAAGGTGAAGAGACCAAGCATCTCAATTTGTAGAGGTTCATTCAAGAAATAGTAGTTGTCCAAAGCACATAAAATTACTGCCTGCATTTTGTTGCCGTAAAATGAATGCCATGTTTTCATTGTGCCACCTGGGTCAAAGGGTGTTTTTCTCAAACCAGATGGTTGCATCAAGAAAATCATACTCTGTGGTGTGAAACAGCTTTCACCACAGACCTCTACAATTCAGTAGTAGTAGTTCATGAAGCTTTGTGGATCAGCCACTAGAGGGGGATTTAATTTTGCCAATGATTACAATGTATTTAGAATCCCACAGTACTAACCCGGGATTTTACCTCCAAATAGACACTGGTGGTTGGGACAGATCAAAAACTTCTTTGACAGTGTGAGCACCTTGTGAGTCTAGTCTCGGATTTTTAATGTTTTATACAGATACAATATCAAGGCATCATCTGGCAACAAAAACTGTTAGTATGAAAGAAAATATGCACCATATTCATTAAGCTTTCTCTTCAGTGCCTTTAAAAGCAGAGGATAATTCTACCCAGGGTAGATTTATCAGGTTGTATCTTTGGCTTATTTGAGAGATTAATATCAAGCCTTGTAAAACCTAGCATGCTCACAAGCTTTCCTACACACACGTTTGCCTCTACCTTTTGCACACAAGGAGGTATTCTTGTGTCACACACAGCACTAACTATTCAATGTTTTGCCCTGTAACACTGGATTAGAAAATCTGTGCACTCCGGTGGGCATCCCAGTGCCCCAGCACTAAGAGCTCAGCATCAGCAAGATGGGGAACTTGGGAGCAAGTCAGCTGGCCAGGAAGAGAGAAGGAACCATCTGGTCAGCTCTTGGGGATCAAGATCAAGTGGGATCACCATAACCTGAAAATGCTGTAAATGATGTTGGGAAGAGATAAATAACCTTTCCTTGTGCAAGAGCCACAAAATGTATCTCCAGATAAAGACATGTCCATCAACATGCTGGGCATTCGTGGGCTGAAACTGGACGGTTTATGGAAAAACTTGGTTCTGTTATGTGTCCTGAAAGCATTATGTGGATTATTGTTCATATCACCAGGAGTCACTCTTTATCTTCTTTTCTGGATATGATCACTATCCATGGTGCCACTTTTCATTTTGTAATGACTCTGCTTTTATTTAAGACAAGGTGCTATGAAGTATTATTTTACCATTATATTCACCTTGTCATATAAAAACTAGTTTTATCTTTGTAAGAAGCAGTAACAAAGAACGTTGAATTTGGGCAGAAATGTAAGTTCTTAGCAACCAGCTACACAGGTGATATGTCAATTTAAATAAGGCTATTTAAAAATACTTACTGTAATTCACAATTCGAGTCTAACAGCGTGTCTAATAGTTGCCTAGAGTTATATTTCATTATATACAGAAAAACTGCCTTCTTACTTACCAGAAAGAACATCCGTTGCTGTAAACCTTTTCCAGACAACTTACTAAGACTGCCCAGTCTAATAAACTCCTGTAGGAAACAAATAAAAAAAATTATCTCCTACAAAAATGATGATTTTTTTACTATGCAAACATAAATATGACTACTTGGTAACAGGAATGACTTGAGTACCAGTCATCAAGACTTTTAATTTTATGAAACATGTTAAAAATCTAATTTATAGAGTAATTCCTTTCCTTTTGTAACTGTGTTTAGGATAAACTCCTTTCATCCATTTTAGGAAAATTGAGCTAAGAAAAATTTTCTTTACCTAACGTTAAGACAGCTTAACTTCAGACAGCTCTTTCATCAGTTTTGAGTGAGTGTTTTTCATGGTACAAATGATGTATAAACCAAAGATAAATTGGCCTGTATATCATTGGTTAGCCACTGGTAAGCTTCTGTGGTGTGTGTGACATACAGAGCTCTCCACTGCAATGTAAAATCAGCTACGGAACTAAACATTAGCAGCAGCAGCAGAACAAGAAGGACATTTGTCCGGCAATGTGAGTTATCCCAGTACCACCCATGTAATATAATACAGCACACTAATTTAGATCAAACTACTTAAGAATGTTTAGGTATGGAATTAGATGAAAAGTAGCACATCTGAAACTTTCAAAATGCTGAATTTCTTGGGGTTACTGTGAACTATGCAGTAACTCACCCTTCCACTTATCTGAAACCCAAGAAAATACAGCTTTTCAGTCACTCTCTCCCGCTTCTGCCAAGAGGTTTATATTTATTTATGACAGTCATTCTAAGGTTATTCTACTCATAATTGCGCCTTTAAAACTTGCATAAAGTATCAGAATCATCTGAATCTTGGAAATAAACTGACTATCTAAAACTAGAAGTTATTGTTGGCCACCAAAGACTGTTAATCATAATTAGTACTTACATGGTACCATCAGATAGCCACCAGCAGGCTTAGCACCACCATGGCAAGCTCTGTGTTAACACATGAATCAAAAGCTCCCAGACCCTCCCAGTCCCTCCCAGTGCTGCAAGTCACTGCAACCTGCAAGCACAACCAGCCACGGGATGTTTGCATGTCCAGTATAGGTACCAGCATGGTGGCAGCAGAAATCCCACTCTGGGACAACTTGAAAAGGATGGGATTATGGTGGCATTTGCCTCCCAGTTTGGCCTACACCAGGGCAAGGGCTTCAGTCAGAGCCATAAGAGCAGACAAAGAGCTGGAAGCAGCAATATCTTGGGCATGTGCCAGAATGTGGTGGCCAGTGCTTCTTGCCTTGGCAGGCAAACAACCTCTGCCCCCCATCTGCCTTTTCCTTGAACTTCCTAGGACAGGAAGACTGCTTGGTCTTTAAGTAGGACAGGGTAGCAGAAACACTCGATGACAGCATTTAATTTCATGTGATAGAGAGATGCATGGGCTGAGAAATGTCCTGAGGGACTTGCCAAGGATGTGAACAGTCTGTGGATCACTAGAAAGAAACATGAGCTGTGGCAGCTGCTTGGAGACAGGGAAAGGCAAAGTGAGGGAATGGGGAATAGCCACAAATCCAGAAATACCTGTGCTCAGCACTGCCTTCCCAATGGCACATCAACTTCATACCCCAGCATTTCGCTTGCCACAAATCCTATTTTTGTGTATGACACACAGAAGTCAAAGGAGTGGGGAGGAAACTACTTCAACAATAGACAACTCTCAAGTTTGGATGCACATATATGTGTGCTAGGAAAATAAAAAAGGCTACAAATATTACACTGTGGCTCATTTATTCTGAAACAAGCCTTTGTTCTTAAAAAAGCATGACAAGTACAGATGAGATGTTGGTATTTTTGTAACACAATTAAAAGTGTTTACTTAAGACAACTGTGTCTCAAAAATTATTGCCTAATGTTACACGTAGACTAAAGAGACTGCTTGGGCCCAGGGCCATGAGTTTCAAAGCAAGTCACTGTGAAAAGGCTGAAGGTCCTCCAGCAGAGATGTCTTATTTTCCTTTAATCTATCATGATTTAGCACCGAGGGTTGGGAAAAAAATATAAGGGCAGCATGAAATGAGGAAATGTGCAACTGTTCAAGCTCTGAAAGCTGTGATAAATATTACATTTTTAATGCGTCTGTTGTAATAGTTGTTTGGAATTGCCTACAACTGCCCAAATCTATACAAAATACAAGCCTAATAAAATCAATAAAAAGGATTGCCTCTTTCTGCTTTAAAGGTTCCTGTTTTCTATGGTGTGCTGGTTTTGGCTGGGGTATAGGTAATTTTTTCACCATGGCTACTATGGGGCTGTGTTTTGGATTTGTGCTGAAAACAGGGTTGGTAATATAGAGGTGTTTCTGTTACTGCTGAGCGGTGCTTACACAGAGTCAAGGCCTTTTCTGCTTTTTGTACTGCCGTGCTGTCAAGGAAGTTGGGGATGCACAGAAAGCTGAGAGAAGACACAGCCAGGACAGGTGACTCCAACTGACTAAAGGGATATTCCATACCATAGGACATCATGCTCAGCATAAAAAGTGGGGCAAAGGAGAAAGGGGGGATGTTCAGAGTGACAGCATTTGCCTTCTCAAGTAAGTGTTATAGGTAATGGAGCCCTGCTTTCCTGGAGATGGTTGAACACCTGCCTGCCCATGGGAAGCAGTGAACTAATTCCTTGTTTTGTTTTGCTTGCATCTGCAACTTTTGTTTTGCCTACTAAGCTGTCTTTGTCTCAACCAACAAGTTTTCTGGCTTTTACCCTTACAGTTCTCTCCCTGATCCCACTGGTGGAGGAGTGAGTGAGTGGCCACTGTGCTTTGCTGCTGGCTGGGGTTAAACCACAACATATGGTATGGTTACATTTATTTAACAGTTTTTGTTGAGAGAAAAAAGTTTGTATGAGGAAAGGCAATGTCACAGCTGCCCCTAATTAACAGGTTTGTAAAACACACCTAATGCTTTAAAATTGCATCAAATCTTGATCACAACTCTGTTACTTACTCTTCCTGGGATCACCAGATTGTCCATGCCTATCAAGTCTTTCTTCAGTTCATGCAGCTTCTGGAAGTTCTCCATCTTTATCATGTTGCCGTGGAGCTGAGCCACCATTTCAGAAATCTCAGCCAAAGCAGCTAGATGGACAAATTCATAAAGTGCTTATTAAAAATTTACAAGAATATTCAAAAAGAAATATAGCATCTCTCTGGAGCATCCAGTTCAAGAACCTTCTTGTGCTACCCTTCTTCACAGTGTAAAGCTACTCAGACAAAAACCCACACAAACTCTGAACATCATCTTACGGAGTGGAAAGGGTGGAGTGCTGTGTAGAAGAGACAGTCTATTTCCTAAACCAAAAGTTTGTTCTATTTTAGCCACAGGAAATTTTTAAGAACCCTGGAGCCAATTCAGAGCAAAAATGAATGGGTTCTCCTAAATGATTTAACTTCCTACATCTCCAGTCGATCTAGGGATGTTCCTTATTCTTGAAAAAAAAAATCCTTTTTTCCCCCCTGCCTGCAGCACATTGGGTCTGGTCCGTATTTGAAAACAGCAGGAAATGTCAGTGTCATTTATTGTATCATTTCAGTTGGCAAACATGGTGATCTTGGGGTTGCCCTTGATCCCATCAATGAGAACAACTAAAAGGGCTGCATGTTGCTGAGTCATATCATGGCTGTACTTCATTCTCTGCAAAGATGGTACCAATTCCCTGTGCCATCATGAATGGGAGCAACAACCTTGACACACCTGAATGGATGAGCAGTCTCTGAATGGGTCAAAGACACTGACTGACTTCAGTGCTCAAAGAGCAGTTACAGCCATTGGTGGTAAAAAAATACAGCCAAGGGAATACTAACAGTGGTTCTTCCTTCCTTCCTTCTTATATTGTTGCTCAGTAGACAATTCACCTGCTAGTGGAAGACAGGTGCTCTCTGCTGGGATTTAATCCACATCTCCAATTCTTTTTGCTTCCTTTACACTCTGACTGACCTTTAACAAAAATCTGCAAACACCTTAGTAAGAGACTGATCCCAGAGTGATGGTGCCTCTGAGTCACACTGTCCTCATGCTCTCTTATTTTTATCTGTGAATCCTATGTTCACATCCATTTCAAAAGTGGAGCAGGAATCAAACCTTGATGACTGCTGTACCCTCTGGGGAGGTGGGAATGGACACATCATCCTCATCATCTAGCCTTGGCTGAAGGACTTAAGGCACTACTCGCTGCATTTACTGAGATCATTCAGGCAGTAGCTACATTTGGACAAACATCTGTGCCACACAGCACTTCAGCGCCGCAGACCTCTGTGGCATTTCCTATTGCCGTAGGTCAGGTTACCTCCACACTTGGTGCATTGCCTGCTGTAGGTCTTATCTCACACAACCTGAGGGAACTCAGTCAGCTGACTCAGCTGCACCTTACGGCTGGGAGCAGTCCTGCTGAGCATTGCTCCCTGCCCAAGTTCTTCCATGGATCTGCACCGATACTAACTGTGCAGGTAACACAATTATCCTTAAACATACCTAGCTTACAACAGGAGTGCAGGATGGGGGTAAGGAAAAATGAACACAAATCTTTTGAAAGAAATGGCAGGCAATGAGTTCAGACCACAGGAGGGAAATTTTTTCCTGTTTGAAAAAAAACCCAGAACAACCCATGCTAGCTGCTTCGAGTCCCAGACACAAATCATGGAAATGGTAGTAGAGCAAACTGTATGTCTTGAAAAAAAGACAAATAACACTTAAAGACATAACAATAACAGCCATACAGGGTCAGAGCAAGGGTTCATCTGGGCCAATTTTTGTGCTCTTAGCAGATCTGTAAGGAAAGCTAAGAACAAGACAAGCACATATGGTATGTTCCCTGTGCTCTCTCCCGACCTTCCACCTGTTTTGACTTTAAGAGATTTTCTGAACTGTCTGTCATTTCTGTCTGTTTAATAACCCCCAGCAGAATTCTCTTCCAAATACCTGCCCAGACTGTGGCATAATGTGTATACAAGAGCAACATTAATCCTACTGTTTCTGGTGTTCTGAGTGCTGGATTTTGCAACTCAATCCTATTTTGATGTAGGCTTAAAAAAAAAAAAAGATTTTGTTTTGTCCAGCCATACACCTCTAACAGATTTGGATGCCATTCCCCAGCCGCAGCAACTGGAGTCTTTTCTCTTACTTACCTCTTGAATCCCTGAAGTCTACGTGGCTTGGTGGATAGTGCTTGCAAAGCCTCTCCATTATCTGCTTATAGTGCATAAGCCTGTGTAAAGGTCTGAGAAGAAAGGTGTTGAGAGGCAAGTAGCAAACTTTCTGTAGTTCAAAATCTCTGCAAAAGGTCTCCAGCTTTCGAGAGTTCTTGATCCCATTCTCCAGCTCCATTAAAATCTCATTGTGCTTCCGCAGGTGAATTGTCAGTTGCTTATATGCACAAAAGAAAAGAGGATGTGGTAGAGCTCTTAGCAATAACTGTGAGACATGACTCAGTCCAAACTTATTCCAGCAAAACAACCAACTAGCACAGCAGTGGGAATTTTGCAAACAAAATCACTGTAAAACATAATGGCTCCAATATTCTCTTGCAAAGGAGAAATGGCATTACTCATTTGAAGTAGACACCCCCACCCCCTCTGCATTGCCTGTAAAACAGAAGTACATGAGTCAACAAAATTGAGTCTCTTATCAGTGAGAAATCCAAAGGCAAGGAGATGACATGAACATAGCTCGTGCAAATGGTGCAACAGGGACACAGCCAGACAGTGTGAATGCAGAGCTAGGAAAGAAAATGGCATTTGCTAAAAGGATGAAGCAATTTAGTTTTCCTAGTTCCCTTAGGTGCTTTTGGGGAACTGAGATGCAGGCAAATGGACTTCCAGCTTCTGCTCCTCTCTTACTCATGAGAAGTTGCATCTCCTGGGAATCTGATCACAAAAATGGAGGTGCTGTCCAACAGAAAAGGGGATGTTCTTCATCATTGGACTATGTCCTCTTCTCCTTAGTGCAGTCTTTAAGATCACCTTACTGGCAGTGGGGAAGCAATCAGTGCACCAGCAAGTGACTGAGATTTCCATGAAACCCACAGCAGCTACATTTAGGTCTCAGTATCACAAATATTCGCAAATCCCATTTAAAACAATTCATCAGGTTGGGGTTTTTTTAACAATACAGTTAATTAATTTGTGTTTTCCAAAAGGGGAACTGGTTCTTCAGGATAAACAGAGCTTTTCTGAGCAGCCAAATAAAGTTTTCCAGTAATCAGTAGAATATTAAGAACCAACAAAAAGAAACTGAATGACTCAAATGAATGGACTTGAGAAGACATTTTTGTTTAATATGAAGTTTGTGTTCTGACACATTTCTAGTCAACTCTCTCTCTCCTGGGATTTCTGACAAGTTTACCAGAAACATACTTTCCCTACAGCCAAGTTGCTTCCTCCATACACTGCATATTCATTTTACAAGTCTGTAATTCAAGTAAAGACACAGCAGACCTCCTGGCTGCCCATTAATTACTTGCTCTTAACTTCTCTCCTATGTTAATTAAACAAGAAATGTCAATTTTCAGGTCTTTTAACAGGTCTCATGATAAATAAGTAGAGTTTTAACTAACTTTATTGTCTCCTGTACAGTTCTTTTAAGTTAAACTGTCTTTTGCCTCTTTTCTCAATGTATCAGTTAATCAGTGGTGCTGAATCTCAAAGCAAACGAAGTAAAACCTTCTAATGGGAAAGGGAAAATTGGAAGGGTGAAAGCACATTGACAGGTCTAAGTTACAAGGAGGACTGTACACTGCCTTTAGACTACTGCCCCAGAAGGACATGCAGACAGTGAAGGACAGACAATTTAATGTTGCAAGGTACCAAGAGCAGAGCCAGAGTCTGTCAGAAGCCTTCTGGTATTCTAAAAAATGTGAGTGGAGAAGTGCATATTTCTTGACAGCAGGGATGATGGAGGTAGAAAATTCCCATTTATGTTTCTTCCAATGCATCTGAATTACATCTTGAGGGGAAAAAAGCAGTTCCTGACTAAGTACACTGCAGAGAGAATAAGGCTGCCTTATCAGTGATAAGGCTGTCTATGCTGGGGACTGTAAATGGAGATTTCTATGTTCCCTTCTTCTGAGTTGCTGTATAATCACTTGCACATCACTTAACTTCCCCGCGCCTCTGTCCTTCCGAAAGATAAACCTAGTACTGACCAGCATCTCAGGAGAGCTGTAATGATTAAACTGCCCTTTTTCCTCCAGCCAAGGACTCAAGGCTGCTGCATTTACTAACTGCAGAATGCCCAAACAGCAATCACCAAGGAAAGATTTATTGGATGATTTTGCAAGCACTTTGACGTCCACATACAGAGGGTGAAGTGCCTTGTTTTGCCTCAAACCATCCTGGATGTATAGCTACATAATAGTAAGGTGAGCTTACACCCATATGAAAGTCCTCAGGGTTGTCACAGGCTCCCGTGCCTGCATTCCATGCTGTTTGCCCAATAACACAGAGCATCAACAATACTGCTCTGGCCAGACTAAGAACAATTGAGAAATCAGCTGCACATTACACCTAGATTTACTGTTCATACATGTATTTTTATTTCCAGCTTTAAAGGGATTGAAGGCAATTATTCTCATTCATTCAAAAACCTTTCATCTAACTTTGCACCGTAGTAGAGGAATATAACTTCCCCAGTCAAATCAATACCTAGGTTGTGGTCACTACTCCTGCAATACCTTAATACATATATTTGCATGAGAAAGAAGGCACACTCAGCTTTTGAACAGTCTCTTCATCCGTATGAATTCCAATGCTTTGTCTTCTTATTTGAAGGAAAAAAACCCTGGAAATTGAATGTTCCTGAACTTTTGTGTTTGCTGCTTCTATATTTGGAGAGTGGAGAAGAGGGGCTGGACAGCTTTAAAGTCAGCTCGCAATGCTGAAATCTTAGATTTTACCAAATGCTTGCTGCTTCACCAAAGGAAACTTTCATAGCATAATCCTTGATTACAACTGGCAAAAAACAGCACAAGAGGCAACATCATACGAAAATGAAAAGCATGCTAATGTTTAATCCATGTCAAAGCTTAGTGGTTATAGGATCACTCCTACCTTCATACTCTGAATGTTCTTTAGCATAACATCTCCGATTCTTTGGTAATCTCCTTTAATGTGAGCATTAGAGCGGCCTTCCCTGTCAGCAACAGAAATACCACACGCTTCAGTCATGCAATAAAACCACATAATCACTTACAAGCACAGAAAGGAACTCAATAGCTTATTTCTTTTAAAATCCTGACCCCCATGCTCCATCACTCAGAGGCATGTGAGGAATCTTCCTGATAGACATGTCAGTCACAGTACACCTTCCACCCAGCCTGGCTTTCACTCCTAACAACAGAGAGGACAGATACTTAACAGAAAGATTAGACTTTTAAAGAAAATTTTTAGCATTTTTAAATACACCTGAGAAGGCCAGAAATTATTTATGAAAAAAGAAGGCATCAAAATCCCATGACAATATGTGGGCTTGGAGCAGAAGGTTAATTCTGTTCAGAGACAATGACTGAATCCCAGAACATGACCCCAAGGGTGTTCCTCCTCTGAAAAGCTTTCTGCTTATGTAGGGGATAGTGGGACTAAAAAAAATATAAATCTACCCAGCATCTGGGCTTGACTCATAAGTGTTACACACTGGTGGGAATTTTCGTTCGGTGTGTCACTTATGATATTACAAATGCAAACTGCTCCCTCCCACCCAGCCAGCTGCACTTAGATGAGTGCTCCATCTGGGAGAAACCCAGCTCCTGATGAAAAAGATATTCCTACTTGTAAACCCATGTGCGAGACAGGCAAGGACACCACACTCTGACTGAATCCAAACACGTTTTAGAAAACACAGGAGGAACAATCATAACTGTAAGAACCTGTTACAGATCTGTTACAACCAAGTTATGCTTTCAGAAGAAAATCACTAGGGGTGTGTGGGGGGGATGCACTGTCCCCCTCCCCTTTCCAACTTCTAATACTGGATCTAAGTTTCTCACAACATGGCTTTTTATATGCTGTCCTCAATTTTTACAGTTAGTTCAGCTCCCACATTGGAGTATTGGGAGACAGATCCAGTCCTGGTGTGAGCAACTGCAATTCAGCCACAGAAATGCATTACCTTGGAAGAGGGCAGAAATATAATGAAGCTCTAAATGAATTCAAGGATAACATGGCCTCTGTTTTCTGCTACATGGATATACATTTTTTCACCCATTTGCAGTAATTCACACTTCTAAGACAATTCTGTGTGCAGTGAAAGAGTAAGTGGACAACCAGGTTATAAAACTCTGTACTCCTTAGTATGGGCAATTTAACCAGAGAGGTCCCACGCTCACCAAATCATAGAGGATGCAGGTGTTATTAGGAATATACTTTCACTGGCAAGATACACAGAATTTTTGCTTTTAAATGAAATGCATATTATCACATTAATAGATACATATTCAGGACATATATTTTGTTTAGTTAAGTTAAACATTTTTATGTTCATGTTGGATAATCTCTCTGAGTGCTTTTCTAACTGAGAAATGTGGAGGGCACTGTTTATAAATACTACACAGTAACATCTCCTATTTTATCCTTCAATAGACAAAGACAGATGATAAACAAGAAATTGTTCCATGTTCATTGAACAATAGCCAGTTTTATAGGCTGTCTTTAATTATTTCCTGTTGTGTTAAGTCTCCCAGGCACTTGCATGCCCATTTAAGCAAGGAAAAGCAGTTCTCAACAAGATTTTTTTGATTTTTTTTATGAACCCAAAGGTTACACTGAGGTAGGAAGTTGGGTTATGCCAGTGGTAACTTCAATTACTATCACCAGTTTTGCAAAAGCACTATGTAAGACAAATACTGCCATAGTTAAATCATGCCTAACAAATAGTCTAAGCTGCAAGGAACAGCAGAGGTACAGATGGACATCACATGACTACAGTTTCCATATTACCTGAGGATAAAAACATAATTTCTGTCTCCAGGAGGCCTCTGTCTGTCAAAGCGTCTCCCCTCTATGCTATGCCTTGACTTTTCCTTCCCCCATGCCCTGTCCATCCAGCAGCTCTCCCCACTGAGATTTCCTCTGACAGGTTGTAAATAAAACTTTCCAGCCCCTGAAGCTCTGCTCCAAGTGGTGCATATCAAAGTGTCCCCAGCTGAAAACCACAACCATTTGAAGTCCAAGGTAGTAGCACCACACTGGCAGGAAGCACGGGAAAGCCATCCTCCAGCCCTGGAGCCACTATGCAGCATCCCATCCCAAACACTTCATGCTGTGCCACTACACACGATCCCAGAAATGTCAAAGCCAGATGAAGTTGTGCTGCTGCCAATAACGACATGCTATCCAGTAATTATCTCTATAAGAATTCTTGCTTTATGTGTATTCTCTGCCTCTCTGGCACCACCTGAATCCTTTTTCATGTCTCTACATTTGATTTCATCTAATGGGCTTCAACAATTTTGTACCTTTCTGAGCACGAAAGATATATAGTTATCTATTTACTGCCAAGATAAATACTAAGTACAGAATTACAGAATGTTATTTCTAAATAGACATTGTTTTTTTGATCTGAAGGCCTCAACAGGTTGGCTAGAATATGCATTGCAAATTTCTTATCTACTGGCTAGTTACTTGAAGGCTGAGCCCAAGTCTACTGAAGTCACAGAGAGTGCTTCCAAAAGCTAATATTTAGTGCAGTTGTTCACTGAACAGTCAGGTCCTCATTTCCCAGAAGCTGAACCCCTGGCCCCTCTTCAGCACAGCCAGCACTGACTGCTTGCACAGCATCTCACCCATTGGTCACACACAGAACAACAAGAACAGTTGTCCCTCACTGGCTTTGAGGGCTTTTAAATCTGGCTCTGTATATTGGCAGAGTGACACAGAGAGAAGGGAGTACCCCAAAAGCAATAGCCTGTGTCTACCTGCTGGCTGAACATTGAAGAGGTGAATCGTATCACAGCCCTCTGCTCAGGCCAACAGAGATGACCTGTGCTGCACACAGATGCATACTGCCTAAAGAAATAAACCCAGGGTTCTCTGAGGAGAAAATACAGAAATGTGATGGCTGGGTATTGCTCCTTGTTCCAGCCATTCTTCTTGTTTTGCTTATTCACTGCCATGCAAATGCTGTGCCTTGCAACAGAGATGATTTTCCCATTAGGGATGGTGCATAGGCATGTAGGCTGTGATGTGGAACAGAGAGGCAGGGAAAGCTGAAGCCAGGCATTGGAGGAACATGATGGCTTCATATCTGCCTCCTAAACCCAAACCTTCACTCTACCTCTGCTCCATGCCAGGACTCCAGAGTAAACTCTATGCTACACTGCCCTCTTCCCCAGCTCCTCAACATGCAAATCCCAAGAAATAAAGAAGAAACCCCAAGGAAAGAGCATCCAAATATACAGAATATAAAAATAAAACCGAAATACACAATCCATCAGATGATGTCTTACTGCTACAACAGCCCAAAGCACATGAGCACAAAAGAGAGTTCTCCCTGCGGTGTATGTCTTGAATAACAACAGTCAGCTTGCTGAGAGGAAAGAAGCTGCTCATTTGTTGTGCTTCAATGGCTAAATTGTTCTTCTTACTCTTTGTTTTCATGGGTCACTGTCTGAACATGGTATCTATCTGCCAGGGAGAAGGGCCAAAGCTGAGGGACTAAGATCACAGCTTTTCCTCAGGACTTGATTTATGATCCCCAGCTCCACAGAAGACGTAGGAGCTGCTTTCCCCACACACGATGTGCCCTCAATCCACCGACATTGTGTAGGGAGGTTTAAAGCCCCTGAAAATCATGCTGAATAGTGGGGATATTATTGTATAATCAGGTAATTTCTTATTTTTTCTCCAAATAGTCCCTTCCTTTTTACAGCAGTGCAAGTGTAAAATTGCAAGAAAAGAGGAGGAGGCTGATCTTATACCTGACAAAGAACTCTGATACTACCTTATTTGTATTACTACTTGACTTACAGGGATTACACAAGCAGCTATGACAGATTTTTGAATTACATGAAGTTCTTAGTGTATATAATTGAAAAATTAATGGAAAGAAATCTCAAGTCAGCCCATATCCTCAACCATCCATGAATGGTAGCAGAAGAAACAGAAATTTGATGGGGATAGTGGAAAGGCAAAGAAGAAGAGAAAGGTATCTCAACAAAGATTTTTTTTCTGAGGTGAACATAAAAATCTCTCATTGCAGCCCTTCAATTGTAGTCAAAATAATAATAAATTGATTGCAACAAATTATATTTACAAATTATAATTTACAACTATCTTCTGTTACATGCTTAGGAGTAGCATCTCCCTCCTGGATACTATAGCTGGTCTTTGAGCACTTAGACACTTTTGGCTTTTTATCACTTTATTGTTACCTAAAGTTCTATATTAAAAAATACCTTAAACATTCCCCATTGCAACTGCCTTTTAAATAAGAGTAATGTTTTGTAATTTGAAAAGAGGAGTCAATAAAAGCAAAACATCCCTTTCCTAGCTCACACCCTGCTATTACGTAGTGCTTTTTACTGCCCTGCCCATTCCAGCCAAAACTGAAACTGTCCTTTCAGCAGTAAGTGGTGCATGAAACACTGCTCAGAGCATAAGAAATGTGCTGCTGAAGCCATCAGAGCTTCCCAGAGTTGCACCAATCCTTTGGGGAGTGTGCTCACATTTAAAGACTTCAGGCTGGTTATCCCTGTTGTGGGAGAAACTTAATCTACGGGAAACATGCGTCAGTAATGCTTTTAAACAGTAAGGCATCAGAGCAAGCGCAAGTAACACCATGACATGAAAATACACTGTAAATGCAACAGCATTTCATATCTTGCTGTGGAATAGTCTCAGAGTTTATCCTGGGCACATCCCGCCAGGAGAGCCACTGAGACGAACATAACATGTCTCTAGGTGTGACTAATAGATCCTGGACAAGCTATTTCTCTCCCACAATTTCCAATTAATTTGGGTGTAGCACAGCTCTAATCCCCAGAAGTATCCAAAAGTGACCTCAGCAATGCAAACTATCCTTGAGCTCAATGTGCTGGCACCAAACACCTCTCAATGTCTTTGTCTCAGGAATTCACAATGCATAACTCTGAGGTTTGTATTACAACACAAACCTTATTTCTGTACATAGGGCAAAGACACTTTCAAATCTTTATCCCTCTTCATCCCTCCACACCAGGCATGCAGAACAGTCAGCACTCTCCATTTGAGAAGGCAGATAAGGACTGCTGCCTTGTTTATATAAACTTTTTTATCATGCTGCTCTTCTTGAGAGCAAGCATTATTTCTCAAACAGAAAATGGTTAATAAATGAACATTTAGTTCATCTTCCTACACCTCCCTAAGTGCTTTTTTATTACAGGTTTTCAAACTTGCTTCCGTGAATCCTGATTGAGCCCTCTCCTTTCATATGCTAAGATCTAAGAGCCCTTTTTTTTGCAAATTGCCAGCCACACAGTGACACCTGGTAATACTGAGTAGCAGTTTTCCTCAGATGTGCTTGTGATGTTGCAGTCAAACTACCAGCTTTCCTGGGAGAGGAGAAGTTTGCCTGCATTTCTGGGAAGTGCATAATGCTTTTTCTTCCCAGCACATGGATAAGGGCCAAAGCACAGATTTTCACTGTCTGATGAGGGCTTCCTAGGGCAGAAATAGCTATCCTGGCTTTCCTCAGCATTGCTCTCTACAGTGCTCAGTAGTCAACCAAGGAGAACTTCTGGTTCTCCATTTGCCACTTTCTGTCAGTATTTAAAGAAACCAATGTGGAAACTTGTAATACAAATATTTAAAGGGGTGTGGAAGATGAGCTCAATGTTTTTGGATGGAAAGTTGTACTTGCGGCCCAAATGAAAAGCTTATTAAACAGCTTAGATGAAAGAAGGAGTGGAATCTAAATGACTTCTCAGATTCAACTGGCCAGATGTTAATGGAGCATGCTATGCTCTGCCTGCACTGCCCACACCTCTTCCTCTTTGCCATAAAATTTCTCAGGCTCTGCAAAAAAGGTTTAAGTCACTGAGATATGTCTCCCATATTTTCTTCCCACAAAAAGGGTTGGGAATTCTTGGCCTTGCACCCAAAGCCTTGCTGAGGAGCAACCTGTATGAGTACTGGTAGTCAGGACTAGGACCTGGATGTCCAGGTGCTGGATCCAGCAATTCTGGCACTTGCTAAAATAGGATTGCCTGGCACGTACTATTGTTACCTCTCCTACCTGAGGCATCTTTCTGCTCTATTCCTCTTCCCTTCCTGTGTGAGAAGGAGAAGCACCATGCCTGCCTGCATCCACCAAAGGTCATCCTTCCCCTCCTCAAACCACACGGCCTCCAGTAGGGTATTTCATTTGTTCCCAGGAATACGATCAGTCTCCTGGGCTCAGAACAGCTGTAGTGACTGACGGAATTCATGGGCTGCTTCAATGGCCCTGCAACAGCACAGGCAGGGCAGAAAACACGGCCCAGAGATGGTATCACTGATCTTAGGATGTTGTGCAGTAAACCCATCAGGAATCTGCTCAGCAAGAAAGAAACTCTGGCTGAGAAAAATGCAGTAACTTCTTGTATCCTGCAGTTGTCTATTGGTGTCAGCATCAATTCATGTCTTATTAAAAGCATTATCACTATGCACTGGACACCAAGATGTGCTGCTCTCAGGAAATTCAGCACTAAAGAGAAAAATGAGTGAGCTGTGTAAAGAAACAGATCAGACCTGCCAGAATCTATAATTGGGTCAAAAAGATACTGGCCCTTAAGATGTTCTGTAGCAGACAGCCTTCTTCTGACTGCAGTTCAGACAGTTCAGAAGCCTTCAAGCCAGCCAGAAATGCTTTTAAGAATGTGCACAATCTGAGCTTCTTTAAGGCAAATTCTAAAAGTCTTGAGATACTTGAACAAATTAAAAGCATGGAGCCATCTAACAATTGTTCTGCACAATCCTCCCAGCCTTGCCCTTCTCACAGCTCTTTGGCAGAGCATCAGGTTCAGCATGATTCCAGGCCTAAGAGAGAAGGGAATGGTTTCCTGTAAGAGCATCCAACATGAAGCATGAAGGTTTGAAACACACTTTAGATGAAGACACTAATGTTTATGCAGAGCAAGCAGGCTGATCTGCGCTTTAATCTGATAAAACCCAGCATCCTACTCACAAGGGGAACACAGATTACTGGTTTCAGGAGGCTCGTTCTCTGAGACAAGCTCCCACAACACACATGAGAAGCAAGGGTCTTCCAGCAGCTTGATGAAGTCCACAACCCTTTCATTCAAAGGCCCTTTTTGCATAGGACATGTCACCCTCTGAGCACATTATGTCTCAGAACAAGTATCCTACCTTCCTCCTTCCAACCACCTGCCTGGATATTTAAGGGCTGACATAGAAGAGTCAGATTTAGATGAGTTGGCTTGAATCCTGCCCACACCTGCCTGCAGCTCTGCCACTGCCTCAGCCAGGCCTGTGAGGAGCTGGGCAGCTGAGGCAGAGGCTGGGCAGTGCCCTGCACTGTGGTGTGAACACAGCCAGAGCCTACCTGGGGCCAAAGACAGAGAGAGCAGTGGACACAGAGCTGAGTGACCTTGACTACGCTGCTGAAGAAATTTCACTACCACATTGCCATCAGCTTCTTCTACATGCTGAGGGACTGTTAAATTTTGTCACTCACTGTTTAATTAAACAGTAACCTCTATAGGATAGAGTTTATTGCTTGTGGCCTATCTCAGCATCTGTGGCATTATATAAAAACATCAACACCTCCAAAATAATAGCTGTCAGCAAGTCTGCCTCCCTTCCTAAGGCACATATTCAAATCTTCCATAACTTTAAAAACAATCACTGTCTACAACTGGGGTATGACATTATGAACACTCATGCTGTTAGTTGCAAACTGAATGCAGACCAGGGGAAAGAACGTGACTGTTTTTCTGTTAAGTGAATCAGAGCAGCCAACAGAATTCCCAGTGGCTTTACACTAACTGTGGAAGGACATGCAATAGCTGAGCTGACAAAGTTAAATGAGATGCCCAGCTGGGACAAAGTTACCTCAGCAGAATATTTTTAAACAAATTTGTATTGCAAAGTAACTTCACAGCAGATCAGCACTTTAAATCGCAAGGTAACTGCAGTTGAAATGTAATACTAGAGCTTAAACTGAGGTTTACCATTCTGTGAAACCATAGGCTTCAGACCCAAGGAAAAGCTGGAAAACAAAAAGCTTACTCAGCTTTGAAAGAAGCTAACTGAACAGGAGAAACAAAGTAAAACCATGGAAAGCCTAAAAGCCTAAATATTGTTTGTTTCTTTTAACATAACTGATCCTTCCTTCTACTTACTATAATGTCACCTTTCCACAGCAGGCTGTTATTGCAGCATCATTCAATTTTTTAAAAACAAGAGATTGGCATCCAGCTGTAATGCCACAAGCAACCAGAAGGATATAGAGATATTCTATTTCACCATGTGCTCCAGAAGTCAGCACCTAGCAGGCTCGCAAGATTAGACTGGTCCGGTGGAAAGCAGAACTTGCCCCTTACTAAGTGTATATATTTGGTTTTCCTCACCACACAGCCTTAACCCCAATTAGTTGGTGATTAACTTCAGCTACTGTAAATCTTACACCATGGTTGGAGAAACAATCAGTATTTTATAACTTTTGAAAGACAGACACAGAAGCACAGACTATTCTGAGTTGGAAGGGACCCACAAGGATCATCGAGTTCAACTCTTAAGTCAGTGGCCCATACAGGGGATCGAACCCATGACCTTGGCATTATTACAACCAGGTTTTAACCTTCTTTGGTTACCTGCACCATTTACCTGGTGTTACAATTAACACCAGTAGAAGTCCAATGAAAAGAGAGAGATGTAGAGAGGGTGGCTCTGCAGCACCTGTCTTAAGAGTAACTATATGTCAGGCATCAACCAGAGTCCTGGGTGAGGATGTCAGCTCTCAGAGGCAGTATCACATTCTCGTTTTCTCAGAAAATACCTGCTAATATTGGAGCTGTGCAGGGTGGGTTTGGATAGCACTACAAAGTGCTGTGCCCTCATTCAGTAGTCTCACTCATAACATCACAAGAGCTAAACTTACATACTCTGAGACAGTGCTTTGCTTTTGTTTGATCAATTAGTTAAAGTGTCATTAAACTGATTAGCACCGATTAGGTCTGTCTGCTCCGTCTTTCAAATAATTTTCCGTTGTCACTTTTCTAACTGAGAAGGGAAACCTCAGCTCTCAGCACCAAAAATAAGTTATAAAAAAATGCCTACACAGAACAAGACAATCCAGTTCAGACAGGTCTAATAAGAGCAGAGGGCTTCTGTGCTGCTGCCTCTGCTCAGATTGCAGTGATCAAATGAACTGAGTTAATAATGCTGCCAGGAACACAGCTATTTTGCAAAATTGTCATGTTTTGCTGTCATTATTATGTTAAGGATAGGTAATTCTTAAGCCCAGTGTCCTCTTCTAACACTGACAATTTGTAATGTGCACCACAGACTCTGAGAGAGTCACAGCTGTGATGGTGCAGAATGGGAAGCTGCTCTGTGTAATCCCCCCAGCCTACACCTATTTTGACAGAAATGGGACCTGGTCCTTCACCACTCCCTCTTTATTACTGACAAGCCTTCCTTGCAGCATGTTCTTTAGAAGAGCTGCCATGTAGAAACACTGACATTTGGCAGGAGAAAGCTTCATTCAGAATTATGATCTTATTTGCATATGTCTGTACCTGAGATATCTGAACAACAGAGTTTGTCGAGTAAACATGAACAAAGCACAATTCAGTAAACCCAGTCTGTTAATAACCAACATCTGCAACTTTCACAAATTAAACACTACAGTAGGTCACAGAAAGTTGGCAAAAAGGGAATACAAAAAAGCTCAGCTGCTTGAAATAACACAGATAAATAACAATCAACAATCTTACCACAGAGCAAGTCTCTGCTCAATTTCCTTGAGAAAACCAGTGTGAAATTTGTGCAAAGGTTCGAAGCTGGAGAAAATGAGATTTTTCAATGTTTCAGGCATGCAATCCTCTTTACTCACTGCACTCTGAAACCACTACAAAGACAAAAGAAGCAAAATTATTGGTGAATGGAATGCAGCTGGTATGATAATTTGCTCTCTTTATGCACCTAACTCAAAACACCTAGCAGCAAACCCAGCAAGAACCTTACTTAGATGTCACCAGGAATACCCAGGCTACCCCTGACACTGCTATGAGTGAACTGGCAAACTGGAGCTCTTAGGAGTGGTAAGGCCCTGCTTAGTTGGTAAAAGAAACTCCTTTCCCCTTTGCCATCACTGATAAATACAAATTGAATTTGCAAATGCAGTAGGTGCATGAGAAAGAAAATTGCAATACTTGTAACACTTACAAACAATCCAGTAAAAACAATAAACATGCTCTGCATTTTCTCTGCTGAGTTCTGTCTGAAATCCCTCTGACAGGAGCTGGTACGTTACGCACCCAAGCCCGGGTTGCTGTGTGCAAAGTGAACAGTTGGAAGAGACTTGTATCAGAAAACAGGAGGACCAGTGCCAAACACTGTAAAGACTGAAATAGGCTCCTCCTCAGTTTTGCTCCATATTCCTTTAATTTCACCCTAACAGACCTATGGGTGACATAAAGCCATAGGACAAGGCAGCTTGCCAAGGTAGCAAAGCCTATTAACTTCAACGTGGTAACACTATTGCCTCCTCACTACCCTGAGGGGTTCCAGCCATCTATGGTTGACTTATAGCAGTGCCTGGAAGTGTGTTTGGACCATAGAAGGCTGTTACAGCAGTCTTGCTTGACACTGCATCATCTGGAACTGAGCCAGACCTGGGATAAAGACAGATCTCTCCCAAGCCTCCCTCTCCTCTGCTTTATCTCCAGACTGAGTGGAGCTAAAGGTGAAGGACATTTACTAAGCCTCAAAATTCATGCACCACATTTGTTCCTTTTCCAGTGATGCTGGATACTTGTTCGCTCTCAGTGACCTCCTGGGCCAGTCTTTGTGGAGCACAGCTGATACAACTGCATGCTAATCATCAGGCCTATCCCTCTTAGGGATCCAGCAAATTCAAATTTGACTACCACAAGAATGAAGGCCAGAGTGGGAAATGCCGTTTAGCTCTGAAGAGCTTAAACTTTCTGTTTCTGCAGCCACTAGTGAAATACTAGATGAAAACAGCCTATCTGCTGTTGAGACTGCCTTGATGACCACCATCCTATAGAAAGAACCTGGCCTCTTCCCTCATCGGCCTCATTCCCAGAACGCCAGGGTAAACAGCAGTGGGGCCACAGCTACCTTGCTGCCTGTAAAATCCATGCTACATTGGCTATGTTTAAGCTGATGTCAGATGAGCTGTATCTGTCATGCAGACTCCTGTAATATAGAAGAAAGGAAAAAGTGTGTCCCTGGTTCCCAGCTGGCCCCAACACTTTCCCCTGCAGCATGTCCTCCTCACCACAACTCTCAGCACATGCACCTCACTGGGCAAATAAAGAACTGAGAGTTCTGGAGCTGCCCATAATACCATGAGGGGTTTTGGATCCAATGCCCTTTCAGAGATGACTGTTATTTCAGGCCCAATCTTGCACCGTTATTCTTGGAAGTGAAAAGAGACTATTGGTGTGTGTGCAAAGATGGCACATATTTGCCTTGGTGATTTTAACAATCGCACTCTGATCAGATGCTACAGATGAATGACTCATTTAACTTACTGAAAAATCAGAATCATTCAAAGAGGTACTCCACAATATTTCATGTTAAATGGAGGGCATTTAATCCAGTAAAAGACATTTATATGTGCCCCTAAGGAGCTACTTCAGTTTTAAGAGAAGTCATTGAAAACCCACAGGCATTTTTAGTAATTACAACCACAAAGCATGAGAGCAAGAAAATATAACTGAACTGTGTCCCAAGTTTCTAAACCTGATATAGTCATAGTGCATGTTACTAACCACAGTGCAAACCTCTACTTTCTGGTTTTTGTGTTATTTCCTCCCTGGAGGAGCAGTCCTGCGCACTGCAAAGAATACCTCCAGTACAGAATATAAAAGTAACATGGAGCAGCTAAAATGTTAAATGGAGCAGATGAAATACTACCACTGACTAGGGCTTCACATGTTTCATGAGTAACGCTCAAGTGAACATACCGATGTGATGACTTCAAGGTCCTTCAGGTATGTTCGTTCTGTAGTCGCTACTTCTTTAGCAATGAAGTAAGCTTTCTCAGTTGGGAACCTCTGTAAATTGCAAACACATTAGGTTTTCCTCTGCTTTTATAGGGAAAAAAACTGTAGATAATAAATCACAAAAAGCATTACAAACCAGTGACCCTTGCTTGTGGTTACTATGACTCATGCTTGAATGTTCCTAAGCCCTGAAGCCCTGAAAACAATCCTTCCTTGCAAACACAAGAGAACAAGCACTTTCTATGGGTTTTTGAGAGACTTCTTTTTCTGCCAAGGTGATTTCTACAGCTTTGGGGTGCTGATATTCCTTTCAGTTTATTCCTGGACTGGGGCATATTCCGAAGTTCACAAAGAAATACTTGCAGGCTAGACGACCATTTGAACCAAATGTAAAATTTGACTAAGTGACAAAAAATGCAGCTGATTATTGTACGTTTCATAATCAGGATGAAAATCCACAGTAAATATACTCAGAAAAATTCAGATAGGATTTTTGCAGTGTGGCTGGACAGCCTAACAGTGTGAGAGCAGAAGGATTTTAGACTAAGCTACAGATTTAAAATTTCTTAACTCCAAAGAGTCAAAGAAACCCAGTTTAGCTTCCTCTGTGTTGTTCAGGAAGCAAAAATGAAGAAAAAAAAATATCCATAGATCTCTTTTTCCTCTGTTTCCTCCTTGAAGACAAATGATGCAGTGGATACCTCATGAAAGCAAAGACTGTGTGGGCATTTCCTTGTCAGTACATAACACCATAGGAACCACAATCAGCTGGTATATACAGCAGTCACTGGCTGCTGCAACCTGCACTGACACAGAGAATCCTAAGTCTATTAGCTGATTCGCAGAATCACAGACTATTCTGAGATGGAAGGACCCACAAGGATCATTGAATCCAACGCTTAAGTCATTGGCCCACATAGGGGATTGAACCCATCACTTTGGCGTTATTACAACCAAGTTTTAACCAACTGAGCTAATCTTGTCTTTTCTTCTTCTCAAATTTTTCTCATGTATCTTATTAACAAATTCCTATTTGCCAGCAAAGACACCTGAGTTCCAGCTTTCTTCCTCCTGACATGCTCCAAGCTCAGGAATAAAAACAGGCCACAGAAGGACAAAAGCAACCCCATCTCGCACTGCAGCACAGGAGGGACAAGCCAGCAGGCAACCAGAACACCCTGGCTCAGACAAACATTTTATCTTCAGAAAGCAATTTGGGATGTGATGCTCCCTTATGGTTTTGCTGCCATGATCGGTCTGAGCCAAACACTCCCAGCTGAATGCTGCAGGCTGTGGCTCAAAGGGAGCATTTCCTACTCTCACAGTCAGATGCTTCCAGGGGTGCTCCCAGCACAGATAGATTGGAGAAGTTGAGTTGGACACTTCCGCAACAGCCTCAACACTGCTCCTTTTCTTTCTGTCACCTGGAAATTTTCTCTCCAGTAAGACAATGGAGTTGACTGTTTTGTTACAACAAACTACCAAACTGCATTCCTCAAAAACAAGTTAGATTTATATGAGACCCTGTCCAAACAAGTTCTTCAGGTTGCAATCAATAGGAATGGCTCAGATTTACTACAACACATCACAGAGAAGAGAGCCAAGGCCATCTCCATATGCCTTACTTTTCTTTTGACCTCTTCCTCATCATCAGTCCTGATGCATGATGGGTCATTCAGCAAAGGGCTGACCAAGGGAGATGACTGCTTGGCATCAGGGCTCAGGTTTGGAGATAGAGTCACATTTGCCACTGATGGTCCTCCTTGAGAATTGATGGAAAGCTCTGAAAGGTGAGGGCTGCCAGTCAGAGAACCTGCTAAGAAAAAGGATAAAAGAGAAGTCAGTTAGGACAGGCTCTTTCAAGAAAATATCAAAAGGAGTTGCAATATTGAATTGCAGCTTGTGAAATTATGCTACAAGACACAGCCATCAGAGTCCTCAAACTAGCCCAAGTGGTCCTGAAGTCAGAGGAACTGCATCCACTTGCATTAACCAAGGGACTGCTTAAGGGTGTCATAGCTGATGGAATGGGCTGAAATTACTGCCTCTGTAGGGAAGGAATCAAGGCACACATGGCTGAGCTGCAGTTCTCTACTGTGAGGGTGGTGAGGTCGTAGAACAGGTTGCCAAGAGAAGCTGTGGATGCCCCATCCCTGGAAATGCTCAAGGCCAGGCCTGAATGGAGCTCTGAGAAACCTGATGTAGTGAAAGGTGTTCCTCCCCATGGCAGAGAGGTTGGAACTAAATGATCTTTAAGGTCCCTTCCAACCCAGACCATTCTATGATTCTATGACTCTAAACATCAATTTAATATAAAAATTTTCACCACTGTCATCCACTCTATGGAACAGAATAAATACAACAATATGGGAATCACCCTAGGAGTGCCATTCTTTCTAGCAAAGTAGAACTTCAGAGACTCAAATCAGTACTTTACAGGAAACTACAGGACGTAAATGAAACAAATTTATCTAGTTGAAGTCTAGAGAAAAACAACTTTCTACAGCTGCTAAGACCAGTCAGATCTAACAAGGAGAAAACTACTAGTTCCCCAATTTCTACACACAACACAAGTATGTATATTATACCTTGTAGGTCTTTCCATGCTCCTCTGATTGTTTGGGATGGAAATGCTAGCATTACATTTACATAAGAAAAGCAATACTTTTAATGCACAAAGTATGACAATTTCAGATTTTCACAGATATTAAGTCCCATTTAATTTTGAATTAAAAATATTAAAGAATTAGACAATTAATTACACTTCCATGGATTCATATACACTATATTAAGTATTACTGAAATCAGCATTTTGTCTTCTGGGAAGCAGCCAGATTACTGACTGCACAAAAAAGAAAGTTTGCCAAAAATGCCCAGTGTTCTCCCAGTTATCCCCTCCTCCAAACCTCTGAAAATCTAAACCTGTTTTAGAAGAAGAATCTATCATGTGGAAAAACATTTACAATCTGTACCATTTTGGCATCATACATTAAAATTGAACAAAAAAAAATGTGACAAGCTCTTGATTATCACATCTAACAGGCTGTCAGATTAAATGCAAAACACATACATTGTTGTATATAATTAAGGTCAAATACAATTTACTATCATGTGTTTGTGTCCTCCTTAAATTATGATAAGTAAATGTTCCTGTTGCTAAAAAACACAGCCAAGATGCTCTTGTAAATGTAATATAATAAAAAATAAATATAATAAGGCCAATAGTAAAACCTACTTTTTTCTGGAATAACTCAAGATTTATTGCTAGAACACAAATGTTTTCCAGTTCCAAATCAGTTCATGTTTATAAATCATTCTTTTGAAAAGAGAAGGAAAAAACCAGTACAGTTATCAGTTTACGTAATCATGACAGTTATGTAGCCTATTATAAATCAAAGTCAAAGCAGTATTTGTCTGAAATAAAAGTCTGTATTATTACAGCTAGCAAGAAAGGATTTACCAACAGTTTCACTCTAAATCAATGTTCAGTAAAGTTTGAGAAAATGCCACAGCTTGTTACACAAATGTCAATTTTATTGACACTAGCACACAACTATATACAGTATTTTCAAAAGAAATGGACTTCATCATTGAGAAATAGTGAAACAGATTAATAGCAAGGTTGTAAGGTTAAAAGTATTTAACTACATTACAAAAGACATAAGAAAAGTGATATCACCTCAAACGTGGAAACAAAGAAATTCTGGCACTATGCCTGTCATATGACAGCGAATAAAAGATTTGCACCTCTGTGAGAAGTTCACAGGCATTGTAGTCTAGGAGTTAAATAGCACCTATCTGTGATAGATAGATATAGATATATTGATACATCTACCTACCTATCTGTAATCCTAGAGCTAACTTCCGATGTACTGGAACTTTTATCAGTACAACTCAAGTATTTCAAACTACAAAATTTTGAATACACAAAATACAAAATATTGAATTAGAAAGACCTCCTATCCTAGAGTTGGAAGACATAACTTGGGAAAAGGGTTATGGAAAGTATCACAAAAAATGTGCCTGGTGGCTCACAGTATTGCATATACACCACATTGATTAAAGACTTGCACATCAATGCCCCACTGACATTCTCAAAGTCATTTTGCAGCAGGCTGAAACGCTGCATCCTTTGTTTTGGTATCAATGTGGGCATGAGCAGTGACCAAATTCAACCACCACCACCTACAAGCAAGAGCTCAGTTAGGCCCCATCTGCCAGCATGCTGAGCAAGTGAAAATTAAAGCTGGGTGTAAGAAAGTGGCTACATTATGAAAGGGTCTCAAAATGATCTTATGTTAGAACATTCCGGGGCCTAATTACAACCAACACAGACATAAAGATCAACACATTGGATGTTGCTCTGGTAAAGGTGGGAAACAAAGCTGTTTTTCTGAAAGTCAGTAAGCCATGAAGAAATGAAAATGGAAGGTCTTCCCTCCCTCATTGCCAATCAAACAGGACATGTGTTATGCTGATGGGTCATGGCAATGCTTGCAGTGACTTTCTCTTTTTCATGGAGGTAAGGAATAAATAACCTGTATTAACCAAGTGTTTCATCTGACCTCCTGCCCCAGGAGAGTATATTCCTAAAGGCTCTACTCATCAACTACATGCTGCAGAATATAAACAGCCACAGAAGGGAGAAGACAAATCTTATTTACAAAGTACTAAAATTCCTCACATTTTTCCCTAAAGGATTCATTGATTGACAGGCAATTATTAGTATGTCAGTTGCCAGATATCAAATGTACTGCACATTGGAGGCCTAAAGGGTTTGCAGCTGGTGATGTGAAATTGTCTTTGCTAGTACTTCAAGTTATTTTTATTTAGATTCAGACTTGGGCCATCTTTCAAATATAATGGAGTCAGCTGTATACACACAAACTGAGAGAAAAGTATAAAAGGATGTTTATCTAAGGATTGCTTGAGTACATACAAAAAATTTATCCTTTGTGGAGTAGGTAGGAATTAATAAACATGTGCTTCAATTGTTTTCTAAACCTGGGTTTAAGAGAAAAAAACACTGGTTGGTGACACTGGCAAATGATGAGAATGCACTTTACCACAGTATGCCAGACTGGCCCATCAATGCCAAAATACCTGGAATAGTTCTTAGTTCCACTGAGCTGGTTTGCTCTCCAGATACTGGGGAAAAGCGCTGCAGTAGGGAAGGTGACAGAAGAAGTAAGACTTGATTGAAATTTAACTTGAAAAAAAAAGCCTATGAAATGACAATAGCATTTTACACAGCCACAGGATATGAAACTATGGGTTATCTTCCTAGCTTTACACGTCTCACGTTGCTCCCCACCAACATACATGTTCCATGTGCTACACAAAATGAAGCCAGTGGCTAAAATCAAACACTTAATAGCTGTATCTTTGTCAAAATACACATCAGTTGCTTGTTGCAATTGGGTGGTGATCCATCCCACCAGCCACATCTGCTTTACTCTAGGCTCCCATCACACACAGATGTTAACCCATAGGGGCTAGTCCTGAGCTTGGTGTCTAGGGAGTGTCGGGCTGCCTGAGTGATACTGCTTTAAAACATGGCTCATATCAAGGCAAAAACAGTTAAAATCAGTATTTTCCAGTTAATGAAAAAAGTCTCTGTCATAGATCAATTCACATCATAGGTAACCTGAGCTTCCTGCTGCCTTCTTCTGTGTTGACATAGACAGTATAAGATCATTGGAAATCCTTGGTCAGAGACTTTAATCTAACATGGGGGAGCTCTTTGTGAGGGAGACAAATGGGACTCAACGCATCCTGAAGATACCTCTCCTCTATTCCTTTTCTCTTAAAGCTGCTGAATAACAAACTCTAGCCATTTAGTGTTCTGCATCTGCTTCAAGACAGTTTCCATCCATACACACCCTGTTTTAATAGTGAGAAAGAATACAGCAGTGTTAAGATGCTCCATGGGAATGTTCCTTCTCTGTGGAGTACCAAGAAGCAAAAATGAATCAACTATGGAAACTGAGAGAAAACATCAGCCATTACTGAAGGTGGCTCAAGTTCTGCTGGAAAACCTTATGGAAAGCTTGAGGTCTCACCAAGTCAACTGTTAAGAGCTATATTTTTCTCAAGGTTATCTTTATTATTACAATTAAAACATGTTAAGGGCCAGAAAAGCATCTATCTCAATACCCAGAATGTTGTAGGTCTAATTCTCTCTTATGCCTGCTACACAGCCTGCTCTGCAGTCAGCAAGGGCCTGTGGCATCCATATTCCAGTTACTCTGCTTTAACACAAGATCGGTGTTTTCTAAACTCCAGTCTGGCAGATGGAACCCAACTTGTTGCCCCTTTGTTGTTGGCATTACTGAGCATATGAAATCTCTTTAATAAGAAAACATCTGACAATGATACTGCTGCTGTGGCCACACAGTCTACCATAGCTTTCCATTTTCACACTGATTGCATAGCTCTAACTTGTATCTGAACATTTTGGTCAGCGAAAGATGCAAAGTACAAAATGACATGGGGGATAGATAGCACCAGATGAAGTAGCAGTTTTCATATGCACTTCACCAGTCACTTAAGTACCTTAAATTTGAGAAGAGTTTAATAAGGGTGACAACCCCTTCTCTCTCCAGCTGTGAACCAGGCACAGTTGTTCTACTGAAGAGTTATGAGATGGAGATTCTGCTCTGTTCTCCCTCAATGCAAGAATAAAATCTCCCTGACTTCCACAAAAGTTTGAGAGGAACCAGTTCATCAAGCTGCACTCCTCTTCCCTATTCCATGAACCAAGCTGGATACAGTTTGTTAGTTTGAAAAGTAGTTATACAACAGCCATAAATTCATGAACAGATATCCCTGGATGCAGTACCAAAGAATTTGAGGAGAAACAGGAATTAAAAAAACAACTCAGGAAGAGATCCAATCTAACTCTGCCTGGCTTGAAGAAGAACTTCAGAGGGAGAAAGGTTCACTTTGACTTCACAGCTTCAAAATGCGTACCCATGGCAGTGAGTGGAATTTGGGAAAATGGTGCACCTTCTCAATGAACCAATTTCTTCATATTTAAGACAAAGCATCAGTCAGCAATTGGACAGAACAATTAAACCAGTGACAGTTTTACAGCAAAATACCAGTTAGAATGAGTAAAAGCCTTCAGTACACGTGAAATTAAAAATAATAATAAAAAAACTAATTCCATGCATACACAGTTAAATGGCTTGACATGCTTAAAGTCTCATCAAGCTTGGTGTTGGTTTAGTAGCCAGCAACCTCTCCAGTTGGTAAAGGTCCATGCTTTATTGGTATACTGCAGTATTAGACAGCGGTGAGAGTGAAATCAGACAGTAACTGCTGTTGGCCTACATCAGGGTGTACCCACATCTTAAGAACAAAGAGTGAACATTGCAGTCTGGGAAGAATGCAAGGTCACTGGGCATCAGTCCTTTGTCTAGCCTTGATCTCTCCAGACAGAAATAGAGCAACCTACAGAAGGATTCCCTGTTGCATCCAGGGTTAGGGTTGCCTTGCTTTTGTTCATCTTTAAACCGACATGACACAGTGCTACAATATAATTGGAAACCTTCATCCCCTATGTAAGCTTATGACACAGATACTGTCCATTTCAACAAGACACGTCCCCAAGACTGCAGTGATCCTGCTTATGAGCTATGGCAGAGAGACTTGATTGCTGGGTGCAGCCTTCATTAGGAAATGAAGGGCAATCTGATGTGCTCAATGGAGCCCAGGTACCCTAGAAAAGAGGCCTTCTTACCCCCTTTCCCTCCACTCTCCTGCTCCTCCACATGGTGTGGTTTCTCAGCTTGAGACTCACAACCTGGTGGGGGTTTTCTTTAATTCTGAGGTAAGGAATGCTCCATGAGACAGGATCACTGTAATAGGAGGTATTAGGTACTCCCAATACAAAATAGGCATTTCTGCAGTAAAAGGACATCGAGACAGTGCTCCAAACAATGCAAGGAACAGAAGATACACCATGCTTTGAGGATAGACAGAACATTGAAAAGGCTTTTTCTCCCAGAGAGGTACATGCTGACAAAACAGTGCATACAATGAAACAAAAAATGTTTCTCTTTAAACTGTATTGAACAAATGACAAAAATGAGAATGAAGTCCCCAGCATTACCAATTTTAAAAATCAATTTTAACTATTGAGATAATTTTTTTAAAAGATCTATGCATGTGCACACACAGAAATCAGGAAAGGGCTGGATAAGTGAAACACTGCCAAGCTTATGAACTTTTGTTAGTGAGTCCAGGTGAGCTTTTCAGCAGGAAAGGGGAAAAACAAGGATTCAGGTAATCAAGTATCTTTAAGTGCCTCATGGAAAAGCAACAGACATGAGCTCTAACATTCTCTGAAGTAAACAGAAAGAACTATACTCTGACCTTGTTGAAAACCATCAAAGCTAAAACCCTGTTCTCTTCTCAAAACAAGATTTGCAGCATTTTAATCTAATTTTAACAAGCTTGAAAACTCTTGAATCAGAAATCATTCATTTTCCTTCAACCTTCCATGTTAAGTCGGTGACAGCTGTATCATTACTGCCTTTAGAGTTGATTTTTATCAGTAGAAACTGCTGATTTTTACTGTACTCAGGGGCCAAAACTTTACCAAAAAAATCTTCAACAAAAATTACATCTTAAAACTCTAACCATTCTAGACCAAACTATTTATCATCATGTCATGCAAATTTATGATCCTAAGGTCTTTACTCCCTTTACTGTAGTAAAATCACCATTATTTACACTTGTATTTGTGAAAAGGATGCCTGTGAATACACAGATCAGCCATACACACAGGCTTTCCAGATTTCATAACATTTAAAAGAAAGTGCTTACTGCTTTCAATAACAAACAACATAAATCAAGCTTATTCTACATGCTTTTTATAGAACACAGAATTAGAACAGAAGACAAAATACTCTGAATAGTTCTGCTACATGTCACCCAAAGTAGATTTTTTATTCATATGATGCCTTTGATTTTTAAGTAGAAATTCTGTATGTTAAGATATCAATGGCACCACACATTCTAACCATAGGGAAAAACACAGAAAATGCCTTTGCTCAGGATCCACATATTGAACAATAATTTCCCTTATAAATAAGTAAATAAGATATACAGCCTTGTCTAGGCATATTTCAGCAACTGTAGAAACTATAGAACCAGAAGAGGAAAGATTTTGCTAAAGTCAGTTTCTTAGGTTTTAAATTGTCTTCTTTCCCAGAACTTGACAGTACAAGCAAAAATTTTTCCTAATGTGCTTTCACACTGAAACTTGAGTCTGCTTCTACCCACATTTGAGGGAAGTAACACATCAGTCTAAGCTTTGGGTCCTCATGATGTTTTAACAATGCATCTGCAACTTATCATCAGAAAACCCAAACCCATCATCAACAAGCAGGAAACACTAACAAGCAGCTAGGTTTCTGACAAAAGAACTGTTCTCCCACCAGCTAACAAAAGAAAGGCCTATATATTAAAAAATTGTTCCAGAAGATTCAATTGCCATCATATATTTAGGGTTTCTCTTATTTCATGTGGGGAAGAAGATCAATCTCCTAAACAAAGAGGAAAGATATGCATTAAATTGTACAGAAGCAGCCTTAAGAAACTACGTAGATCAGAGGGAGAGAAGCATTATTGGAAGACTAAAGGGGACTTGGCCTTCCTTCACTTTACTACATGCATGAACAGAGAACCTCTTTCCTTCACAATCACTGCCCTTTCCAGCTGGTAACAGCAATGCTGCTGCATGACAGGGATTCTCCAATGGTCCACATTCTTGTGCACAAGGCTAAGTGACACCTGACTCCCTCACACAAGTGTGGAAGTCAGGAAAACCTTGGATTGTTAATTTGTTTTTTCATCATTAGAAGTTAAATTGCAGCAATTAAAATTTCATTCTAAAGTCATTTCTGACAGCAGTCTAATGGCTCATTATAACAAATAAGATTAGTTAAACAAGCAGGGTATTTGACAGAATTTATAGGTCAGACATCCTTTTTTTCTTTTAAAGAACTATTCCAGAAACAGCCACAGTTCATGCTAATTGCATAAATCATACTGATGAGATCTGGATCAATCACTGGTTCTCAAAATCAGGTCTGCTTCATCAGTACAATTGATGGACATAATTCTTGCTCTCCGAGTACCCAATAAACCACTGGGGCTTTAAACTCTCAGAAAAAAAGTGGAAAGCACACTATGGCAAAGGGCATTGTAATTAAATGAGGCCAGATATTTTTTGAGTGCTTGTTTCCTATTCTTCTCTCCTGCTTATCTTCCTGACCCTGGAGTCTCCCAGAACAAACTTCCAGTAATTATGGAGACTCTTCATGTTTGTGTGTTTATTGTGGGACAGAAGACAGAATTGAAAACATCTGTTTCTTAGTAAAGAAAAAGAGGATCTACAAACAGCTTTCAGATCTGTCTCACCTATTTTCCATTTGACTTTCACTGGTCATGCCCAAGTACTTGTATGTACAGATAGAGAGGTCAGAGAGGAACTTCTGGCATGAATGCTACTGCTTCAGAATGAATACATCTGCTTCAGTTAATAGAGACTGCACCACAAACACCAGTGCAAGCAAAAACCAATCCTACAAATATTCAGGGGTGAAAATACAGGTCCTGAAGCAGTTTGATCTAATAATACGAGTCCCATTCAGTGGCCTAATTCACAAACCACTGTTTTTTCACCCTTTGCTGGGTTCTAATGATTGCATTCAGCATGGTCAATGCTTCTCTGTGGAGAAAATTCTGTCTAGTTTTGCATGCCCTTTAATCATGAAGCAAACTAATAGATTGGTATGATTTTTCAAACTATTAACATGCAACTCTTTCATTACACTCATCTGTCTGTAACTGATTTCAGCTCTGTATAGCTCACACAATGTAAACACAAATATAGCAAACCTAAACACTTTCAGTCACATGTTGGCATTTTTGCAGGGACTGAAATTTCCCTTCCAGTTTTATTTTGATACAAGTTCTGTTTACCATGCTCTACAGTGGTCAGTGCGATGGTGCCTGTCAGGAAGGCCTATGACCTGTGCGTGATTTGAGACAACAGCAGCACCAGGCATAAATCATCTCCAGAGGACGCCCTCTTGCTGCAACGCACAAGAACATGGTATGGACTTAAACCAAAACCAGCCCCGTCTAGGCCATTCAAATATCAATTATTCAAAACTCTATACCTGCAATATCCTACGTAGGTCTTGGCTCCTACATCAACTTCCATGTTTTCTTCATCTATTTATTCCAAAATTTTACATCCCAGGTCACTGTCACTGATCAAAACTAGACTCTAGGAAAGGCTGACAAAAGAAAACCCTACCGGAGAAGACCCCAAGAGAACATAGCAAGTTTGAGCTGATGCTGAGTAGGAGAAAACTTAAAATTGTCTGACATGACCTTTCTACTATCATTGTAGTGGATGATTGAATGTGGACAAGTAGTTGGAATAGCAAAGAATGAATCACAGTTCTTTTTATCCAGAGATTACCTAGATCTGCCCATTATTATGGACAAACCCATAACTGCTTTTGCAACTAGACTTCATATTGATTCAACTACATGGACAGAGTTGATTTAGCAACTCTGTGATAAGACACCTGGGCAACTCAACAAGAGGCTTCGTCCTCATCCTCTGGGAAGACAGGAGGTAGGTGAGTCAGGACTACTCCATAGAGTAAACACAACTGCCCGATCTTGCTGGGATTCAGCTGCCTCATTTGTAGCAACTGCCTAAGGATGTCTGGGCACTTGAAGGGCATGGGATTAAAAGTTAATTACTGAGAATAAAAATTTTAGAATGGTGAACCAAAAGTACCATCAACCACATTCCAGAATCTACTGGAACTGGTGGGAGAATCAAGTCTTCTACTTTGCCTGTAACTACCTCTGTTAGACAGCTAAGCTTAGATCACTGCTGTTGACCAGTGTAGGCAGAATAATCAATGCTTGCAATGACTAACTAGAACTGACAGGCTCCTCTTACCATGTGCCCTTTGTGAGCCAGAATGAGAACTCCTCCATCTTATCTCATTTGCAGACTTGCCCTAAAGGTTTCTGTTATTTTCTGCAAGGTCCTTCTAATTTGTCCCACAGAAAAGAATTCCCAGATGAATTCTAAGGGGCCTGATCCTATGTGAAAATGTCAATTTAAAACTGCTTTCTCACTTAACCATTCTTAGCAAAAGCTCAGATATGAACCAAATGTCTGGTGGAAGAATTTGGCCCACAGATTGGTTTTAATTAAATGCTTCTCTACTGGTATTAAATGGAGCTTCAGTGGCAGTAGAATACTGCAGAAGTGATCAATCCTAAATGAAATTATTTCCTATGTAATTTACAAACTTTACTTCTTCTAACAGAAATAATTCCATATGTGTGACAATAACAACTATTTAAATATTTAAAGATGAAAAAATGCCAGATGACAGAAAATGGTCAGAGAAAAATCCTGATATTGCATTTTTGAGGATAATATTCAAATAAGAAAAGAAAAGCTGTTGAGAGACTTTATTACCAACTAGCCTAAGTCCAGCTACCAGCAGGTCTGTTCTTACAAAGTTATAAATTCAGTATCTTTATAGGCATATGAGAGAAGAAACTGGGCCTGGAATCAGTATCTGAAAGGATGTAAAATAGTAAACACCACTCATAAAATCTATTCATTCTTTTTAAGTAGCACAAGTGACTGCAAATTCTTTTGTTGAAAATCCATTACTTGAACTCTAATTTTACTGGCTAACAAAGCAATTAATTCATCTGTCCAGATCGTTATTACTTTATAATACAACTACTGGTACTTTTGCTGCACAGGCATTGAAAAAATAAATCCAAAGGAGACTCATGCACCCACTTCCCCAAGCTCACACTATCTACTGATGTGGGCTTCAACTACTTATATTTCATCTTATATATTGACAAGTTCAAGGCAATTATTTAACAGCTATTTTAAACTCAAAACACAAATAACTCTCTCTTAGAATCATATACAAGCAAGCTTCCCCCTAATTATATAAATCTTGCTGTTTCTAGATTCGTGCTTTAAACTACAGGAATAAATAAGAGCATTCCCTGTCTAAAGAGTTGCTTTAAGTTATTCCTGTTCAAAAATGAGGTATCTAATCTCTAAGAAAAAACCAACACGCTAAAGAAGATGAGAGAGTTAAAACATATTTACACAAAGATATATTTTACTTGCAAAAAAATAAAGTATATAACAACACATGCCTAACTACTGTAGGTATATTTTTAAATATCCTTCACTCAGATTAAACTCTGTTAAAATGTGCATAGACCAAGGCATTAGAAAAATTAAAAAGACTTCTTATTTTATTATTTTTGTAAAAACAATCTTGAAAACTTTATATTGTCTAGATTTACAGAGTCCTGTAACTTGTTCACCAGTACTTATGTAAATGGATTCATCATTGCTGTACAAATGTACTGCATGATGCAGGACACTGGAAGTGACCTGCAGTTCAGTCAAAGCTGTTGTTCATTACCAAAAAATTCTCAGATTTAGTTCCATTCTTCCACAAGAAAAATACATAAAAATTAAAATTAAGGCCAGTCGTAGAGAGCACATTTTGTCTCCCAGATCTAGTAACTGTAGGACACTTTCCATACAGAAGACCTTTCATCTGGATTTTCTTAATTAACTTGGAGAAACTAAAATCAGATTTTATTAGGATATAGCCTTAATTCTCAATACTTTTAGCTTCCGAAAAAGCAGTACACACAGAATTAATCTCTTTGTCCTTCTGCACATGTGAAAATCTTGATATTCTATGTATAGCACAGAAGACAATCAGCCTGGACCATAGTTAGTCCCATCATTCTCTGTGCCAGGATGAAAAATTTATGAGGTGGCACCACTAAAAAACAGCCTACAACATCCTAATTGGATTCTGCACAGATAAAGATTTTTCATGATCAAAGCAAGAAATAAAATTAAATAGCTACCGTCTCCAAACTACCCTCCAAAAATAACCCACAATAGAACTTTGATGTCTCTACAATAATTCCACTGAAAGAATAAAGGGAAAAAAATCTCCTGCAATTAATCTTTAAATCACACTGATAAAGGATAGAAAGGATTGACTTGCAAGTAATACTCATACCACTCTTCAATAGAGCTGTTTCAAGCCAAATTTTTTTCACTTGAATTATGTCTTTCATCTTGTTCTCTTTTTTGCCCAAGTAAGAGTTTGGAGTTTCAAAATCTCCATCACCAAATCAGCCTGTTGAACCCACTGAAGAAAAAGCCAATACTATATTTTTTTCTGTATACATGCCTAATTTGTATCCTCAGTTCATCAGTTAAGATTGTAAAATGAGTTATGAAGATGAGTAGACCAAACACATTCTTGCTATGAAAAGATTTTCCAGCATTTTTAAAGATTTCAACAAGTCTTGGTCTTGAATATCAAGCTGCCTGCATTTGGCTGCAAGTTTATTTTTTTTTCTCCTAACTCTGTTGAGGCACTCGTAGTTGCTCTCCTCATATGGGAGAGAAAAAAGATTGTAAGAGACATACAAAAGAGCAAACTGTACCTACTTAATTTCATTTTTGTTTGTTTTGTCAAAATAACTAGTAAATGTCAAACCTACAACATATACCTAAAATATGACTTCATACAAAGAATAGGTGAGTGTATAAAGTCTTCCAAAGGTACCTAAATCAGTAATAATTTTTCTCTTCTCCTGCCTTTCAGGGGAGATGCTTACTGTTAAGTGTCACTGAGACTTATTATGGTGTTCTAGCATCCTTTCCCTCTGGCTGATCTGTACAAGGATAACGTCTGAAATAGCCCATGAGCTGAAATTATTATCAGACTCTCATCACAAGGCCCAGAAGATGCAACCACTCCAATGAGCAATCACAGTATCCCCTGGTCCCTAGCAGCTGAAGACCTGCATACCATCTTCATCACTGAGGCCAACAGACACATCCTCCTCTACCTCCTCATCAAGCTGAAGGCTTCCAAAGGAGTACTTATTTCTAGGCATAGGAGAGGAACTCAGCACAATGGGATTTCCAAACACCAGGGGGTGAGTGAAGGGGTTAACGATTTCCGAGTCTGAATCACTAGATTCTGTCCCACTGCTGGTGGAGCCCTCCATCATCTGGATTGCAGCCATGTGATCCATCATGCCACTGGCACGTAGTGACTGCATGACTGGGCTCTGCTTAGACTGTGCCCCAGTTGGCATACCATTGGCCATTATTTTGCCTTCTGGAGAAGACATCTTGGCCAACCCACCTCCTTTACAATACCTCTCTGATCTATAGTCTGGCCCAGGGGTTGAGGATATCTGGCTTAGGATAAATGGATCTGTAACTGATTTATTGCAGAGATTTTGGGTTTTCTGTGCATGAGGCCGTTGAGAACCTGGGGAATATCTGCAATACCCATGGCAGTTACCAGCATGGTTATCCTCCTCCCCAGTCCTTACCCTGCAGTCATGGCCATTTTCTGAGACATAACCCTGAGAGCCGGTTCTACTCAGGCTCATGTTAGGGCTTGACCCTTTGCTACTGGGAGGCAAAGGAGTGGCCAGTGGACTACGGCTCCCTGGCCCTCGAAACATTTCATCAACCAGAGAGCTATGCCTTGGCACCCTGGGGCTGCCCCCAGTGTAGAAGGAGAGATTAGCTGTGTTATCATCAAGGTACTCTTCAGAGAGATACTGGGAGGACTTTAGAGAAGCTGAGGAATCCCTATATCTAGTTCTATTGCGATTTTCATCTCTGTAGTGAATATAGGCACCACTGGTCAAATCACCCTCATAATTGTCATTTGTTTGGGAATATGACCGGGTTATTTGTCCTCTGAGGAGATCATACTCGCTATCTACATCACTGCAGTCAATGAAAGGAATGGAGGTGCTGCTGCCATGAGCAGCCCTGGAAGCTGGACCTGTGCTTGGTTGCTGTGATTGAGGTCTGTTCTGCTGTATCTTGTCCTTAGCAGGTTCCTCTTCTTCCTCCACGGTTGACACCACTGCTCCATCCACCTTTCTGCTTTCCTTTGGACTCTTCTTCAAGGAAGGGCTCTTGTGCTGTCCAGTGTCTTCTGCTGAGGCTTTCAACTCCTTTCCTTGCCGGGAACTCTGCACTGCTACAGCATCATTGTCGTCTCCATAGGCTCTAGCACTCTGGAAAGATAATAGAGGGAAGGCAAGAGGGAGACAAAGGGGAAGAGAGGGAAGAGGTTTGGGAGGGATGGGAGCCAGAGGAAAAAAGCTACATGTAATTATATACCAGAATTTTGCACTGCATCTGCAGCAACATAGGCATCTCTTGAAAACAGAAAAGGTGACCCAAGCTTCAAAATTAATTAGAATTAAAAAAAAAGGTTCTGATCTTGAAGAACAGAAAAAATATATAAGCTAAGCAAGGGAAGAGTAGGCAGACAGAATGCAGTGATAATGTAAAATGGCGTATTTGAGGTGTTTCAATGCCCTCCCTAAGGCAGCCATCAACACTCTAAGAACATCAGCCTGTTCACACTACTCTGAGAAGCTGGAGGGAAATATAAAAACATAAGAAAAATTCTGCACAGCCTACTTGGATGCACTAAAAAGTCATATGTGGGCTTTTGAGCACACTACATTGGCTCCCTGGAGAACACCTGCCACTAGTTCATAGGCTGGCTTTTCTCCACACAAAAATATATTGCACCTGCCCAGCAGCCATGTTCCACCTACCTGAGCTTGTCTTCACAATATAAAAATGCTACAAGATATTTGAAATGGGCTGCATTTATAACAGAATTCTCTGAAGTCCCTAGACTCGCAGAATGAATAGAGCCCATGAATATCAAAAGAAAGCAACGCATGGAAGGTGAAGGCTCATGTAGCATTCTTAAATACATTAACCTAGTATCTGCTCCTGCCATTTAAGCTCTACCTAATAAGGTTATGTGATTAAGGGTTCACCTCCACAAATACAGATGAGCACTGAGAAAACACTGGCAAATGGAGAAAATGCAATAACTTAGTCAGAAAAATGGAGCTTCCTGACCTGGCTCCTCTGGAGGCTTTCCCAGCAGAGCCATCAGCCCATGTGTTTAGTGCATTTGGCATGTCAGCAACTGGAGAGAGCAGAGCATGTGCATACTAGCTAGGTGGGTAGGTCAATGTGTAATTGCCAGGGAACATTAAACTGGACTAGTCGGTGAGTGCATGATAGAGTTGGGAGCCCAGTACTGGAGCAGCCATAAATCAGGCCAGACACTGGAAAGACTATAAGGCCTGAAGATCAGCTACTGGCAACACCCTAAATCTGTACCAGATATTGGAGCAAGATCTTTGCATATGTGTGTGTCTCTGCAAGAGGTAATAACCAGGAATCAGAGGATCCAAGTATCACTTACTGGATAGACTAAGATGAATTACTGGAGGAACCCACGGCAAGTGCATGAATGTGCATATGTCTGTAGATCTGAGTACCAGGAACTGGAGTGGAGCTGAGAGCCTTCACTGCTCCTATGTGCAGGTACCAGCCCCTGGGAGAACTGGAGATCCAGAGACCTGCTGCTGGATAGACTGTCTTAAGACCAGTGGCAGAAGGGAACCATATCACATATATGTATACATATTTTCCACTAATGGACTTTCATCCAGATAAGCTGAAGAGTGGAACAGAGTGAGGTCACTGGTACTGTTTGTGCTTGTGGGAATGCTGTTCTCTGTGTTTACTTGTGTGGCTGACTGTGTGGATACGTGTATTTATAATGTATGTGTGCATACATGCAGGTGCCTATAGTGGGTACATGCTCACTCTTACTTCTAGATGGACCTGGGAACACGCAGCTGCTGCAGCCTCACCACTGTTGGGTTATTGGATTTGCAAACTCCTAATACATCACAGGTATTAACATAAGATAAATACATAAGGTATCTAGCACAGGTAATGGCCAAGAAGTCAAGAGCTGTATTTTTTTCTCAGGAAACAATTGCTCTCCTCCCTGATTACTACTACCTAACACCTTGAAATGGGCAGCCAGGACCTTGCAGTGAAAGAAAATAATTACATTTTCCATAGAACAAAAAGATAGCTACAACCTAGGACCCTGGCAGTAACAGCGTGGATTGCAATTTTTCAGATTGTCATTATCATAGCTCAGACAAATTCACTATTTACATTTGTCTGCTTGTGTGTAAGCAATGCTGTTTCACTATGCAGAACCCAAAGCTTATGACACCCAGGGCTCCTCAGCTCCCAGTTAAATAGCAAATGAGCAGAAAACTATGCCTCTAGGGTTTCAAAACAGCAATTAGTGGAGGGTAATCTAACAAGAAATGCTTAAAAGGAATGATCCAAGGTTTCATCAACATCACTGACTTGTTTTGGCACCTCTGTATGCTGTTCTGAAGGCTGTGCAGTCAGACTCCTGATGGAATGAATCTTGCTGTGTTTCCTGGAGATAAAAGGAAAATCACATAAGGAGCTATTTTAGGGGTTTTTTTCTACAAAGAGGAATCAAGAGACACGCCTCTTTTAAAAAAAAACCTTTGAAAACAGCTTTCATAAAAGTTTGCTCCAAATCAGATTAACATTCCTCCTTTCTCCAAAATTTAAATGTGCTATGCCTTGCAAACATACCGTTGTATGAAAAGGGAGAGGCACTGAAGCAAAAATGGTCTTTCATGTACACATGAATCATAAGCAATGAACTGTTGTCATGGTCTTTGTGGCATTTTGGCCATTACTTTCAGCACACCATGAGAAAGATGAGTTCAGACAGAACTGGCTCTAGCAAGGTGGAAGAGTTTCAGTTTCCCTGGAGATCTCTTCCTCGAGGTTGCCTATACTTTTCCTGTTAAGTTTCAGTTTTACTCTGAGCCGAGTATGGCTGTTCACACAGATTAACCCCACCAAATCAAACTGGGAGAAAGTTAACTGCAATGGTAGGACACTCATTGCTGAAAAACAGATTGAAAACTATTGATTTTAAGTGAGCTATAGGTTATGAAACTTCTGCCAAAACATTCAGGACCACATGTTACAGAATGTCAAAATAGCAAAGAAATGTTTTAGTTGGACTGGTGCCAAGATCTGAAAATATAACTATCTGGAAATCATGACTTTTCTTTGATTAAAACATATTAGGGTAGTTCATTTATTTCCTCTCACCTTTCAAACTGCACTTTCTTGTGCCCTCCTTCCTTAACGTAGTCAAGAACTTGCTTCTGAGTCCGACCACTAGAAGAAAACCGTAGTTAAAATATTTAATACAATATATACCAGCAAGCCATAATAAACATGTATATGGCCTGCACATGAAGTCACAGCAACCAAAATAGTATTTGTCACAATCCGCAGAAATCAATGTTAAGATCATAAGAAAAGGGACCTGGTCAGATACGCACAGATTTTTACCATTTTGTGTGTTACTTGCCTCTTTTTTTGCTATGGAGCTAGTTTTTGATGTAATTTCAGAACTGCCTCAATTCAGTTGTGTGCCTTCTGTAGGATACTACATTACTGGGAAGTCACCGCAATGGAAAGGGAAACAAGGGTTACATTTTCCTATCATGAGAAAAAAATATTCTTGAATTCTTTTTAGTCAAATACCTGCCATATCTGGTATCAGTAAACCCTGGAACCAAGATGAAAACCCACGAAATGCATTTCATTGCTCAGTTGCTAGTACAAAACACACCATTTGTACAGAGATTTGGGCTGGAAATCCCTTTCTGTCCTTCTGCTAAAGGGTATGAAGAAGTAGTGAGAAAGCCCAGCACCATTTATTGTGCAGTTATAAAGTCCAAAGCACTGGAAATCCGCACCTCAAGAGTGCCAAATCCTTCCAATTCATTAGAGGCTTTCAAGGCCTGGAAAAAAGTTACTGAATGTAGTAGCACAGATCACAGTGAGTGGAAGATGGTAGGCAAAACCTGCTTTCCAAGCAGGGGTTAAGCTGAATGCACCTACAGTGAATTTTCTCTTTACTCAAGCAGAAAGGTAACAAGTTACAGCTTTGTTTACACAATGTCTTTCCATCTTAATTAATTGATCTTGCAAGGCAGCAAACAAAGTGGGAAGAAAGTTAGAATGGCTAAATATGCTATGTTCTTGTGCAAGGCACCCAGAGTGCACCATTTATTTCAGCAGAGAGTGTTTCTGGCTGTTCAGCTAATATCAGCTTTGCAAACAAAATAAACTGTATGAATAAAAGGTTTGCCCCCCGGCATACACAATACAACATCTACAATGATGCTTCTGCCAGTGTAAGGAAAAAACCCAAATCAACAACCCAGCTACTGAAAACTTCTCTACAAATACAAATCTCTACTCTGATACATAGGAAAGATCCCATTGTAGAAGCAGAGGATTCTAAGAGTGCCAAAAAATTGCTAGCTAGTGTTGCTTAGAACACAGGTGAATTTTCTTATGTGAAAACAGCTGGAAAATACATAGTTTATACTTTATCTCCAGAAAGCTACTTTGCAACAGCTACTACAAAATTAATGCAGTTTTCCTCAACTGTGTCCTTTGTACTGTTCTGGCTGAGATAATGTAACGGAAAATACAAAGGAGCAAACTACAGTGTTAAAAAGGGGAGCTGAAAATAACAGGTTTCATCGTAGACCATTATGGATGTGATTTTGAAATGAAGAGGCAAAAAATGTGGAAAGTAAAATGCAGATCTTACCTGAACCTAAATGAAGAACCTCTAGAAAAAAGAACGGGTTTAGGCTTTGGTTTAGGTTCTTCAAAAAGCCTGAAAAAGGCATGATGCTCGACACAGATCTTCCAGAAAGACTTGCAAAAATCTCGACTGGCCATAAGGAATTCTAGGGTGTCCTGGAATGAACTCTGAAAATTGGGATAGCATTTGCAGTGTAAGCAGGCAAGCAACATACATTAGAGAAATCCACTGACAAATCAGGTGCTATGCTACCAAAAAAAGAAAAGCTTTTCTTTTTTCCAGCTTATTGGCTTCAAGCTAAACAGGCCTTATCTTTCCAACTTTGAGACATCACTGATTGGCCTGTCAGTATCAAAGCTGTTGCTCAAACTTCCTTTCATTGGCAAATATGACAGAGATAAAGCAAGGCTTTGAATATTAAACAGAAAACGTTGTTTACATTCTGTAACTTAAGAATTGATGATACAGTACCAGAGTCAGAGCCAGAAGATGACTCTAGGACATTCTGTTATGATCAATTCAGTTCATGTTTCCTGCTCACCTGAGATGAGACTGGTTGATGTGCACAGTACCAACAGTGAACACAAGCAATTAATTAAAAATCAATTAAAAACATACATTCATGACATGATAAACCTATCTGTGAGCAGAAATTTAACAAATAACCTTTTGTCAACTTCAGGAATTCCTGACAAGGACTTACATTCACATCAGGCCGCAGTTTGATAAGAAAACGTTTCCTCTTGAAGCTCAGCTTTCGAACCTTAGCCCAGTTGAAGGCATTGATCTTGGTGTGACCCTACAGAGAACAAAGCCAGCAGAGTTCAATCACTTTAGGTCTGAATGAAGAAATCTAAGCCACTAAAGAAAGCTTGTCATGAATTAATCATCTATTCACTTTACTTGGAATGATGATATTTCCTCTCATTCATCCTCTGATAACGCATCTGATGCTGCAACTGAAGGCAGGCACTAAGGGTCAAACTCTTCCATATAGGACTGGGTGTATTGAGTTTTTGAGAAAATACCCAACCCAGTATCACTGCACCAGACAGAGTGGACTAGTGTTTGCCCAGATGATGCTATCTTGTGCCACTATACAGACTCCGGTTTTCAGAGGACTAAATCACCTTCCCAAGGTACCTCACTCTCTTTCCACCAGCTACAGATAATGCAGGGAATCCAGGCACATGGATGAGGTAATTTCCTCTCTTTGTATGTCTACAGGGCAAAATAAATATCCCTTTAAATACTACTTAACTGTGGGGGAAAAAAAGAGAAACTGCAAGTTTTGCATTGGAAGTACAAAACAGTGCAAGTATTTTGACCTTTCATAGGGAGCACCAGAAGCAAAAGCAATCTAAGCAAATTACTTGCCTCTGAAGAGTCACAAAATGCTTTTCTGAAAAAAAAGCAACCATAAGAAAACAGCAAGAACCACTACCATAAGAAAACAGCAAGAAAGAAATTCTCTTCATAATACTCCAACTCCCAGCCACTGTATCATTAACCCCTACACTCCAGAAGTTTCATTCTTAATCTATGTTAGCAGATAGTGGAGGTATTATTTTAAAATATTCATTACAGCAGTTTGTTCAGTAAAGACTTCAATACAAACATGCCTATAGCACAGCACAGAAGTTTCAGAGAGCTACTATAGAATTGCTAAATGCAGAAACCCACGCTGATACAGGCGCCATTACCAGACGGCTGTAGGAGTAATGACAGTGTAATGATCTCTGCTAAGTCAACCAGCTGCCTAAGAATGACATAATTAATCTCCTTAGAATAATCAGCAGCACTGACACTGATTTCTAAATAAATGACAGGCTTTAAAATAAGTCTGACTACAGCTTATGCCATTTGTGAGCGAACTTTTATTTTCATTGAGGTCATTCCAATCAGATCCTCATATTTCAATTTTTATCAGTTATATCTAAAATAAAAAAGATGAACTTAAGGCTCTTGACCTACAAAGTGGTTGAAGGAAGCCCTAAGCCTACTGACAGATGCCTATTGCTGGACAGACTCCAGCAGGTCAGAGGCTGACTTCCTTTTCAGCATTCAGTCAAGGAGCTTGATCCAGTAAAATTTCCAAGCTTTTCAAAAACTTTAAAACCAAGCCAAAACAGTTTTGAAAGTCACAAACACATTAGATCAAGAAGAGATGGCTGACTTTTAGAACTTGATAAATCAAGCCTTCGGCTTTCAACCCACAGCTTCAGGGAAGGATCTCAGCTGTCTGCCGGGACTCAGCGAGGTCCATGCTGTTCTGTTTTGGATACATACTTTCACCTTTCAAGACACTCTTAATTTACAGGACTTAGAAATTCATTAGTTCAGCTGATGAACACACTGTGGGGGAGTCAGGGAAGGGCCTGAACCTAAACTTACTCAAGTTACATGAATTTCTAATAACATCTTAGTGTTGCCATGCTTCAATTTGGGGGTTTTACTAGCAACCCACCTAGTTGTCAGGGATTTTTTTTTTTTATTTTGCTGCCTTTTTTTGTTTCTTTGGGTTTTTTGATTTTGATCTCAGGTCATTCGAGTCAGACATTTCTGGGTTTGTTTGTTGCTGTTACTTTTCTTTAAGAAAGTCTGAAAGCACTTGATAAGGTTGGAAACATTGGTGTTTAAATTATAGTCAAACAGTTAAAATTAATTGTCTTCACTGACAATTTAAAAAGGGACGTTTTAAAGAACAGTTTACTTACTGTTTTTAACACAGAGTGAGGTAAGCAGTATGCATCTGAAGTGGATGGAGTTTACACCAGCTGATTACCCGTACCTTCACAATTGTAAAAGCCCTATTTGTTACTTATCTAATGGGAACTGCAGAGTGAGAGCATTTGATAAATTTACTAGTGTTGCTCCATGAGCATTTACTAGGCTTTCCTAGGGTAGGAAAGCAAAGAAATAGAAGAAAAATACTTTGTATCTTTAAAGGAAAGAAGTAAATTCATGGATTCAGCAAAGGTACAATGGTCAAGGCTGGTGAATGAAATTGTAAAAACTCTGGCAAAGTAATGCCACAGAAAGCTTATGTTCATTACCTTCATCTGTTTCCATGTACTCCAGTTGTTTGTTGTTTTACTCGTCTCTGATTTATACCATTTAGTATGCACCATGCCTGCAAGACCTACCTGCTCCTATACATTGGAGGTGTAGGAGCATGACCAACTTGCAAATGGTGAGCTATGGATCAGTCTGAATCTTGAACAGCACATTGTGGATGCAGATGGAGTTCTAACCTGTGCATGCAAATAAGGTAAAAATCCCTGGAAGCAAAGGACATAATGTGGCTAGAACAGCTTTAAGGTCATTGTTAGAAAAAATCTGGAAGTTTCTGATTTTTCCCAACCAGAATACTTTTAGACATGGCTGAGGTTCTGAATTCTTACTGCTGTCAGAAAGCTCTCTGCTTTATGAAGTACAAAATCACGTCCTGAGCAGCTCTAACCTGAAACACCAGAATGCCTGTGTTGGCAACAGCCAGGTTGATTTTTGTCCCTTCCCTGTCCTTGGCTGGATGCAAGCGTATTCCATACATTTCCAGCCGACGGGCAATCTCCAAAAGCTGGAAGTCAGACTCTGCTGGTGTCTGTCCCCTTGAGAAAGAAAACAGAGAAGACATACAAATTTTTCACACCTTTTAATAGGGATCAAAAGGTCCTTCAGAGAACAAAGAGAGATTTGATCAAAGAGACTGAAAACTGTCAGAAGTGTAATATCTGTATGGTTTTATTATGTCCCCAGTCTTATATCAGCTAGAATAACAACTTAGTCTAAACCAATACCAAAACTATACAGATTTTACAGTTATAAATTTTGATTGCTCTAATTCTGAGACACTTGATACAGCTAGATTTTTGAACCATTAACTTTAACAGAATTTACTGCCTCCATTTGTATTTTCCATTGGAAAGCACACTATATTTAAAAAAAAAAAGAAATTGATGAATGGAAGCGTGTAAGGATGTTGTTAACTGTAAAAGTGAAAGCAATATCAAAATAAAGTAAAAGACAGACATGAAAACCTTACCATAAATGTTGGGAAGCCATAAGCGCCACATTAATTGTGATGAAAGTATGAAAAACTGATTATTACTGCTATAGAAATTACTACCACTCACCTATAATTCAGTCTAGCTCAAAAATGAAACTGTCCAAGTCTTGAAGTGTTCTTGACAGAAAAAAGATACCCTTGTATGCCTTGGTGGTAATTCTGTTAACCATCGTCTTACTGCTTAGTATCTTAGGATACCAATATGCATCATCATTCTATTCCCCCAAATCCCTAACTCTTCAAGAACTATGTGCTTTTCCTAAAACCATCATCAAAACCCTTCTTTACCATCTCAAAATACAGCACAGAAAAGTGAAAAGGCAACATTCAATGTCCTTGAAACCAAAAGACTGCTGTCAGAAATGCCTGACTAATCAGTCATGATTTGCAATCATACCTACACAAAATCAGCAGTGAAGCATTTTGTATGAAATAGACCGTAAAATAACAGCATGCTTGAATGAATATCAAGTCAATTGCACTTTAAACATCTTGTTATGATGATGGGAGAAGGGCAGGAGTAACCTTCAGAAAGTTCATAGGCTTTAACAGTTTTTCAGAAGCAACCTTTGAGAAACTCCAAAACCCAAATCTCTCCTGTACTTATGATCTAGCATATACTTACAATTAGAACTATTCTACAGGGAAAGAAAGCCAACAACAAGAACAAAAAAGTCTTACATGTGGTTACGGTGAAATTCCACGATTTTGTCTTCTAGTGCTTCTTGATGAGGTATATACTTGTTCTTCGCTAAGTGTTCACGATCTATGGTTTCATCAAAATCCCCAATCTCAGCTATGGAGAATTTTAAGAAAATACTATTAAAACACTATATTAAATGTGAATAATCTGGTCCATCGAGAAGTCCTAGACAACTGGGAAGAGGGCAGAGAAGCCAACCATTTCCTGCGTGGTGTGCCATGGTTTTACAATTAAGATTCCCTCTACATTATCTACCACACATGACTTCCCTCTTCCTCTGTGTTAGTATTTGGTACATGAGAAGAAGCCCAAGGTTTCCTTCCATCTACCACAACCAAGTAAGTAGCTGTTGGATGTCAACTGAACAAATGAAGCCATCAGTGCTACCTTGACTTGTGTGTGGAATAGGGCGGGGGTAACAAGAAGGCCAGCACTAGTTCAGCAGAACTCGTCCATCTCTCTCACATTCGTGATGCTCAGGTGTCTTACCCTGGAGCAGCCAAGCACAAGCTTCCTCCCTTCTCACACTTGTAATCTTTAAGGGAAAATCTGAAAGGTTCTCTTTGCCTGTTTTAACGCAGGATTGCATTCCACCTTATGGAGTTATGAAACATTTGTCTTCCTCTAATTCTGCAGCAGTTTGAGACTCATTCTGTCTCACTCCTCCTCAAAGCTGCTCCCATCTGCTGCAGTTATTCAACACTGTGTGTGCAACAGTATGTCACACCCACCTTCCATTTTGCAGCCCATTCAGTGAGATTTCCTTTTTTTGGAAGGTGGGGGTGGCGAGGGGCAGGCAATTTATGTGTGGGTACCAAATTACTATCTTATTGCTTGCTATTCTTGGAATGCCTCTGAAAATCTTGCTATTGGTTTTTTGAGTGAACAGGCATAGCAGCTTCTGCCTGCAAACCTAATGGAGTAACAGCCACATCACTGCAACAAAGGCTGCTACCTTGGTAACGTCAGTGAAATTAAAATACAGTGGCCACAAAGTAAATGCAGGTTGTAGTCAGACACGTTGGACAGTTGACCTGGGATATCACAGACCCAAGCTCAGATACAAGTGCTGCATCCTCACCTCATTCTGCCACGTAAATGAACCCTTAATCCCCTTCTGTCCAAAATAAATTGGCATAGAAAAAGGGACAATTTCAGATGATGTTTAAAATACTGAGAGGGATTTCTGACAAATGTTTGCCTGAGATCAGATGTACCTGCAAATGCGGAGGGAAGCAATAGCCTTGTATAGGCAGTGAAGATGTGGAACCAAAGCATCTGTGAATAACAGAGCGGTAGCTTTCTGACCCCAATTGCCTGCAGACACATGATGACATTTTATACTTAGGAGGTCACAGATGGGAAAGAGTTGATAACTGAGATTGTCTGATTTCCACCCCTTCACTCACTCTATCTGCTCTCAATAATTCCTTGAGACAGTAGAAATACTACAGAACATTTGAGACTTCGCCTTTTAAAAATTGCCCCCATTTCAAAAACAGTTCCCTCCTTCCAGTCTTACTCATCCCAGAAACACAGATCTTTAGGGTTTGTTTTTAATCCTAACTCAAAGAAAAGGCAAGTTTCTGTTCTTAAGGAAGCCATAAGCCCACCTAACTTTGCAACACCTCTGATAACATGGGCCCGGTTTCTTTAAAATGCAGTTCATAACCTGTATGTCCATGTATACAGGTGAGCTTTACACACCTTCTGAGGGCTTTTTTCAAAGACAAGGGTGGAGAAGACTCTTACTTCACCTCTACATTATTTCTATAATGTTCTCAGCATTTGTCAACTGCTAATCCATTATCAAAATTTTTTCCTGGCTTTCAAGTTTCTTCTGACTTTGCTCTCTCTGACCTTATACTCAACAAGCTTTTACTTCCCTCCTTATCCTCCTTTTCCATCTTAAATGCCTTTCTAGTGGCATTCTATCTAGAATGAGATTGAGTTATATGGTAAATATTGTCAGCCTCACATATAACTATTCTTTAAAATCTTTTCATGTGATTTAGCGAAAGATTTACTTACACTGCTGATCCTTTTTATCTTGCAAGTGATTTACACTATGCTGTATTCTGTCTGCATTAGTACTTCTGGTATGTCTGATTCTTTGTATTTCACATCTTTTTCTCTTAGGTTGGAAAAAAAGTCTGAGATCATGGAGCCCAACTGTTAACCCAGCACTGGAAAGTCCACCACTATGTCCCTAAGTGCCACATCTACACTTCTTTTAAATACCTCCAGTGATGGTGACTCAATCACTTCCCGGGGCACACTGTTCCAATGCTTGACATTCCTCTCTGTGAAGAAATTTTTCCAGGTATCTTAATCTAAATCTCCCCTGGCACAACTTGAGGCCGTTTCCTCCTGTCTTATCAAATGTTACCTGGGAGAGAGCCTGACCCTCACTTCACTGCAACCTCCTTTCAGGTAGTTGTAGAGAGCAATAAGGCACCCCTGAGCCTCCTTTTCTCAAGCCTAAACACTCCCAGGTCCCTCAGCCACCCCTTATAAGACTTGTGCTCCAGACGCTTCACCAGTTCCATTGTCCTTCTCTGGACATGCTCCAGCACCTCGGGATTCAAGGTGCAGCCACATCAGTCCCAAGTACAGGGGATGATCACTGCCCTGGTCCTGCTGGCCACACTATTCACCACTGGCCTTCTTGGCCACCTGGGCATACTGCTTGGCTCATGGTCAGTCCATCTTCTTAATTCACACACTCACTGTACTGCATCATTTCCAGTATCAGAGTGTCATCTCACTTCTAACACTTTATACAATGCTTTTAAGGTATTTACACAGTGCTTTTAAGGTATTTTTAAATAGAATGCTTCAAATATTATTCATGTTAATTCAGCAGAAACCTGCTTGCTGTCATAATAACAGTCTATAACACTGATATAAGCTTGCGTACATAATGTAAGGGTCTCCTGGAATCAGATATTCCCCATGGAAACTGCTCATTTGCACAGCAACAGTAAGCCATGCAATAACTAACCTGCATTCTCAATCTCTCCACTTTGATATCATTACTCTTATCATCTATTTCATTTTATTTTTGTTGCAGAGAAATACATACTATTTCTTTTGCTATTGAATAATAAGATACAGAGAAAATAAATAAAGACAGCCATGTGGGTAAAATACACTTATAGAATCTTACCAGAGAAAGTTTTAACAGAAAAATGTTCATGAGACCCAGGATGGATAAATAAAAAAGATAGTCACAAATTTCCAGCAGAGGTTTCTAGAAAACACTGCTATGCAAAAAAGGAAGAGGGAAAAAATCATAAACAGAAAAAAAAAAGTCAGCTTGCAGCCAGGAGATGGCAAGAGACAGCACTGCAGGTGCACCATGAAGAACATCCCTCTGCCCAAAATGGCAGTTCAGATTCTGTGAAAACTATCTCGCTTCCTCATGATGAATCTGTCGCTTCTCTTCTGAAATTATGAAAAAACCATTGTTTTTCAGTGCAGATGTAGCTTACCTTGCTCTCCCTTTAAGGAGACTACTGTATTGTTTGGCCAGACTTCGTGAACAAAGATTTGGGCAGGGCTCTCCCCACGTGGCTGTGCCCTTCCAGCCTGCGCAGTGGATTTTTTAGGTGAGGCACAGCGTGCGCAGAACTGGCCCCACCGTTTAAGTCCCAAGGTCCATCTGCCACGGCCGAGTGAGCTTGGACAGTGACAGTGAAGTCCTTGGGACTGTCACAGCACCCGGTACTAACCGGGGCTGACCCTGCTGAGCATCCGAGATGTGACGGGATGGCAGGGAGGCATTGAACTGCCGGGGGACCGTCCCCACTGAGACTCAAACTCAGGTCCTTGGGATTTGGAGTCCAGAGTGCTCTCTTTTACACCATGGGACCGCCCCACAAGGAGAGTATTACTTGATTCCTAAAATCCCAATTCAGAATCACTTTGCACTTCAAGCATGCAAGTGGAAGGGAAAAAGAAGTAGAGAGAGTTTCAAATGCAACACGATCACTTCCAGCAACCATGGAAAGTTATTTAATGCAACAGCATAATGCATCTGAGTAGCACAAGAGCAATGGTGATGATTTGCCATTTTTACACACTCAGAAATGAGAGCCTGCATAGGTGTGTCAAGGGTATAATGGAGGTGTTTTGAAAAACCATGGAATTAAATTTGACTAGAGAAAAGGGAAACAGACAGCTTGTAAAGGTGAAAGCATATCCTATGTTTATCCTCTTATGCTCTTGCTTTAGGAAAACAAGATAGCAGTTGCAATCTGAGCAGTTCAGACACCAGAGCTGTAAATGGTTCATTAAAGAACTTGCGTAATTAATAAGGTACGAGTAAGACATGAAACAGGATCTAAGTAGAGATCATAAGAAAGCAACGCACATAGAGTATAAGAGCTCAAGAGAGGATGATTATGAAGCAATACCTCAAATGAACAGAGACACATGCATTAGAGTGCCCTCTCCTCCCTGTCTTTATTTGGTGCACATTTAGTAGGAAAACTCAGCCTCCTAGAATGCAGTGTAGCAAATGAGACTCAATTTCCCCAAAATGATCAGCGCTTTTTTTCCCCTGAAATGACAGCAAGTTAGAACTAGCTTAAACAAGGAAAGAAATACGGTTGGTGTGCTGGACACTGTAATGGGACAAACTAAAAGACAAAAAACTCACTAGCCAAGGTTTTTGTTATTTTAGAAGTCTGTGCTGCAAAAATACTCAGCTTTAAAATGGAATGAGAAATACAGAATTTCACAGCTTCTTATTGCTACTCAGTCACCCTGGGCAACGACAACCATAGCAAACAGAGAGCCTTGAAATACCTGCTTTTCCAACAACAATTGATGAGAAAATGCCCTAATACTCTAATAGGCTGTGACGAAGGATCATGAAATTTATCTGTTCATCTCTAAAGAGCTTCCTAATGTGTTTGTTGACTGTAATTTCAATACAACAGCATTACAGTGGAAATATGCAATACTGTTTTCTCCAAATGTTTTTCTCAAGATGAGTATCCATCAAGTCTTGAAATGGAAAACGTGCAGTGTTTTCAAGCGATGTGGCAGCTAAAAGGACCTTTGATGCGATGAACAAAGTTAATATATGATTCTACTGAACTGTGTTATTGTGCCTATTTTGCAATTAAAAAAAAAACAACTTAAAATCTGTTGTTGTTTTCTTCCCTGTCAGTTTCCTCTTAGGACTGCAATTTAGTCTGGCATTCTAAGCATGTTCATTCTCTAGACAGCATACAGATCTTCAGGAATTTGAATGCTCTGCTGACATGATGCAAAATATAACCAAACAGGAATTCAGAAGAATGCAACGTGTTTGTCACTGCCTGCAAAGTCTACTTTTTAAATTATCTTTCTCAGCCTATTGAATGCAAAATGCAAATCTAATGTCCAGAAGCTCTTCTTTATTTGAAATAGTAAATTATCTGTATTTGAATGCCATCATACACAAGTACAATAAACTGTCCACATGGCTTAATCCTGTCCCGACAGCAGCTAGTAACAGGTAATCCTGCCAAGCATGTCCACCCAATCATCCTTTTTATCCTTCTGGAAAGAAGAAAAAAGGGAACTTACACTGTACTATGTGTGAGATTAGGAGGGCAGTGCTGGTATCATTACATGTTAGCCTTCCCTGTGCCAGGTCCTGCTTCACTTGCAATGCAAATAGGTACCTGCAAAACAAATGTGAACAAAATGCTACATAAAACAGGAAGGAAAGAGGTAAAACTATTTCAGCAACATATCTGGTTTTGACTGTGTGTTCCTTTCACTTTTTGGAATCTTGTAAGTGATCTGAATTACCTAAGTTTAGAGGCTAAATAAAACACACAGATAGAGTATTACTGCCATTAGAGTCATACACAGTGGCTGCTTTGCAGAACCAAGATATCTCTATTCTTCCCTCCTTTGGAACCAGAGCAATGTGATGTGACAGCTACTGAGTACTCAGCAACCACACAGCAAGCAATCCTAGATAATGCAGCTGCTTTTAACTATGGAGAAATGACAGATAAACTGATTTAGAGGTATCAGTTGGTTCTTGTAGAATAAAATGAGAACTCTGAACTTCCACCTTGGCACTCACTAGGAAATGATGCAAAAAATCTTGATGAATCAACTCTAGCTTGTTCTGATACTTTTGTGGCCCTGTCATCTGCATTGCTGTCTTACCAGCCCTTTTAAATGTTGCCTCCCAACCACTGGCCACATAGAGCAATTCTACATTGATAGTTTAAATGCAGACAACCTAAATCCGTGACATGATTTCAACATTTAAATTTATTCTTTCTTCAACTAAACTTGAAATGTCGTAGTTCCACTCAATATCAAATTCTTCCTTAAAAAAAAAAAGAAAAAAGAGCTAGCAATGGACATTTCTCCTACAGCTGGGATGAAACCTGAACTGGTTAGATACCTTAATAGGCATTCTAAAGATTGCAGCTTCTTTGGAGAACTCATACTAGCATCTCAATAGTTGTAATAAGACTAGATTTTAATAAGTTCCATGAAAAGCTCTCATTTGAACTGTGAATTTCTGAATGAGGAGATGTAGGTACACGAAATAAAAAGGGCAAGCTGATTTGAGGAGTATGGAAATGTACGGTGTATGTGCGCACTGAAATAATAGAGTAGATCTACATAATGTCATTTTGAAACCTGCAGACATCTGCCTACCCACAAAATTCATCTTGCTAAAAGAATATAGCACCAAAATGTTATATTCTCTTCTTCAAGTGATGAAGCAGTTCCCTGTGGATATGGTTTCAAATCCTACCCACCGCTGTGTACATATACTCAAGTCCCCTGGCATATATATGGAAAATGTAACCAAAAAAGTCATTAGGATTCAGAAGCACATCTCGAGATGCAGAAGAGATCACCAAAATCAATTTACAGTTCACATACTAAGCCTTTGATGTGCAGGATGTCTATTGGGAAACAGAAGTGTTTCATTAATAACATCACATTGTGAGTTTTCATTCATCCCTGTATTCTTTTTATTCAGTTTTTCAAGTAAATATTCCTTCTTCTTACGCCTGTATTTCTACTTTCCTCTTTCCAGGCCATCAAGTGATACCAATATTTTTTTCCCCATTCCAATGCTCTATTATCAAAATGAAATATGACAAAGATAAACAGTGAACATCACAAAAATGGACTTATTCTTTATAATGCAGGTCATAAGGACACCAGAGCTCTTTGTAAAAGAGGACTTTGTCTTGTGAGAGGATTGAAAATAAAAACCAATAATGGAAATACTGAATCACAATGGAAACATATAATTAATAATATTGTCGACCAGAAAAATAGCTGAAAAGTTGCAGTGAAGAAATATTGCAACAAAACAGTGTTTCTGACCATAAAGGAAGGAAGGACCTGTTAGTGATAAAGAACCTTACCAGGTCCCTCATATACCTATTTACTCACAGAGAAATATGACAGTGCCAACACAGTGTGAAATCCAGAGCTTAAATGGAGTTTTTGAAAAGCATTCAAAAGAAATAAACCTTTAAGGTACTCTGTCTGCATATGTGTGTATCTGTCTCTGCCTTCCTCTTATTTTTCATTCTATTCCTTCTCCTTTCCATTTCTTCATCTCCAAAGTTACACTTCCACCTGTGCAAACCTCTGGCATGTGTATTGGCTATACAAATAGGGTTCAATGCTGCTGCAAATAGGCAATTGATGCCAAACAGCTCTCTCCCAAATGCGGGTGCAGTCACATGTGTCTCTCAGTAGAGGGGTGACCAGGGAGGCCAATACATGACTTAGTCATGTCAGTTCCAACACCACAGCTTAAGGGTTTAAAGAACTCTGTTGCCAAACTGACTGCTCTTGGGGTTAGTAAAGCTCTCCTAGGACTCCAGATTCAAGGAGGCAAAGGGCTCACACACTTTGCAGAACCTCTCAGCACAAACTGCAGCTGAATCTTAGGGACTATTTTTTCAGGTGCATTCAATGCTGGGACAAATGGTATCAGGCTAATACAAAGAGGGAGTCATCCGTCTCCACCCAGTCATCTCAAATTCCCTCAAGTTCTCCCCTCTGTTCATCAGAGATTTAACAAGAAAAAATAGTCACGCAGCTACTAACCTTGTCAGTTCCTCCTGCAGCTGAGCGTGGTCAGGTGGGAAGAATTTCACCACAAATTTTACAACAACATGCTTCGGTCCTAGGGGAAATGTCAAAGGAAGTTAGTAAACATCAGTAACATGCTGGCCAAAGTTTATTGTGCACAATGGTGTACAAGGGATGATTCATGGAATACGCAGTGCGTACAGCCAGGCTAACCTCCTGTCCTTTGTTAGTATGCAGGATATTTGGAGATTGCCCAATAAAATCTACACACAATAAAAGAGAACAGTAACTTTATCAAGGGCTATTCTGCCAAAACCAAGTCTAATTTAGTAATTACATGAGTCGATCCAATAAAATATATTATGTGTGTCTATTTTCCTTGCTTTGGAACAGGAGGGAGCTAAAATACACTCTATTTTTCAAGGTCACTAACAAATTACTATTTCCTTTTTAATAGCAGCACATTTGTTCCAACTTTTACAACTACAACCAGTGACAAAAGAACCAATGCATCTTTGTCTTGAGAGAGGGATAGGTGCCAGAACATACACTCAGACTAATAAGACCAGAGAGGCACCTAGGAAAACTTAAGTCTCAATAGCAAAGCTCAATACATTAAAAACTTGGCTGATATTTGGCAGAGAAACAAAATCACCGAAACCTTTCATGTTCATTTCTACTCTTTTCAGAGCTAGTGGCTATTTAAAATTTCCTATCCATTCCCACCACCCACCATAACTTCCCCTAAAGACCCTATCTCAACTATTCCCTCCTCTTTGTCTCTAATACTTCCAGGTTCTGCAGCAATGTCCCACACAGTTGCAATGCACCTGCTAGCTCCTTCCCAGTAATATCTTTTTGTTGTTTTTCTTCTATCCCAATTACTGCTACCTGTCAGCTATGCATGCTTCTTTTAATCCTTCTTTTACTATACTCTTTTTTTTTCCTCTACAAAACTGTTCCCTCCACTGTCATCAGTGCCTCTTCTAGTGACTGACTAAACCTCAGCCTTCTAAGGTGGCAGCCTGATCATACGTTCATGTGACATAACTTCACATCGTGTAGAGTACATCTTTTAAGGACAGACTGGAAATAAAAAAACAATTCAAACAAAATTCAGTGGAGAAATTTGAGAAGCTAAAGATTGCAACTGACAGAGTCCTAATTTATTCAAGTACTCTCAGGCTAAGGAAAAAAAAACATCAACAAGGAAGTACTTACTTCTAATCTGTTTCATAACAGGCTTCAAAAGATCAAGCCACACCTGAAAACAAAAGAAGGTGGTGTTATCAACTCTGAACAAACTACTAGAGGAGCATTTTTAATAGCAACATTTAGATCATCAGTTACTTATTTAATTTTTCCAGTGTGGTCATCATGCTTTCCTTAATACCTAGTGGGTTTTCTCTATAAAACTCTGGGATGTGCTCAGGAAACAGCACTGTTAATTGGCACAGCTTTTGAAGTAGTACAGATTCAGAGTACAGGGAAACAGTGAGGAAATCTACCCCTTACTTGTCTCAGGCACTAACAATCACAGCACATGTGAACAGGAATCATTAATTTTGTGGAAAGAACAACAGAAACGAAGAGTTTAGAAAAAGGCAGTCCATTACTGTCATTGTGGTCCCACTCTAGTTAATCTTGAGAAAGGTAAGTGGAAGGGGCTGGTGCTTGCCTTTGAGCTGAGAATGCTGAGCAAATAGAGAAATGAGAAGATGGCAGCCTCCTGGTTCTGGGAACACAATAGGAGTCCCACTGTGAGGTCTGGGCATAAATGTGGAGCTCTCTTGCTTGGTTCCACGGAAATAAAGGAGCCTCCGTCTCACTACCTGTGAGAGGAATGTCTTCTCAGGTCACAGGTATAAGGTGGACAACAGCACAAGGTGTGAATGGGAGAAAGCTTACTTTTGAGTTGTGAAACATCTTTTCATTTCCTATAGACCTGGCAAGCTCAAGCCCAGACTTCCTTAACTGAGGACAGTGTAATATCTGCATATAGTTCATTTTCTTCTCTTTTTTAACAGTCCATTTTCCAGGACAGTGTGTGGCTCTTTCTTTTGACTTTCAAAAGGGAAGAAGAAGGCAGAAACAGAGTTTTCAGAGCCTAAATCCCCATCCTGCAGTCTTGGGTCAGAAAGGCCTGAACAAAACATTACAGAAAGCAGAAGGTAAAAGCCAGATGATTCACAGGGTCTGGAGAAGTGCAACAGCTCACAGTCCTTGGCCAGTACCTATGACCAAGATTTCTACTTTGTTATCTCACAGAGCCTCCCTTGCAGATGTCTGGAATTTGTAAAAGAACACCCTACAACCATCACAAAGATTAAAGCCATCAAAAAAACCAAATTAACTGAGTCTTTCTCTAGAAAAAGAGTATGTATTCAAATGATTACTTGTGTGGCCTTTAATAATTTTACACTATGCAGAGACTGAAATGTACTCTAAAATATCCATTTTCTAAAATCACCTGAGAAGCCAGACAGGAACAGGTCTGTATCACTGCTGTAACTGCTCCAATGCTTTGTGACATTTTTATCATTACTAATACAAATGCTTGAATTCTTCTTACATTTTTCAGTCTAGGAAAGTATTTTTCTTTTTTTTTTTTCAGAGGCTAAAGAAACTTGGTTATCCAAGAGGAACACAGTGTTTAATCACATGTTAAACTGGTTCTGAATCACTTTGAGAGTTCAATACCTTAAAACTGTTTGGTTTCAGAAAGTTTGCATGTACATAATCTGCAACCAAGGTCAGGAACTTTGCCAAGTTTGGTGGGAGGGGAAAAAAGACATCTCACATTGGAAATAGCCAATTTACAAGATATTGGAAGTAATGTATTTTACATCACACACACACAAAAAATATCTTCTCCCCAGAAGGAGTTTATGATGTAACAGGAGCACACAAGTGCGTCATTCCTTTCTTTACTTTCCCAATCATCCTACAAGCAAGTTATAACATCCTTGGACGGACTGCTGGGTACTACAAAGGCATGTATTGAATGCATGTAGGGAGAAATGTGGGGCAAAACAGAAATGTTACCATTATCACCAAACCCAAACAATCAAAACTTGTGCATCATGCAACTCCTACACTGTATCTAAACACTGTAAATCTGAGACTGGTTTATAAACTGGAAATGAAAAATGATGTGAGGAGTCAATTAAGATTTATGTTTTCAATTTTCTCCAGAACTACAATGGCTAGATTATTTATTTGTTAAACAAAGGCTGGCATTCCACGATGGTGACCAGATTTCAGCAGCTGGAGAACTGGGTCAGATATCAAGTGTGATGAAACTCTGTGGAACTCCAGGCTTGGCAACAGTGCCTTGTTCCTCCTTGTCCCAGCAAGAAGTGCAACCCTCAGACCCCCCACATTCATCTCCCATCTTCAGCAGACCTTGTCTGCTACAAGCATGGCATGCTTGAGTGTGTACAGCTGCCAGGCATCTTGACATTCAACTGCCAATATGTCAGATATGAGGTCTGGAGCCTTGCATGTTGAAATAAATACAGCTGAACTGTGACTATATGGCTTCACGTACATACGATTGCATTCAAACAAATGCGCTCTAAATATTTATTTTTCCCTTTTTATTGCACTCTACATTGGTAAGGCAACTCATTCTGTTCGGATGATAGGAATGCAAAATAAGCATGTATGTTTTATTTCTAAGGCACACTATTAACCACATTTTTTTTTATTTGCCCCATTCTCGAGTTCTACATTATGGCCATTATGGACCCCAGAAAATTTTAAGTCCCACAGGAACATTCACCTCAGCTGCATCATATAAACTGTTTTAAGTGTAAATAATACTCTCAGAGGGCTGCTCCACATTGAAACAACAATTCATAATCAAATCTTCTGGTTCAGATTTTCTGTGAGTTGCTTTCAGGTGACTGAAGGCATTAGTTCCATTGAATCTCACCATTCTTTGGGCATAGCTGACAAGATATGGGTGAGGTTTGTGATACCTCCTCATTTTTCAGGAACAAAGACTGGAACAAACCAGCAAGGATGGGTGTTGCAGATATTTGGCTAGTACTTCCTTTTGCAAGAGTAGGGGCCAGGTGACTTCCCATGCTCAGTGCATGGAGCCATTTTCCTTCAGGTAAAACTGGCAACAGCCTTACGGGGTTTTCTCCACCTTCCTCTTCATCAGAAACCTGTCTCTCCCACTGTGATTGTCCAGACATATTTTCAGCCAGTCAGTTCCTGCCACTGCAAGGGCCTCAGGCAGTAGCAGCACCTCAATCTCTTCTGTGTTCTGCCTAAAGCAAATAAACCTTTCTGTTTTCACAAGACTGAAAACTGTTAGTTTACTTGAGATCTCTAAGCAAAACACAGAGGGTCATCTATTTAAATTTAATGACCTGTGAATCAGAGAAGGTTGATCAAATAACATCTATTTTCTAGAAAACTAAAAAGCAACTGTATATACAAAAGATGTTAGAATTTGTTTCGGTTTTACATACATACATCAGGAATGTCAGTATGTCATTTCTAACATGACTACACGGACCCTCTGCTGTAACAGTTTTGAGGAGTTATGTTAAGCTCTCAAGCTACCTAAAACATTAGCCAAGGATATCTGGCAGAGTACTGAACTTTCTAGTAAACTGTGTTTCATATAATTCCAGGAGCAAATTGTCAAGTAGATCACTTCCAAAGACTGACATCCATTTTTAAAATTTTCCTATTTAATTATAGTTAACCTAAAACACCATGACCAGTTTTAGTTCAGTTTTAATGTCTGTTCTATAATGTCTATGCCTGTACTAAGCCATGACAGACAAGAGATTGCTACTGTTTATTTCATTAAGAAATATTGTTCCTTATGCATATTTTAGCTAGATGGACAGAAANCCAAATTCATCTCCTTTATGTGAGCCAGGCTACAGGTGCTAAATTCACCCAATAGGCATGCAATTCACTCTGTATCAGGATGTACTGGTAAAGCATTCCAGATAACTGGCACACATGCCAGTAGGTTGCACAGTAAGATTGAAGTGAACCAAACTTCAAAAAGAAAGTCATTAGCGTCTAAGAAGTCATTAGCCTTTGGCTTTCTCTGCTACATGATACTGTTGGTGCAATGCCTGAATGTTGCCAGCAAGCTAATGTCAGAGTGCAGTGCCAGAACCAAGACACCTGCCTGTGTCACACAGCTCCCCAGACGGACTTACCGTCAATTGATTTAGGCATTTGGATTTGCTTTCCTTTTTATTAATCTTGTTTATTTTATCTATCCCTTTTTTTGTCCCACAATGTTTTTCATGAACTCTATCACAATCATCGCAACTTCTCTGTCAACGGAGAATGATTATTTCTGCACTTCAAACCAAGCAGGACTGTAAAATCAAGAACTGAGGCTTGCAACAGTCCAGCTTTTGGCTTCTCTACAGCAACTTATAAAAACAAAATACTTTCCAAACTTGTATCTGAATTGGCTGTTATTTTCAACACAGATGAAATCTGACAGGAGCAATCAGGTTTTAAAAACATTTCTTCAAGTCCAGTAGGCAAGAACATTTTTTTTTAGAAAAAGTCCTTTTCCTTTTGGAGGTTGAGGATGAAATATATCTTACAAGGAAGGAACAGAAGGAGAAAATACAGTGTATATGTAGAGGAAAACCAGCTGAAAATTAATCCTTTTACATACCATCATCTTTTTATTATCTGTAAATTCAAGGCCAAAATAGTCGCCTTCAACAAGGTTCAGGTGGTTGCAAACAGCATCATGCAAAACTTTCCCTGGAGCTCTTTGCTGTAAGAAGAAAAGAAAGCCTAGAGTTACAAAGATGCTTTTAATTAGTGGCAGAAAAATTATTATGCTAAAAAATTATTCACCAAACAACACTGTCAAAACTGTTTACAAAATCAGTGGATAACACAATGGTACCCACAGGGCAGTTGACAATAATTACATTCATTTTAAAGCTACAGAATATACCCATCCATCCCTGGATGGCAGCTCTGAATCCATCCTTAGTGTATTTTTATTTTTGAGGGGAAAATACCATGAAATAGAAGAGGTAGAGGAGGGGGACTTGGGATATAGTTTTCTTATGTCTGCCAAGGCTAATTTCTACTATGGATTTTGCAAGATAGTTATTTCATCCCATGGCCCTTCAAACCATGCTGGGTGGTGCTATGTACATCTGTGTACAACATACAGAAACCAGAATGTTCACTGATAGACCTGTCATACGAAACCCCAGGGACTGAGGGTTTGTTGGACACTGCTTGATACACAACAGGCTCAAGTCCTGGGTTCTGACTTCATGTGTGCTTATCCCAAGCCTCCTGTTGTGAGGTGATGAAGCTGGTCCAGGCCTAGCTAGTGTTACCCTAAGAGAGCTGGCGAGTCATTTGGAGGAGTCAAGAGCAAGCATTTTCCTGCAAGAGCTAAAAGCCTTCCCTCTATAAAGACCAGATGTTCAAGCCCAATATTAGCTCCCAGAGCTACTGCTCTGCTGATTGTAAGGATTCTTTTCATCAGCCCATCTGTTAAATCCACACCTGCAGAAAATACTGTAAATCACAGCTCACCAGCAAGTCTTCTGCAAAAAACAGTCTCTGATCAAAAGGCCAATCATTGAAATAAAATATTTTTGTTCCTTGGACAAATGCACCTATTTTAACTCAAGAGGCCCTGAAACACTGATCTGCACTCACTTCAGAACAAGTAATAACCCATTATATTGCACACAGCAGCCCTGCTGCTACTGGAGACGCATCGCATCCTGGACAAGTGCCCTTGCATTCAATCTACAGACTGGCCCCTTTCCTTTAAGCTCGGTAAATAATTACTAGAGGAAAATAAAACAGCAGTAACCAAGCAAGGAAAAGAAAACCATTAGAGGTCAGCAGACCAGCTGACCTGGCTCAAACATGAGCCTGAGCCCAAGTCCAGGCATCTCCAGGCAGTGCCCATACCAACAGCCTACTTGTGAGTGGGCAGCTGTTCAGTCCCATTCCCTCCCAGATCTACCACTATGCAGTTTGGTCTCTGTTTCACTGGAATACCCAAAACCAAATGGACAATTTTTTTCCACCTAGGGGAATACCTGGTCTTCAGCCACAACACAAAGGACAAAGCATCTTTCCAAAGGTAATTTATCCAACATTTCTAATATGAATTTTAAATAGTAAATATTCAGCAATGAGAGTTTCATCAGAGAAACTAAAATGATGACATTTTTCTACAGAAAACACAAGATATTTGTGCCACCAAAGCAGCACTGTCACCCTGTTGATGCAGGACACAGTGACTGAACCCTTCAATGCTGGCTGGTTTCAAAAGTCTGAAGGGAAGAGCCAAGCTCACTTCTCCAAGAACTTGCTGAGCAGGTTTTTGCCCAACACACTCCCAGTACCTCTAACAGACCAATGCCACCAGGAAGCAATGTTCACTCAGATTATTTTATTAATTGTTTCTTAATGTTTGCTGTAGCAAACATTAACCTCATGAATACTGTCAGAAAAAACATCAAGAACAATTGCAGATAAAAGTACTAATTTTTTTCAGCATTTCATCATAACTGCAGTAACCAGAGATAATACATACCAAAATGCCAAGTAAGAGGAAACAAAGAAGTCAAGGGAGGAAAAAAAAAGTAATCTACTTTTCTAGACAGAGCACTTTTGATCTGATGCAGTATCATCCAAAATAAGTCTCAAGTGCAAGTAAATTTGAATACACTCACTTCACATTCTCCAACTTCATTAAACTGAAAGCAGGCCCAAGTGTCCACCACCCAGCCTGCACTGACCATTGTATGTCAGCTCTAACAGACAGTTTCCCATATTTCCCACTCCATCTACCACTGTACGGAGCTTCCTGGTTAGTACATTTCTTCAGAGGCACAGAATAATATTAGAGACATTAGACTGAGTGTCATAGTGATATTACTTAACAGCTCTGAAAACCCACCTAAAAATTATTTAGAAGCAAATACTCCTGCTTCTAGACTAGTCTCAGGCCTTCACAGCTTGGCTGGGGCTGCTAGATAAAGGATGTGTTTATCAGTCACTTTCACAGCAAGAAGCTTTCCTACTTGTGCACAACCAGAAAAATGGATGTATGTCTTGCTAAAGTATCTGATGGACTCTTGTCTGACAAACACCAAATCTCATAATTTCTCCTAGGGAAAATAAAAGTGTCTCTATGGGTGCATGGAGATTTTTGATCCATGGGTCTCGGAGGAGACCAGACTGATGAGGACTTCATCAAGTGGCAGAAATATTACAAGTGCTGGGGGGATGAGGACGCGGAGGTCCAGGAACCCGGGATACCTATGCAGCGACTGAATCGGGACCATGGGGGCTTCCAGATGGACACTTCCCCAGTTTAAATGTTATACCCTTAATATGGTTACCCTGGTTATTTTTCCCTTAGTTGTTCCTTATCCAAGTTTCTTCTTCCCACAAACCCCTAGAATTTTCCCGCCAACCTCATTCTCCTATTGGTCCTTTTGTCGCTCCTCCCCTCCCTCCTTCCCTTCATTTTCATGCACCCAATGAAGTGCATTGCTCCTCCTCGTCTCCGCCCCTCTTCCCAGCCCAAATCCGGGAGATTTGCACGCGCCCCTTATAAGCAAGTGCGCGCCATTAAAACTGGCTTTTCCTCGTGGACTCCTGGCTGCTGTGGACTTATTCCGTTCGGGGTGGTCGCCGGGCCGGGGGCGGGAAGAGCCTACCCAAGCTTCTGAGGGGCCTGATCCTAGGGAGCGCCGCTTGCCGCTTTCCTAGCCTGGCTCCTAGAAGCGAAAACCCCTCCACTATATTAGTGGAAAATATTAATCCACTGATACATGGGAAAAAAAGGCAGAGAGCCCACCTGCATTACCACACTGCCTAAGGTTAGCTGAGGAGAGCACGCCTGTCTGATCTCAGACCATGAGTAAAAGCATCTGATTAAAACCTGCTGAGTGTTTTCATAAAGTTTATTTTTCCTATAAGCATTTAGATGATGAAACAACAGTCTTGTAGTATTTATGTCACTTGGCATTTTCTCTGGAGTATGCCTCAATAACATGAAATGCTTCTTACTGTAGTATTTGTAAATATTATTATTCTAAACTCATCTTAGCTTTGATCAGTCTACCTCAAAATAAAATCTGACAGTTCTCTCAGAGGAAATGCTGTGCATATCAAATCTGCTGAGATTCAGAGCCTGATGAAACTCCAGTCTTGGAGGACAAGGAGAAGTACAACATCCACAAAAGCAGGGACTCACAAGGTTTCAAAGAGATGTTGATTTAGTGCAGTTCTATGACATCCCTACTAAAAAATTTAAACACAATAAAGTAAAAGTTCAGTCCACTGGGTATGGAAGCAAACCAGGAGTCATTCAGGGCACCACAAACACGAGCTGACAGAGAAGGCATTCAGGAATGAGTGTGCCATACCAATGACATCATCTGTAGCCAACAGTTGTGCCTGACTTCAACATGGTTACAAGGTCCATGAGAAAATACTCATTTCCATTGAACTTGGAAGGCATTTTCAGACCATCAAGTGTGGCCCTGCTGCCATGCCTCAAGGCAGCAAGTGCTAGACAAGCTTCATTGGCTCCTGTCCCACAGACCTGTGGCTTCAGAAGCCAGAGCTTGGCTGCATTCCCTGCTCCATGCCAGCACCAGTCCAATCCATGGGGGCCCATGAGTACCCCAAAACAGCCACACGTGCATGGCAGGTTCAGGGTGGGGAAAGGCTATACTGCAGCCTATGCTACAGGAGGGCCAGTGAGAAAGCCCAGACCATTTCATGACCATCACAAAAGCCTCATACACAGGAATGAAGTAAAGTCAGTAACAGGACCATAGGAAAGGAAAGCCAGGAGACCTACCTTCTGCTCATTTTGTGTATCATCAAATGACAGCTCACACCAGGGAGGGAAAAAACTCATGCAAAGGTGAAGATCAAAGGAGAAGGATGAGGTATGCAAGCGAGACATTGACATGGAAGTATGGAAGTAATGAAGGCTGGTGCCAGGACTATACCTTTAGAGCACTTGCTACCACAGATACCACACTGTAAGGCAGTGGGGGAAAGCAAACAGAAGAGCATGGTATACTGGTGGAACACAGCTGGGAGAAGGCCACATGCAATACACAGGAGCTGGGAAGCATCTGCAGCGGGTGGCAGTCCCCTGCTCCTGTTTCTTTTGACAGCCAGAGTCCTGTATAATCAATGCAAAAATATTGCAGCTCCAGAGGGCAGTTCTTCCTACCCCAAACAAGCCATCTGAGCACACTGGCAGATGTGTGAGCAGTATAGTTGTATCTTCCCTATTTCCTGAGCAATACAGCTGTATCTTTTACTCCTGACAAAAAGGACAGACACATGTGTTACAGGGTTTATTTTAGACAAGATGAGCCCCAGTCATATCGATATACCAGCGAATTACTATTATTCTCTTGATGTGGTATTTACTTACACCAAAATAATATTATGAATTTATTTCAGAGAATAGAAGCTCACTGATTTCCAGCTACACATCCTTATTGCTTAATGCGTTTTGAACTGGCCTTTCATTTAGCTCTGTGAAATCACATTTTAAAAGTCACTTTACATTTTCAGGGAACATCAAGTTCTAAATTATGAATAATGTGCATCACCACATTTAGCTGCAAGCTATAAAGGTACCCAGTCAAACTAGCCTGCTTTACACATTATACGTTCAACATTTTGCTGTCTGCTCATTATCTCAGTCCTATTCAACTCACCCTCTCTCTACTCCCACCAAAATCCAAAAATGTACGTTGCTTATGATCTTTCAATGGTGAATATTTTAATAGGTTCAAAAATCCTTTCATGCTCTAGCAATCACCAATCATTTACAAAAATTTCCTTCTACATACTTGTTTGGACCATTCTTTGGCACAGAGTGCAATACGGAATTTTTTTTTTTAAAAAAAAGAAAGTACAAAGCTTTATCTGGAAGAAAACCAAGCCTTTGAAAAAAATGAGTTTGGACACATTCCACCACCCAACAGTTTATGTAGCAATTATGTCATTAGTTTTCTACAAAAAATTATTTATTTGTTTGTTTGTTTAGGGGTGTGTGTTTGTGTGTGTGTGTGTTTATGTATACATATGTGTATAAGTATATGTGTATATATGTGTGTATATATATATGTGTATGTGTGTGTGTGTATATTTACACACACACTCCATTCTTTTATCTGTCCAGACAACTAACCTCAAATCCCAGCTTGAACAAGATCTTTGGTTGAGTGGTTTTTGTTTGTTTGTTTGTCTTTAATATTACTGGGCAGTAATACTAGCTTAGAAAAAAGCCAAATAAAATAAACACTTTCTCCTGAACATCTGAAAAATTTTAAGTCCCATTTTTGGTCAAAGTAAAAAATTAATTTCATGCGGAAACACAGACTGCTCTCTTTTCCTTCTCTTCTTCAAAACTGAAAATGGGTCAGAAAAAAAGTTTGGGGTTTGGTTTTGGGGTTTTTTTTGCTTATTTTTAAGTACACTTGCTTCTGCGTTAGTAACAACTGATAAGGAGAGAAATATACCTTTATTTTCATCTAAAAGAAAACAATACATTACTCATTCATACCTGTCACCATATAAAGGCAGGCATTTCTTCCATTAATATCCTGTCCCTATAACATTTTGGGTGCTCAAATGCTCTAAAATGAAACGTGATAATTTGGTTATGCTAAATATTTTACAAATACTTAAATATTGTATTATACAAAGTTTAAAATTTTATTTGCTCTTTCATGGTTAACCACCAAAAAAAAATCACTTGAACTAATCAGCCTTGTAGCTGATTTTTATACTCTAATTCAACAACTGCATAGAAATTATCATGGAAATTTTATCCAGTATTTTCACTACTATTTTTGAAGTCACATACAGCTGTAATCAATACTAAAAATAACATTCTTAACAGCTTAACTTTTCTTGGTTATTCAAAGCTGTTAAAATTTGTGTATGGATGTACTGCTCTGAAATGAAAGAAGACCAACCAACAAGTGTTCATGATAAGCAAATAGTATAAAAATAACCTCAAAGATGAGATTGAGCCACAGGGTTCTTAAACAAATAACCCTGTCAGAAATTTATACTTCAAAGAAGGCTTGAAAACTCCTCACAGGAGAACAATGCTGTCAGCATCTGAAGACAGACTTTGTATTTTAAACAGTTCTTCTTTCTGGGGTAAAATGAAATGCATAATCCATATTTAGCCAAAGTCTATTTTCTGAAAGGTGGGATTAAAAGCAAGAATCACTGGTCTGAACATTGTTGCTCTGGATCTAATAGTACCTGGACACTTGGAGATCCTCTGCCCCTCTCCTTTCCTCCCTTTCAAAGTGCAGGTGTTAATCCAATAGGAGGGATTAGATAACTATAAAAATAGCATTAGACCACAAAGATAGCTCTTACACATGGGCTTACTAGTTTTTACCTGGCTGTTCATCTTAGACTGGGTAGTTGAGAAGTGTTGGAAGAAGTGTGATTCATCACTCCTTCATACCAGGCCAATGAAGAGCAGAGAAGTGAAACTTTTAAACACAGCAATCACATACTCCCACCACTGCTTTTAAATAGGCAGATTCCCACTCTGTACCTGCAGACAGCAGGTATGAATCCCAGAGGAAGATTTTTACTATAACCTAAAGGCACCTCATTCCTTTTAAGATATTTTCCATTTGAATGTGGTTGAAGGCTGCCCTCCTGGCACATATCCCACATACTTTTGCACAGACTGTGCACGTACCATCAAAGGGCGGATTGAGGCCAATGCAGTAATAGAATAAGTCTCTTATACTGCCTTAAAAACAGGTGATTGATCATCTGCTGTGTGTGTACAATAAGACTATTTAGTGTTCTTTTCTTTCAAGACTTTGGGAGACTGCTTTTCTACTTCACAGTCACCCCATAAGCTGTATTCCCTTAATGGCAATGCTTGCCTTCCGCAGTCTCTGATGTACACTTCTACCCTTCCATCAATTTTGTTAGTGGTGGCACCTTTTTTTTAAACAGTGTGACTTTTTACTTCAGGTGTGTTTTACTCCAAATATCTGCCCTTAAAACAAATGCAGCAGCAAAGTCACACTTCCCCACACACACACCTATCAGCTCCAACAAACAAGATTACTTCAACAACAACTATTTTAGGAATTTGATGACTAACCAAAAATCAACACAGCAAACAATTCAGGCAAAAATATCATCTTATTCACCTGCATTTCTACCATGGTCTCCAAAAGAAACTTGCCATTTCCCACAACTGAACATATATAGATTTGCTATTGTAACCATGCTTTTGAATTTCTGATCATGACAAAATGGCTTATGTCAAAATATTTCTAAAATAGGCAGGAGCTCTTACTAAACATCAAACTCTTTTCCAATGCCACAAAATTAACTTCAGTAGAAATAACCAATAATAAAATTCAAGTGAACATTGAATACTAAGTAATACTCTTCGACAGTTAAATAATGTGTAAGGAAAAAGAAAAAAGAAGCTAGAAAAGTTAATGTAAAGTTCTGTGATGAGGCTTAGTATTTTAGTATTAGTGTACTCAGTGTTTTAGTATTGCTTACTTAAGCTTTTCCTCCCAGCAGTCAGACTGATACAAAATTCAGCTAGAGTAAATACTCAGGTTACATCTCCATAATTACAGCACAGTAAAGCTACTGGAATTGGAGGGTTTGCTTGGTCTCTTTTTACTTGGCTCATAAAATCACAGTTTTATACCTTAATGGGCAAATACCACCCACACTGTATTATATATGCCATTTTAATGTGCACGTGAGGAAGCAAAAATGGAGAAGAGCTGAGCTGGGCCCCTGCAGAACTGAGCCTTTCACACCACAGACCAGCCTGTCATCTTCAGATGTAACAATCCAATAATTTTATTTCTTTGCAGTTCTTACAAATGCAAATGATATTAATACTGATTTCCCACCTTTCAATTACTGTAATTTCTAATTGACAAGGAGTTTGTTACTGCAGAACTAGCAACAACCACCACAAAACTGGTGGAGGCCTTTGTAAAGAGGAAGAAAGGAGAAGAAAGGCAGATTCTTGGTGCTTGGAGAATTTCCTCCTCAGGTAGCTGTAGAGACAAAATCCCACAGAATTTCTTTCACACTTCCACCCCAAAGGAAAACTGAAACTTTTCAACAGCTAAACACCACAAACCATATGGATCAAAAATATTCAGCCTGTGGTCACTTTAGTCCAAGTACACAGCTGTTTACTACAAAATGTTCAAAATGTTATTTGTGATGAAAAGCATTAACAAAGTACTTTATGATTAGTTTCCTGGTTCACTGGTTCCTGTAGCTGTATTTACAGCATATTAACTAGCTGACATCTAACTTCCAGTTAAAAAGTACAACTGGCCTTGTATTAACTTTTGTGTACTGATTTAAAAACTCCTACATTTCCCACATGTGCACCTACAATTCGCTTTATCAACTTGAAAGGGGTACTCTGATCCCCTCTGCTTATGAATTTAGCTGGAAAACTTCACTGTTGTCTGTCTAACAATCCCCTAAGAGATTGACCTAATGGGGACAACACATGCCTTCACACAAAATGTGAATGTTGATCTTGGCAAGGTCAAAAACCCCTAACCCCCAAAAATATCAAACCACAAAAACAGGTTTCTGCACAATTAGTATTGCTAATTAGTCCTCCTGAAAAAAATCAAACGTTGTTTCTTCTACTGCAACCATTACTTCCTTCAGATAGATACAGAACATTTGTGGGAAAGCAGTAGTGGGCAAAGCAAGTCTTTTAAGTAACTCTTTAAGGCTGCAAAATTTCACACACCAACCATTCAGTTCTTGGAGACTCCCAGTGGGAGACTCTTGGCAGCACCACTGCTACTAAAACAGAATTACTTTCCTTGAATATCATTAAAATGCACAGTGGACAAGAAAAATGAGGCATTAAAAGAACAACGAGAAAACTTACTAACAATATGTCATCTTGCTCCCTAAATTAGCTGCTGTAAATGCTGAGTCATCTCTGCCCAATTTTGCTAGCAAAACTAAAAAGTGGTTTGTGGTTCTTTATTCCCTCATCAAGGCAAGAATCCACTGCTGGAAGTGATTATTTTCCTTTCTGAAGAGTATCATCCACACAACATATTCCAGCTTCAGAGCCTTGACACTGAATGGCGATGACTTGCAAAAACCAGAGCCAGCCTGACACGAGTTTCAGATCTTGGAGTGAGTTGCAGGGCAGATGCATTAAACAGTGCTTTCCTCACAATCTGGAACAAACTGCTTCACAATTCAGCATGAAAGAAAAATGGAAGGCAACAATACTTTTGTGTTACATGGCTTTTGTTAAACCAGGGACACATTAAAAATGCTTCTCTGAAAAACTATGTCTTGTTCAAAGAGGCAAGAAGGACAGAAGTTACACAGAAGCCATTCCAGCTATGACAGCAAAACCCTTAGTGGAGAGCCATGGATGACAGCAGGCACCCTTCTGGGAAAGATTACCTCTGAATTATCTATGTTTGAATGACAGCCAAGGGTGTAACTGGGCAGATGTCTCCATCTGGCATGAGCTGCACCTCCACCTTGAGGCTTTGCCCACAGTGTCCTGCAGCGCAAGGATGCCCACAGAACAAGCTCAGTGTGGGCACTGTGGGCAGTGGCTTTGGAAAACACATCATAAGATCTGTTTTCATAAACTAGATGAGAGTTTGATGTGAGGCTGATAGAACCTCATTTTTCAAAACATTTTCTTTATGGAAAGCTGTTTTACTAAAGCTCAGCTATGGAACCAAGCATATACCTGTCAAATAAATGTTGATATTACTTTCTCTCCCTGTGAGGAAAGAAGTGAATGAGTTTAACCCCCGGCTTCAGCACTATTTAGTGGCACACTGTGCTCCTTGTTTCTTGGGAAGAGTTGCAACTGAGGCTCAGAACACTCATTAAAAGTACCTCAGATTGAATTTCATAGCCCACAACTTTTGAAAAGGAGTATAATGGCACCATTCAGTGCTGTCAGTGTAATTCAGCAGCATAGCAGCCAGTGCGTAATTGGGGATGGAAACCCCAATCTCTGTGACACTCCTCACCCCTTGTCTCCCACTATACCCTCCTCTCTCTGTTTCAAGGCAAAAATAAATTAGCCAGCTTCTCAAGTTTTCTTTTTTTAACATTAAGTAGTGCTTGAGAAGAAAATAAAATCATACTGTTATTCAGGCCACTTTCTTCTCTGTTTTGTTTTTTTTTGCCTGCTCATTTTTCCTAATTTTCTTTACCCATAAGCAAACATTTTACTAGAATGAAGGACTAGGCAGTTCTTAGGTCATGTGAAATGTGAAAACAGAACCCTTATATACAGGCTGGAAACATGAGAATATGGAATGTTTTGAGTATATGGGAGTTATTGACTATAAAACCAGACTGAGATGCAAAGTGGCTATTTACTAATTTAATTTGGATACATTTTAGTTCAGCCATGATTCTACTAAAATCCCTTGAAGTTCATTTGAATGCAAGAAGTCCTGGGAAAAAAACCCCAAACAAATCTCAGTAAAATATTAGAGGCTAAATATGAGGCAAAATATTTACTCAGTAAAATATTAGAGGCAAAATATTTACTCCTAAATTTAAAGCACCACGAAATGCAACAGGAAAAAGCTTCTGCTTCAGTCTCAACGTTACTGTTAATCTCAGCAAGAACCTCACACCGTATAGGGTTGTATATATTTTATTTTTTTTATTTTACCAGGGGCAGGGAAGCACATTTGAACAACAGGAGACAACTTTTCAGGAAGGACACTCCTAGATGAAGCCTTCAGGCAGTAGCTGCTACTAACCTATAATATACTCATGTTACACTCTAACTCTAGTTTTCAGCCAGGCCACTGTTCCAGCTGCATCTAATGCCCTGACAGCCAAAACACAAGGCAGGGTAAGGAAGACAACTTTGCAAGCAATGTAAATTAAGACTTTGTGTAGGATCCACTTGCTACCAGACTTTTTGCAAAACTGACATGAACTGTCTAAAGAGATGTTTGGCTGCAGCATATTACAATTACTCCAGATTTGATGTGGAGTAAACCTGTATTTATGTGTGAAACTGAAACAAGACATGGTCCTGAGTTCATTCCTAATACGCAAAACTCATACCAACAAAATGTTTTCATGGAGGCAAAACTTCCAAGTGCAATATTTAAGTTTCAAAAGCAATCTCTTCTTTAACTATTTGAAAGGCAGAAGTTTTGAGTAGTTTTTTTAGCCAGTCAAGGCTCCAATGCACAAGAGTTTCTTCTCTGGTTACGGAAGATCTGTCACCAATCTGAAAGATGGATGTATAGGAAATGTATTCAACATTTCACTAAGCAGCCTCAAAAGACCCTAAAACTGAATATACTGGGAGTCTCATCTGTCTTTTAAACATGCAAAGACACAGGAGGAACAAATGAAACTGTCTGTACTCTCAGGGAATTTGATAAAAGGGAAGACACGAGCTCTGTGTTTTGCGTACCACTGAAATGTGCTACCTTTCATGGGACATAAACTTGAGTGGAAAGAAAAGTTAGGGGAACTGGTGTAGTAAATGTCACAATAATGGCTGCTTCTAGGAGCAGATTTCAGAGGCACCTCGTAATGATGTAGTCAAGTCACATTTTCAAGAAAAGATAAAAAATAATTACTTCCTTTTTTTAATACAACCCCACAGTTTTCAGAAAAATCTTTAGGAGCTTTTCCTCTCATGTCTCCTAATACAGCCATCTCAGTCATCTGAGGTCTCTGCAAGATGAAACTGTCTCTGGATTGTAGCAGTCTGATGAATGGTTATGTCAGCAAACAACACATAACTGTACCCATCATTGGGGAACACAAGTGGAGTGGTGCTGGTGTGCACTGTAGAAACAGGGACTTCACCTCCAGTCCTTTCACAGTCCAAAGCTGCTGGGACTGACCTGTATGTTCAAGCTAGCATCAAACAGCAAAGCAGCACACATAGAGCTGAGACCTGCTTAAAAATTTGTGGCAAAGCAGGGAAAGAAGGGATTTGTGCTTGTATTTGTGGGGCAGGAGGAGAAGAGGAAGAAAGGCCAGCAGGCTTTCTCAACTGGACAGGATGTTGACTATTAACAGCACATGGTCTGAGCTGGGCAAAACCCCTTTTGTTAATCTCCAGAATGTTTCCTCCTGACTGTGAGAGAGGTTTTACTCTAACCTGTGTTGAACATGGAATATTCAACTTTCATTCCATTTCCCAGTGCTTCTGCATGCGTGTGTGCATATATATGTGTGTGTACCTTACAGAATTGCCTGTGCCCGCAGTTAACGTGAAACACTTCAGGGACAATACCTTACGCCCTTCTGCTTCATTGCTCACTTAACCATACAAAAGGTTCAAGCTAAGGAGATTCCAAAGAGATCTGCTTTCTGTCACTCAGATAGAGGCTTCAAATATCAAAGGAAAGCATCATCAGAGTACCATCACAAGTACATTAACACAGTCTCTGAAACACAACTTTTATGGCTTCTATTTTGTTTTAACATGCAATAATGTTTTCTTTTATGCTCTGTTTTAAAAACATGTGTTGTACAGACCTTGTTATTGTGGTCTGGGCTTTGGACAGAATAGCTAAAATACATCTTTAGGCACAGCAAGTTTACAAAGGCAAATGAGGTACTCAACTGGGTTTTCTTCTTAAGGCCAGAATGCAGTAGTGCCGTATTAGATACCACTTTGATATAAATGAGCTTTATCAGCAACAACAGGCTTTGTGGGAAACAAGTGTTCTCTGTTCAGGGTATGTCAAAGAGAAGTCTTTGGGGATGTACTATCAGAAGTCAAACATCAGGCTGATGCAATGCGACTTTTTTGACCGCGTTCTCAGTCTTAGGTTGAATTCCTGCAGAAGGAGAGTTTTAATCCATTTAACCTTGAGGATAATATGTATAACTGGAAAAGGATTTGATTTTAACTAATTTGTGTTTTTTTCTTAATGCTGAAAACCAACTTCTTATGTACTTAAATATAGCATACAGCTCATTTTAAATTTACATTTGTAAATATGATTTGTTTGTTTTAATACTCAGATAATTTAGAGATTCCTGGCCTATGCAAGAGTAATATATTTTATTTACAACATAACAACATAATTGTATCATAGAATTATAGAATATCCTGAGTTGGAAGGGACTCACAAAGTTCATTGAAGTCTAACTCCTGGCCCTGCACAGGACAGCCCCAAGTCACACCATGTGCCTGCAAGCATTGTTCAAACACTTTTGAACTCAGGCAGTCTTGGTGCTGTGACAACTTCCCTGGAGAGCCTGTTCCAGTGCCTAACCATGCTCTGGGTGAAGAACCTTGTCCTCATATCTTACCTAAACCTCACCTGACACAGCTTCATGCCATTCCATTGGATCCTCTTGCTGGTCACCAGAGGGGAGAGAGATCAGTGCCTGCGCCTCCTCTTCCCCTTGTGAGGAAGGTGTCGGTCACCATGAGGTCTTCTCTCACTCTCCTCTTCTCTTCCTCAGGCTGAATAAGCCATGTCACCTCAGCTGCTCCTCATAAAGCTTCCCCTCCAGACCCTTCCCATTACTCTGTACACTGACTAAGGGCTTTCTATTTTTCTTATATTGTGGTGCCCAAAACTGCACACAGGACTTATGGTGAGGCCACACCAGTGCAGAGTAGAGTGGAACTATCACCTCCCTCAGCCATGCTAGAAGTGATTATTATTGAAACACTTAGTATGAAACTTACTAAACACACTTCATTTTTGCCTATTTATAAAGTGTTTAGGTACATGTTCTGACCAACCCTCAAGTAAAGTTCTGGGCCAGCATATATTCATAATTTAGTAATCTCTACCAAAACACTGTCTTGCTACTAGCTTCAGAAATTATCTTTCTTCACCATAATTTGCTTAAAGAAGTCAGACTACCCTGTCAGACTCAGAATAAATCTCCTTAAGGGAAAGAACTTCTGCGTACACAAGACCACGATGGCATTGAACTATGATTACTGTTTACATACCTCTTGTACTGGCTTTTTACCGATTTTTAATCACAATGTCTCCTAGTGCTTGACAAAGAACACCATGTGACTAACCAGGTTGAGCCATAAGCCTGATCTGGCATTAAGGAACCAGTATTATCAGCTCTTACTTTTTTAGACTATAAATATTTCTTAAATGGTTGCTACTGAACAGCTTGAGGCATCCTGTCTACTCTCGAAAATCAAACAACGGTTTGGACAGGAGAACGGCATAGGTGATGTAGGATGAGAAAGATACATGAAGCCACATGTCACTGGCATCCTTCTGGTTTTTTAATTCTTACCAGATCATCAACACTCTTCAAAAGGTGCATTCAAGCTAAGCAAAGGCAGCAAGTTCTGAGTAGAGTCCCAGTGGGAGACTCCTGCAGAGCACACAATGGGGAGGGCTGAGGAGGTTGGCCACCATGCCCCAGGTAAGCCTAAGATCTGTTGACTAAAAAAGGGGTTGCAGTTCTGCTTGTAGCCATCCAGAGAACACAAAGAAAAAAAATTCTTCATGTTTGTAGCAAAATAACAGGTCTAAAACCATGCTGAGAAAGTGCAAACACTAGAAAGTACAGTGGTCTGTTATAACAGGAATTTACATGTCATCACCTCTGCTGCATTAATTAGTAAGTGCTACAAGTAGTTAGTTACAGGGCAACGTGCTCCAAGAGCCAAATACAGTTTACTCAAGTACAGTAAGATATAGAGATTAGACCAACAGCAGGTTTAGTGTGTGCCTCTCATCTGTGGGGCCATTGTACTTGGACAGTCTTTGCATTGGAAATTAACTTGCTGTTAGGAAAGCACAAATGCCAGCAGACAATACTTCTATTGCTCCCACATCCTGGCGTGTACCTAAAGCCACAAGTTGCCCCTACTTTCTCTTTGTAGCCTACAAGGAAAGGGACGAGGGCTGAAAACAAGGATTTGATCCAAAACAAGAATTCAATCCCCTCCCAGGTAATTCCTTCCATCCAATGTATCACAACTGTAAGCAGGCAGTGAACAATTAAGGGCAGGAAAAGGTGAGTTACGCTCATCACTGTCAGAAACCATTCACTCTGAAGGCACCCGCTTCTGTCTCACACATAAAAGTAACACAATTTCCCAGCAGTGAAACAGGATGTTCTTCACCTCCAGTTACATCGTAACCAAGGGACACAATTTCACCTTGTTTACGAGATGGGTATGTTCCCATATGACCCTCAGAGCCTTGCTTGGGTTGAGATGAATACATTTTTAACAGCAATTAAGCATCCAATTGCCCTCGACTTGCTGCATTGCAAGTGAGAAGAAAGGGTACTTTCAGAGAAACACTCAGGCCAGTCAAAACTGAAGAGATGAAGCTGGCCTTCATCTCATTGCTACTTTGCTTCTCCCTCTGGATTACACAATCTTTAACGGGGTAGCATGCCTATTTCTTGTTATCATTAACATTCATGAGATATTTTGTCTATTGTGCTGTTAGGAAACAGATAAGAGCTTACACAAAAGATATTAATGCATATTAGCTGACATAATCAGCATATTTTGAACAGTCTCCTAAAATTGAATTCCAAAGACTACTAAAGAAAAACATGTCCCAGTTAAAAAAAATATCATTCATATCCATTAAACAACTCTCACCACCAGCTATTTCAGGATATCCAGACATTAAATTAAATATGTAAGGAGGGCTTACATTGCTTTTTGAGTGATGCTGAATGTATCTGCATTTGTGTCCTTGTTGGAGATTTATAATTAGGGTTAGCATTATAGTGAACAATTTTAAAAGCTTGAGGAATCACAAGATCTGTTGAGGTCATTTCTCAGACATCACATGTGGATTCAATACTGAACTTTAAAGTTCCCCAGACCACATATTTGCTGATGTACAAAAAGCCATTCATCCATGACCAATGCTCCTCCGCTCCCAATAATTATGATCAAGGGATAACACTATTAAAATCCATTTCACTCCTCATAACTGCTGGCAACAGTGTCCCCAAATGTCCCCTAAATATGCTTTTAACTAAGGGAACAAGTGCATTAAAAGGAACGTATTTCTGACAGGACTGAGCTGTGGGGTGAGTGGTGGGCTCATGCAGAGCATTCTCACAGCTGCATCAGTGGCCACAGCAGAATTCAACTCACCCAACTCTGACTGTCTAGAAGTTATGTGTTTAGTCTAAACTCATTGTCCAGCTTGTCTTTCCACAGTTGGATAAGAGAGAAGTACCATGAGAGGAAATCCATCCCATCTGGAGACAGATGTATTACACAATTACCTTCTAGGACAACTCTCCCACTGACAACTGGGAGAGCCTTTGCTACTCTTAGTGAATTGGATGTTCAAACAACCAAAATGAGCTGAGATAATCTTCCTCTACAACTTTAGCCAAGGTAAGATTCTATATAGTCTAGCACACTTTTTGCTTGCAACTTTTCCACATGCCTAAGACACAATATATGTGGCGTTTTGTTTTAGGGAAAGAGGGGCAAATAGAAGGAATAAACATTCTTATAAAGCAGTGAATCTGTTGTAAGCAAGATAATAGTCTTGAAAGGCTAAAGAAGACAACAGCAAAGCAGAAATAAAGAGTAGTATTGAGAATGTATTACCAGGAGAGGTCCCCAAAGCTGAGTTACAGCACAGGTTATGAATAACAGAAAAATTCTCCTTTTTCTAAATTTACTTCTGCTTCTAGTTCTGGTTTGTAAGTCCCATGTTTTCTCACAGTGAAAATAACTGATTCCATTCATATAATGTTAAGGCATACATTGATAGTTACAGTACATTTGTTACCTAAACATAAACACTGAGCAGGTTTCTACACGTAGAGCTTTGATAAAGGGAAACTCAAGACTCAATAACACAATATTTAGTAGCACTTTTTTGATCAAACACCATTACTCACCGCATTCTCTGATAGAAACTAGCTGCTCATGGCTTGGATGGGTGAACACTTTTCTCGGTAAAAATCTGTCTGGATGGCCAAGCCCAGAGAGTAGTGATGGATGGAGTTATATCCAGCTGGAAACCAGTCACAAGTGGTGCTCCCTGGGACTCAGCATTTGGGCCAGTCCTGTTTAATATCTTTACTGACAACCTGGACAAGGCAATTGAGTCCATCCTCAGTCATTTTACAGATGACAAAAATGTTAGGTGGGAAAGTTGATCTGCTGGAGGGTAGCAATGCTCTGCACAGGGGTCTGGACAGGTTGGATCAATGGGCCAAGGTCAGTGGTATGAGGTTCAACAAGGCCGAGTGATGAGTCCTGCACTTGAGTCAGAACAGCCCAAGTTGCTGGATATGAGGAAAAATTTCTTCATTTGAAAGGGTTGTCAGGCACTGGAACTGGATGCCCAGGGAAGTGGTTAAACAATCATCCCTGGCAGTATTTAAAAGACATGTAGGTGATTAGTGATGGACTTAGTGTTGCTGGGTTAATGGTTGGACTTGATGATCTTTGAAGACTTTTCTAACCTAAATGATTCTATCATTGTATGAAAAAAAGGACTTCCATCTTCTTTGAGACTTCAGCTGATGGCTTTAAGGAGATTCAGAGTCCAATAGCAGCCTACTGAATAAGGTTCAGCTTAGTAGAACCACCCTGTAAGGTGCTGAGGTACATGGACATGCTCCTCAGGAAATGACCAGCTTGCAAGGCCAGCCAGCTGGAATGTCCCACAGTATTTCTCAGAGCACATGTGGTCCCACAGGCAAAAATTGTGCTAGCAGAAAATTGCTCAGCAAAGGTCTTCAAAGATGACATAGAACCTCAAACACTAAAAATGTAAATAAAGCAAGTTATGTGTAGGCTGCTGCTTAAGGTCTTAAAATAGATGCCAGATAATGGGAATAACATGTTTGTCTAATAGCCATACCTTTCTAGTTGTGAAGAACTGGCATTATGAATTCAAAATTACAGTTAAGTGACCAATATACTCAGTCTCTGATTTAAATACCATCACACTGCTAGACCAATGATTTGGAAAAATGGAACTTCTACAAACCATTACATTTATATAGTTATATTGAAAATATATGTATGTATGGGTTTTTTTCCTTTACCACTTAGTGTAACAGACTGAAAAATACACATGGCACATACCATGCAGGCAGTCGTACAAGAAGCAATTTATAGTACTGTTTTAATGACTGTATTTTCCAAAAATCTGCTTACTGTTATTTCTAGCAGTAGTATACTGTACCAAACAGCCAGTCTTGTATTTTAAAAAAAATGAACAGAAAACCAACCCCATATCCCACATAAAACATACAGTACTCTTTTGTGTTGCTGCTAAGCGGTTTGTGAAATGTGGGTTTGTGATTACATTTCAGATGTTTTATGCAGTTACTATTAGGCAAGTATCCTACACAGAGGCAGGAGAGACCTCTAAAATATTCACAATAGGCTTGAAATACTACATGTAAATCTAAGCTCCAAGCATCACAGAAATCCATATACCAGGAAAAGATAAAAAACAAGCAAGCAAACAAAACAAGACTGCTTTCTTGAGACTATCTGAAGCTGCTCAAAGCTGACAACAAAAACAGCCTAGACATTCAGATCCCTGTAGCACTATGTCTTTAACAAAGCCACACCTCTAACCTCTAGTCATATAAATAACACTCTAATATGCAATAACACAGTTGCATGCTAACATACCAGGAACAACGCTTTGAAAATACAAATATCACTCACTAAGTTTTCAACAGGTGTCATAAACTAAGGACTCGATCCTGCAGTTAGACCAATACATGTAATAATCTGCATACAAGATATTCTACTATTTCTGGTGGGTTTCATGTTAAAACAAGGGGCACTATTCATAGAAGATCACAAACCACTGCTATAGCACCAAGTGGCACTATTCATAGAAAATCACAAACCATTGCTATAGCACCAAGTATTACATTTTTAAACCATCAGTCATATATGCAAAGACTGATGGAAAATTTCACCCCAAATTTTGTGCTCAAACTCACATTTCAGTACTTATTATTCTGCTTTACTTTGCTGAGGAGTTTCACTTTTCATACTAGAAAATCCCAGAACTACAGACTTTGGTCCCTTATAGCCACACACCTCAAACCAAAAATTCTTAATGTCTTTGGAATGTCTGCCGTCTCAAGATCATCCTGTCTGAATTACTTGGTGAGTACAGTTTTCACCAAACAGGGAATTTCTCAAATTCAGAAGCATGTTCTCTCTTTCCCTCTCGCATGTGCAAAAAACCCAACCAATCAACCAAAAAACTTTGGAATGATTGTGCTGGTCGCTACATGGCTGTTTCTTAAATGCATCATTTCTGGTCACAAAGGCAAGAGGTCACTTTGTCCATAACTGGAAGGCTGATCTACAGTGGCTGTTGCAATCTCAGCTACCGTCCTTCCAAAACACAAGTGCCCCAGAGGCTGAACACACTTGTGCTCACCACTAAAGCTGGGCAAAGCCTACCCCCATGCATCAACCACGTTAAGGGGTTTACATCAAAACTCTGCCCAGAAGTTACTTACTGCTTTTGAAAAACAAGTTTGCATCCTGAAACCAAGAACAAGCACAGGGGAGGCAAAAAGGTGAGGTTCCAAAAGTCCACTAGGACTTGGTGGCAGCCCTCTCTTTGGAAATGTACCCTACAGTCTCACAAGGAAAAGGCCCAAAACTGCACTGGGTTGTTCTAATTAATTTCTGATGAGTGAGCATATATGTTTTACCCATAGTCTGTGCCATTACATAAAGGAATGCACTATCACAGCCAGGCACATTTCAAAATCATACAGAAGTATTTCAAATTTGTGTCGTTCACTGTGAACATCTTATCTGCCAATGACTAGCAATCATGATCCCTTAGGAAATAGATTACCAAAATATTGTTTATTAACAGAGAACAAATAGCCATGGGAAAGGTATCTCACTTTCAGGCATCTCACTTTCAGGCATCTCACTTTTCACCTTCCTTGACCCACAATTTCAGACACACAGGTGAAAGTCTGAGATAAAGATAGAAGTTTCCATAGAGCTAATCCATCAGAACCCTAATTGCATAGGATCTGACACAATGTCCCATATGTTCACCGACATCACTTTAAGTACATCAAACAAGCCCTGGACACTGACAAATTTAAAACTACATCTTTAAAGCAATTGAGATGCAAATCTTCAGATCAATCAGCATTTAAATTGCCACTGAAATGGCAGCCTAATTTTCTTATTCTTAGTATTCAAGTTTCAAAAGTGTGTTCTCAAAGTAAGATGAAATGTGAGGTAATAAAATCTGCAATGATTAACTGGCACAATCTTCACAGAATGCCTATTCTGTCCGAATCTTTGCATCATTTCCACTATAACTTTCCATACATCATCAGTTACACTAGTTTCATGATACTAGGTTAGACTATAGCACCTGGGAGCATACCTTCCCCACTTTGTTCTCATAGTGCTAATAAATCACTTCACATATTAACTTCTACGTAATCTTTAGAATGAACTGTTAATCAAAAGCATGTGCATACTTTTGATTACAGTTTCCTAAGGGCAGCATAACTGTATCTTGTTCCAGACCATGTTACTTCTACTGTAACTGAGTGACTCAACATTTGAACATTATGACAAGCCACTGTGTACTGAGGATGGTTTGTAAGATTAAGGTAATTTGAGGCTGTACTGATTTAGTGCAATTTTTCTCATAGTTTGCAATGATGCAGATGACATTGAACATACCTGAACAAAAGCTAGGTGTCAGAAAAGCAAGCAAAAGCAGAAGAACCCCTCAACATTATACACCCACATCAGCTGAAGCACGATGTTAACACAAGAACAAATGAGTATTAGCCTAGCCATGAGTACTTTTAGGCTAGGAATTTGCAAAAATTTTTAACTGTTTGATTAGTGAGCTTCTGGAAGAGTTTACCATAAGGAATATACAGAGTAGTAAATGTAAATACTAAACATACTTGAATTAAATTGTGTTTTAAATAAATGTGGCCACACCAAATTTCATACGGGATTATACAATACAGGTGCTTGCAATAAGACAGGTCCATTCTCAGCAACATAGAAAATCAAGTACCATCCTATATTCCCTAAGACAACCTAAGGGAACCAAGCAATGCCAACTTATGATTCTGTCAGGAACATGGAATTTTTCTCCTTTAAGCTCCCATTACTAAGGCTGATGGGTGAATCTGTTTTATATTTGAAGAGGGAATAAATAAAGTGTTAGCCTGAGGTTCAAGGCTAACCACTTTTAAAATATGAACTCTGCAAGCTCAAAAACCAGGCAAATAAAAAGAATAAAACATGTTACTTCTTAAAATCTCATGGTTTCTAAGCCACTGGGGGTAGGGAAGGCTGATTCATGATTTCTGAATGCTTAGGTTGACATATCAAAGAAGCAAAGTGTGAAGGAGTCCAAAAGTTATCACACAAAAGCACTAGGGTGCCTAAAAATGGAAGAGTGTAGATGGCTAATTTAAACATTCAACTTTCAAATGAGACTTCTTGAAATCTGCTGCTGCTATTGCTGCTTTTGACCAGGAAGCAGCTATGAGTTCTGACCACAGCCCTCTTGTTACTCACAAGCTCTCACTCAGCTGGTTGTCCTGGCCACAATGTTTTTTGTTTTTCATCTGCTTTGAGGTCTTCTTCCTTGGTTTTGTCCTGATTCATTGCCAGTCATAGTTCTCCCTCCTCTAGAGGCTGATCGTTTCTAAGCAAACATCAGTGGACCGATTAAGAAAAATGCTTTCAAATGATGCTGATTTGTGAAACAAATCATGGACTTTCTCCTGTTACTAATAGACTCATCAAACTACCAATTTTAAAGGCTTCAGCACTTCTCAAGGTTTAGCCTTACTTCTTCAACTCTGTTTTTTAAAAGACAACTTACTTCTAAGGTTTACTAATGTTTTCTCTGTGTATCTGCACTCAAAAGAGACCAATGTACTGCAGTAATATTAAAAATCATTGTTATAATTATAAAATTATTTTCTATTATTTCCAACAGACTCCTGAGAGCAATTTGTTTAACCTCCAAGTTGGGGTCAAACACAATTTTTTGGCCAAGGTAATGAGGATGACTGAGAATTCTCGTATGTTTTTGAAGATGTGCACAGAAAATTATTTTATATGTGTAATTATATAACATTTCAGTGTGTCAGTAGTAAAAGAATAAGTTCCTGTTTTACAGCTGTTTTGTTTTTCACAATTGTCAAATCCTACCCAAACTTTTCACCTTTTTCCACCTTTATCCTGCCTTATGTTATGGGCAGTATGAATCAAGAGTTAATGAATATCAACCTCTCAATCTCCTCACAAATACATTCCACCCAGGCACAGACCTGGGCTTTGGTCTTCTTCATGCAAACATCAAGTACACTTCCAATCAAAATCGAGATTAGTGAGAAAATACATCTATGACCTCTGGAGCAGGAAGGAGACCTCATGACTGCAAAATAAAGACTTTTCATAAGCAAGGTGTGAAGCCAAGCCCCTTCAGCCAGCTCTCGGAGAGGCCACAAAAACACAGGGGAGCATCTAACACTCTCTTGGCACTCTGCTGGCTGAGTTCAGGGTCTCCACTCCATGCAAGGAATGACACTTGAACTAAGCACTCTGCTCTTGCTGTTTAACACTGCACATGGCTGTGACTGTCCCTCTCCAGGTGCCCAACACCCAGCAGAGTGAAGTCAAATCTTCACAATGAATCTGTAACGCAGCTACCACAAAGAACCAGTAATGAACAGTAAATAGAAGAATTTATAGATTCGTTTTCACTTTCCAGTTTTCCTCTGTATTTTAGAAGATAATTACAAAAACAGAAAACATGACTATTTTTAAAATTCATGTAAGTTTGTATTTGCTGCTTGCACATTAGTAAAAGGTGGCCATTAGGACACAGCCTGAACCATCCATTTCCCTCAAGTACTGTGGCTGCTGTAACAGAATTGCTGCTTTGGACTTAGTTGCTGACCTTGAATTTGCATGAAAAAGTTAAATATTTTAGTGGTAACAAAACAACTGTTCTATGAGTAATAGTCTTATATTATCCCAAGGGCCATGATTTTGTTTATAATTACTCAGAAATAACTTTTTCATAACATAAACTCTCTCTTACTTGAGCACATCTCTACAGCTGCATTAGCCTGTTGTGTCTGCAACCCAGAAAAGGAGAATTCAAATCCCTTTCCATATTTATTTAAACATTGTTTCTGAATGCACAATTGGAGGAAAATTACACAAGCATAACCTTGTCTGTCCTTCTCTCAATCTGAACAGCTAACTACAATACAGATAGCAGACAAAAAATCTGCTAAGATTTTCAAGAAGTCCTTAATCTATAATTAATGTCAACACCCTCTAAAGTCTGTAATTCCTGCATCTCACATTCATATTTTAGAGGTACAGTAGTTCTGAGTTACGCTGGATATGGAGATCATTTAAAAATTAATGAAATAGCATCACTTTTAACAGAAAACAATATAAATAGCATTGGTTTTCACAAGGTAGGAACTCATTTTTTTCTTTGAAACTAAAAAAAAATATTGTTAAGGAGCACTTGTTAACATTAAAATCTCTAACCGTTTAGTTTTACATTCATAATCACAGAAATACTTAATCTGTAAAAATCCTCTAAGATCATTGAGTCTAACCACTAATCCAGCACTTCCAAGTCCACCATTAAACCATGTCCTGAGGTGCTACACCTACATGTCTGTTCAATACCTCCAGTGACTCCACCACCTCCCTGGGCAGCCTGATCCAATGCTTGTTAACCCTTTCCATGAAGAAATTTTTCCTAATATCCACTCTAAACCTACCCTGGTGCAATTTGAGGCCATTTCCTCTTTGCCTCCTAATGTATGATCATAATAGTTTGCACACTAGTGTTCCTCAGCTCACCAGAGGCATTGCTGTGAATTAATTTTTCTCCATCAAACCTAACATCCAGCAACATACTGATGTGCTGTGAATTTTTGAACACATGCAATGACTTTCTGGGTCATGCCTGCTCACTTAAAAAAGATGTAGCCAAATTTAAAAGGCACCAGTTAGGCTTATTTCAAAAAGTATTCAACTCACCATTGGCCACTGTGTTTGCAACTAGTCCCTACAGCTCATAAAACTGTTGCTTTGGTAATGAAACCATCACTCTTTCTTCTGAACTTTGTGTGCTTGGAAATATGTTGTACATGTAAAATCCCTGTAATCCAGATGTTCTTCAAGAAAATAATCTTTTTGACCCTATTTGAATCTGCCTACTTCTAATGAAGGCACTCAGGTTTAATCCCAATGCTTGCAGGACTTAAAGTCCTTACAAGAATATCTCCTTCACTGAGCACAGGACTCTTGCCATCAGTTAAGAGAGGGTATACACTTCATCTCTGCTATGGAGAGGGATACTTAAATCCCAGTAAAATACCGAGGCCTCACTGGGTAAGAAACCCAAAAGAAATTGTATGCCAAGAGCAAAACAGGCATCAACATGATTGAAACATTTGTTGTTGAGCCATCGGTACTGGGAATATCAACTGGATATGGTCAGTAGCGGGAAGACTTCTTAGCCTTCAATACTGCATCAACAAAAATTTGAAGGTGGCAACTCTAGGCAGACACTACCAGTGAAGGCAACTGAAGGCAGGTGAAAAGGGTGAAGTCTTATCATTTCAATTTGGATCCAGTTTGGATGCAATGATGCTTGTAAACAAAGGCACCATAGCAGGTATGCAAGCCATAAAGCCTCAAAAGGCTCCTACATTCATTTAGATAACTTAAGTAGATGGCCCATAAAAAACATGCTACATGCCACAGAAGTAGGTAGTGCCATCTACAGTTGGGTTGTCAGACACTTTCTATTTTTAAACACTGGTTTCAGCTGCTTTTAAAACTCTGCTAGGTCACATTCCACCCTAAGCAGATCTTCTTGGGGAAGTTTCAACCGCAGCAGTTTAGGCACTCTACTAAAAATGAGAAGAGGGAAACATCCACTGGCTTTAAAGTATTTCTTTGAAAGGGTTCAGTTAGCATCAGGCTTTTGAGAAAGTGCTCAAAACCCAGACACTATAAAACATAAGGTCAGAACCATTCTAGGAAAAAGTATAATGTTTTGAAAAAGTCTTATTTATGGCCTAATACGGTGGTATCAGAATGTGGAATAAGGCTGCAGCCTTAATCCTACAACATGCTTATGTTTGAAAGCTCAAGCTAAGAACAGGAACATTCTCTCAGATATTTTTATTCAAAAATTTCAGATTTATTTATTTTAAAAATCACTTCTGTGAAAGCTCCATCCCAATGAACCAAAATACTTCATAGTAAAAAAATCGACACATCCACCTCCTCCCACCAGGAAACATCCAAAAGATTGATGGAGAGCTGAAAACAGTGAACAGAGAAAATTATTATCATATGATTGTTTTCCCTTTGCCTCCAACATTGTCTTCTGGAAGGACTTAATGATTTCAGCTTCTTATAGTCTGAAACCAATGTAGGATTTAGCTTTACAACCATGGAATCTACTGCAGCATCAGATGTTTTGGCAGTAGAGAGGAGCACACACTGAAATTATTTTGAAGCTGTCATTTGCATATACTCAGGCAAGCATGCAAAACCAAACTGAGATGTTGTTCCAAATCCCCTAGGAGATTCACACATTTCAATCTCTCTCTCTCCCTGCAACTACACTGCTGTGCCCTCTTAAAACTCTTCTTAGACACAGAGAAGCTTGCATTAGTGATTCCCAAGAGGGACTGCAGCTTGTTGTACCATCTCTTGAATGCCCAGGAGAGCTGCGCTGGGATGCCCAACACCTGAACATCCTCACACCTATGACAAGTAAAGATCTTTGTGTGTGACAGTCATTCTGAAATGGCCTCTAAACCCAAAAGAGGGCCAGAGTTGAAAACTCCTTTACACAGTCTGAACACAGAGGGAGTGTAGTGACAATAATTTCTTTAGCAATATGTGAACAGGACACCAAAATTAACCTCAGTTGTACTGCAGATCAGTCAGGAGGTTTTCTCTTTGTCTGCATCCCACAAGTCTGAAAGCCCAAGCCCCACCTAGGAGCAATAGGTTAGCCCAGAGTCCTGCAGGTTTGCCTACCACAGGACAGCATGTCCCATAAAAAGAGCATTCTCAGGGGTTCACTTTCATTCAAATCTTTCCAAATCTTCTGCTTCTCAGAAGGACAGAAATGGCATTAATTAAAGTGTTATTTTACTGCCCTCAACAAACTTGTGAAAATGTTAATGATTTTTGCGTAGGATTAAACTGTTGAGTCACTTCTTCATAGGTAAACTGAACAAGATAGTGTCTGCCTGCTGCTTAACCAAAAGGAAAAAAATCTGTCAGAGGAAAACACTCTTCTCCCTCTGGCAGGATGACATTCAAATCCGAAGGTGAAGTCTTTTCCTGTGCTGAAATAGATCTCAAATATTGGCACTTGACAAGTGTACTCTATCAAAGCAAATAGAGGGCATTAATGCATGCAGTTCATTGGTGGCTCTTCTTTGAAAGTACATGGTATCACAACTTTGTAATAAAAACAAGAGTCAGAAACCATGAAAACAAGAGTCAGAAACCACGATCCCCAGCACTGGCTGGGGCACATACAACTTGGCAGAACCAAACCCTAGCAGAAGAGTTTCTGAAATGAGTCTTGAGGTTTGCTGTGTTCTTACACTCATGCTGGTGTTCCTCTGAGGAACAGCTGGATTTGTGACCACTATCATCCTCAGGTATCTGCTCCAGACTCCCTCCATGCACAGTGCCCATTCCAGGTGCACCCAAGTGCGTTTGCTGGACATGGGTGCTGCTTGTACCAAGCAAGATTTTTTAGAATAAGTTGATCCTTTAAAAACATGTTATACCTATTTCTTTCTGCTTAACCTTCTGCCTTTAGCTGGGGGGACCCCAGCTGGGAGGTAAACTCCCACCCAGTCACTCTTACATGAAGACAACAAGAGTTTTCTTCTTTTCCTTCTTAGGTTGGTACTTGGGAGTTCAAGATAACTAGTGGCAACATGCAGTTATACAACTTGTATGTATAAAACTGCCCTCATCTTCTGGAGCAAAGAACAATCTCCAGAAATCTGTAGTATCTTTCATTTATTAGAAACACAGATCCATATTTCTTTCATGTGGAAACTTTTAAGCATAAGCAATGTACAGGCCTGTTAAGTCTCACACTCATAGCATGACTCTTGCAGTTGGCCTCCCACAGCTCTCCAAGCCATGCTTTTTACACTCTGGCAAATTCATCATTTCCCTTCTGCTCCACATGGCTGTCATTTGGGCTGGGGCTCCTTGGCAAGACTTTCACTGGAAGAGATGCTTTCTGAGCACATTACTCTCTGTTGCCATGGCTAACTTCTCTTCTGCAATCCCAGTGTGGCAAACAACCTTCCTGCCTTACTACAAGTCCCTCTGACCTGGTTTCTCTCAAGCTGAATTTTAGGAGAGTTCATCATTCTGAAGAGACTCTCCTGTGAAGGCCAGAAAAATAATTACAAGTATTTACTTATTCTTCAGCTGCACTTGAAGCATTGCTTCTAAAGCACAGCATCATGATTTTTATCATGCAAAACCAACTGCATATTCACTATTGAAAATTTTTAACATTTCTGCAGTGTTATATGCTACCTCACAAAAGTACATCATATTTTCCTGTAAAGACCTTACTCTTAAATGAGTTCACAAATCATTGTTTCACGCTTTCCTACCATTCCAAGAAAAAAAAAAAAAAAAAAAAAAACAAAAGGCAAAATTTTTATTAGTCTCAATTCTATTTANNAAAAAAAAAAAAAAAAGCCTGCAAAATCTTCATCAGTACATATTCTGCTTATATATTCTGTGAACTGCTAATTAATCTGAGGACTTCATCCTCTTTTCCTATTGTACAGGAACCACAAGCTGCATACTATCTGCTTACACTTCTGTTAATTCATTAAGAATGCTACCACTCATGAGAAACAAAATTCCTGTGCTGGAACAGCTTTGTCATCCCTATTCTACAGTTACAGAAGGAGGGAAAATGGCAGACTGATGCCTTTTGTGAGCACTTAAGTGTGCGCTAGGTCTGAGCCCTTAAGCGCGTACTAGAAAGCTTTGCAGTATTCAGAACTGCCACTTAGGAAGCAGCTTTGGGTTTACTTTCCCTTTCCCTTTCAAGTATTCATAAAGTCCCACCCACTACACCAAGGACAGAAACAGGCACAAGAAACATCTCATATCCATCTTTATCAACATCACATTAATCTTTCTAATGAGAAATTAAACATAATGAATGAGATAAACATTTTATTCCTCATTCAGCTGTCAAGAGAAAAAAAATATGGCTACTGTCAAATACCTCACTAAGATGTATGAGGATCGCTCAGGTAGGGTGCAAAGAAGTTAATACACCACATTATGCAAACAGAAATGACCGGGAACCTTCTTACCCTGGTTTATGCTATACTTCTCTTCCCCCAAAAGTACTCAGTACTCTGAATAGCAAACTGAAACATAAATTTTGTGAATGACACATCAGCAACGTTGAAATCTCACTGTCTTTTTTTCCTATCAAAAATAGTAACATTTCCTAAAAAGTCACCTGAGTTTATTTCCTTGTAATTTACCCTTTAAAAATAAAATAATTCTGCTACATCAAATAAAATATTCAGAGTTGATACACACCCAGATTGCTATTTTTTTCTTCCATGTTGCTTGAAAAAACCCCACACATCAAAATGCACTAGTTCTTCATTTTAGGATTGCATTGCCAAACATCCCTGCTGCTGGCACCCTATGGTTCTCCCCTTTCTGTCTTGTTACCTGGTCTCACCACAGTTCATCAGAGAACCTTCCTTCATATTCCCTAGTGCAAGATGAAAAGATAAACACAAACACAAGGAAATCCTCCTTTATAATTGCTTAAACACACTTAAGATTGCTTAAGGGGTTGTTCTGAAACCTACATAATAAAAATCAGATTAAAGAATGAAGGCGTAATTTAACAAATGTAGATGTATACTTTTCACAATTTAAAGCAGACAAGTCTTTCTCAGATAACTCCATGGACAAAAAGGAAAGTGAGGGACTTACATCTGTCAAAAAATACTTGCCTTCTCTGCTCTTAGATCAGTCTACCCAGACTCACTTTCCACCTAACAACTACCCCTTTTTTCCCCATAAGCCACTGGGGGACAGCTGCCAAACCCAGTTCCACTTCTTCAGCCAAGGCACTGCCATTCCACAAATAATTCTTCCCTGGGCACCCCTGCTCTCTGAACAGGTAAAACAACACACACACACAGTGGCTTTGAACCCACTGTCTTTTTTTCTGCTGGATTTGGCACAATTCTTTTGAAACAGATTTTCCTCAGGTCCTCAACATTTTCAGATCTCCTGAAGTAGCAGAGACAAAGAACCAGATCTGCTGTCCCTGCCGAAACCTTTGCACCCCCTTTGGTCAGAGGTACCCTCAGAATTCCCCTTTCCCCCTCATCTGGCTGGAGCAAAGGCAGAGCAGTTCCAGCTAAACAAACACTGTACTTGCGTGCGGTGACCAGCACCCAGTAGCTTCAACTCAAGGACAAGCTACACCTCTCACAACAGCAGGTTAGCAGAGATCAAAAGAGGTGATAAAGAACTTAACTTTGCCACGCTAGTACTTGTTCATTAAAGCTCATAAGAAGTTACTGAATTATTTATTTGAAAACCAAAAAAAAAGAAAAACGCCTTTATTACATTTGAAGGTGGCAAATGACCTCATTTCCAATGCTGTTAATTCAACATCCTTAATCAGCATCCCAGAGAAAAGCATTTATTAACCATAAAATGAGGCTTCACAGATTTTACTTTCTCAGCTGAGTAATATTCCTACTATGTGGGGATTAAAGGTATGTAGAAGTATTATAATTTCTTTTAGCACCCAAAAAGCTCTTACAATTCATTAAACTCCTTATAACCTATTTTTTTTGCAAAAAGTGTACCTTATTATTGTTGTATCTTTTCTTCTCCCTGGTTTCACTACCTTATTTTTTATATTATTACTAATTATTTTTTTCTAGCTTCTTTACCGTATTTCCAAAGGGCTTTGTATTTTGCACTTCTATGGGCTGTGCACTCCTACCTACACCATGATTTCTTCCCCTTTCTACACACTCTCTGTAAAAGTGTTCTCCCAGACAAGATCCCTGCACCTCTCCTCTCTTCCCTGCAATTCAGCAGGCACAACCCTGATCTGTTCATGCTGGCCTAGAAGCAAAAGGCAGATACTGCAGACATCCTAATGGCTATTCCTAGGAAGCAGGCAGCTGCCAGGCAGGATGCTTATCTCTCTCAAATGCAGCTCCCATGCACACTCCCAGATGCTGTGGGCTTCTGGAGGAGGAAGGGGAAGGTAGCAAAGTGCAACATGGGTATGCATTTTGGAAAAACCTGGGCCAAAGGATGGAATCATTGAATCATTTAGTTTGGAAAATCCTCTAAGATCATTGAGTCCAATTGTTAACCCAGCACTGCCAAGTCCACCATTAAACCATGTCCCTCAGTGCCACATCTGCATCTCCATGGATAGTGACGCTACCATTTCCTGGGCAGCCTGTTCCAATGCTTGGTAACCCCTTCATGAAAGAAATTCTCTCCAATATCCACCCTGAACATCCCCTGGTACAACCTGAGGCCATTTCCCCTCATCCTGTCACTTGTTACTTGGGAGAAAAGACCAACCCCCACCTCAGAAGAGGCAGTACCAGGCCAACCAACAGACCACTGCTTCTGAGCAAGGTTATAATGTGGCCACAGAACGATGCAGTGAAGGCAAGCCATGAGATGCTGCAAATCCTTGACCGCCTGAGACACTCAGCTATGGCCCTTGTGTAACCTCCTATGTGAATTCTTACAGGCTTACAAAGGTTCCATACACTTCACCACCACCAACTCATCCAGCATTGCCCTGGCCCTCTGGATGCCTCTCCAGCTGTGTGAAGAAGTGCCTAATGGCAGCCTAGGTGAGAAAGGCTCTAAGGAAAGCCAGCATAACCTCTACAAGGGCACCCCACCTTTCCCAGCAGAGATCCCCTTGACTTTTCTCCTCCTTGCTTCTCCCAGTACACTCACAGGCAGGCAAATGGGAACACATGTAGTCTTTCATATGATATAGTTGCACTGCTTGAAACACAGGAGAAAATTCATATTTATCTACTGTCCAAGGGAGAAACAGAGGAAAGAAGTCAAGTCTTTCCTGCTCACTTAAAGGAATCATTACAGGGATTCCCTCTAGAGAGCTCTATTCCTCTCTGCTCAAACATATGTCTTATCCTTTTAAACACATTTTCCTAGAACTCCAATATCTGGAATCATGTTGTCCAACACATTGATAATTCATTTGGAAAAAAAACAGTCTTGCTTTCATGTTTTGTGTGAAATATTAAAAGGCCAATACAAATACAATCTAAAAATTTCCAAAGAGCACAGATAACTTTTTACACATTTAAATTATTTTCTGATATTTGGATATAGCAATATCACATCCTTGAACAGATCATGGAGACTCTGTTTTGCATAGCCTATGACTTGCACGTACCTACTTGGAAGTTTCTCTCCACTACTATTCAATCACCCCATGTTCCCCACAGGCTCTCTGAAGAAAGGTCACCCTTTTCACATTTGCTCTAATTCACTCTAGATTTGCCTTCTGAAAGGGATAAGAGTAATAAAGCATGACATACCAGGCTCTTTCCTATACTACCCCTCCCCCTCTGACTAACTTTCATGTTCTTCATCTGTAAACAGATGCCTCTCTTCCACTTTGGGTAGGATCTTATATTCTGCTAAGAGGGAACAGGAAATTATCACATAGTGAAGCAGAAGATAATCACTTTCCTAGCCCTTCTCAAACACTGTTTGAACTTGAATGTTTTGGAGCTTCCCCTGACTGCTGTTTGCCATACAATGCAAGTCAGGTGCAGGTCAGCAGACTGGGAAAAGTCACATAGGAAGGAGGATTATTGGTTATCCTACATTAACTACACCAGCTGAAACTCGAGATTAAAAACAGTTTAGTTGTGTCCTCCAGCACTTGATTGAGATTTATGCAGAGGACAGAGCAGGATGGCACCTTTCAGAGTGTCAACTTACTAGATTGAAACTTTGATGAACTCTGCTCACAGAAGCTAGGCTTAAGCAGCCCAAGAACTGTGCAGCACAGCTGAGGCAGAATGGCAATACTTTGCATTACAGTCTTTAAACTCCTGTCAATTTTATACTGCAGCTGGTTTCATAAAGGAAATTTAAAATGTAAGTGCTAGACATACACAACAGTTTATCACTTAGCACCTGTAATGCTCTACAAAATGTACTGCATAATATGATGTTATGAATCTCCATTATCTGTAATGGCAAAGATCCTGCACTAACTCACTGAGTGTACACTGATTTTGATCCAACAAGGAAAAGAAGTTAAATAGCCAGGCCAAAGAAAAACTGGGAAGTCTAAACAACATCTTGTACGATCAACAGTTGCCAAGTCAAACACCCATGCCAAGAAAAGGTTGGCAGGTGAAGGTGGCAAGGTTCTTTCATCTTCTTTTCTTTTTTCTTTTCTCTTTTCTTTTCTTTTCTTTTCTTTTCTTTTCTTTTCTTTTCTTTTCTTTTCTTTTCTTTTCTTTTCTTTTCTTTTCTTTTCTTTTCTCAAAGAAAAGGGGGGGAGGGAGGGAAGAAGAAGAAAAAACCCCAGCTTAGAAAACTGACACCTACACGCAAACGCTGCTTCAAAGCTTTAAGCACAATCTCCCAGGCCAGAACAATAGTGGCTCTGTGCTCACAACCAGCTCAGACTGTTCCAGGCAGGAAGAGGGTACCGTTGCCTTTTAAGCAAATGTATTTTCGTCTGATGTTTGGGTCTGTGAAATCTGGCTCAAGCTCTTGAGAATTCATAGTCTAGAAAGCAGGACAGTGGGCAGCAAGTAGATACTCCAGTGACTGAGGCCGTGATTAGACACTTTTAGCAAATTTGCCTACCCAGGTCCTGCTGAATTTCTGCAGTACTGAGGCTGGAAAAGAAGCAGAACCACATTTAAAGATAAGGCTGCATTTCAAAGCAATCCTTATTCCTCCAATGGCTCTACCACATCTGCAAGCCAGCAAAAGGATAACTGCAACAGGTACTCACTATCTTGCTAAGTAAGAGGAAAGCACAGATCTGGCATGAAAGCTGTCTCCTTGTTAAACAAAAATTAAAAAATCATCTGTGTGCTGTCAGGTCTATTAAAAAATTTCTTCAAGTAGGCCAGTTATAGGGGGTTGACTTATTAAGCTGTCACAGGATCTAAAAAACTTCTCTCCACAGGTTGCCCGAAGGAGAGTTGACTTAAATAAGAACTTATTGGATGCCCTGAGATCAGCATTGGTGCATTCAGGGCTTTAAGTCTGGCTCTTGAGCTCTAGGTTCTTCTCAGAAACAGACATTAAACATACTGAATGTTCTTCTGTGAAAACCAGTCTCTCTCAACCAGGAAAATAAAGAGAGCAGGGATAACAGCTGTGGCAAAGAGCTGAAAGCATTTCTTGCAGTGAGCCATGCAAGCTGCTGTGGCATCTGCCCAGTGTTATAGCATGACTAGACAGGTGCTTGTTGCTTGACCTGCTTGTGGACATCCCCATCCCACATCATTAAACTCATGCAAGCATCCCTGCTGAGCACCTTGGCAGATACAGTCCCATCCCAGCACTTCAGTGGAAAAAGCTCATGGAGAAAACTGCAGGAGTCTGTAGTGCCACAATTCCATCCCTGGATAAGTCTGAGCAGTTGAGAGAAGAGGACAAAATAAGCTGCTGGATGGCTGATCTCTTGCCATAAAGGCACTTGGGACCGCTGGTTTAGTATGGCATGCCAAGTAACATACATAAAAGTTTATCACACAGTTATTTCAATCAAACACACAGCTTTAGGATGGTGGGGGAAAAAACCCAATACAACAAAGTTGTTTATATGAGTAGCAGCAGTTGCATACAACCATCCTGTTTGCTAGGCTTTTCAAATCTCAGAACACTGGTGCTGAAGCACCCCATCATATTGGAAATGCAGCTTTCTCTAAACAAACTCATACAAGTTTTTTCCCCAGAGTAGCACATAATTTTATTACCACAAAAGACTTGCAGAACTGTTTCTTTATCATGGTATAAAGAGAACTGATGAGAGAAATGTACACTTAGAAGATTTTTGCACTGCTGTACATAGAAAAGAATTGTTAACATGTAAGTGTTCATGACTTGCATGTTAAAATAGAAAAACTTGCTGACAGGACAAAATCATAATCTAAATCCTTCCTCACACACCTAAAACCCTCAAGGAATGGAAGATCCATGTCAAGCAAGTTACTCTAGACATATACTTCCACATCTTGTAATATAACTGAGATTATGGTGTGATGTCTACAGTAAATGCTCCATAAGAAGTGCAAGTTTGACTAGCATTTACAGAAAGTGTAAATGATATAAACCACACTCCCCCCGCTCCCTGCCCCCTGCCCCCCCCAAATCAAACTCCAAACCAACCAGCCAAAACAAACCCCAAATCCAAACAAACAAACAAACATACTCCTCCAGAAATAATGGTTCTTAGGAAATATTCAGAAGTGAACACTTCTTCCAAAACCTTGACATCTTATTTTAATGTAAAGGCACTGAAATGCTCTGAATATGTCACAATATTGAAATCATTAATTTGCTCCTGACTTATGCCCATTCTGGCTACTCTCCATTAGGATGCTCCTTGCCTCTATATATGAGAAAGAGCAGCTGGCACAAAGAGAAGAAATTCACTTAAAAAAATGTCAACAGGTTAGGCCTTCTGCCAAACGCCCATGGTTTCTCAGGAAAACTAAGCAAACAGCCACACTTCTGTTAGGGCACCTGCAACAGTAGAAATGTCATGAAATCCATAAACCGTTACTGATCTGCCAGAACAAATGTCATAAAACAAAACTAAGGCCCATCATCCAGTTAAAAGGATTTCTCAGAGCACTTTACAATGGCAATCTATACATGCAGACCTGCGGTAGTGTGTGATTAGCAGCACTCTGCCACAGCTCATGTGGCATCTTACAGCCCTTGCCATGCCTAGGGCTTCATGGGGTGGGGAGCACAACCTGCACTCCTGTTAATAAATACCAACTCCCATTCCAAACTCCAACTTCAAAGTGCTGCTTAACAGCTCCTCAGAGAGAAAGGCTGAGCGACTTCTCTTCAGCTGTAGTCATCTGTAGCACATTTCCCTACCAGTAAGTCAACATGTAATTACAATCATCCATCCATAAAAGCTGGGGGAGGGAGCTTATTTTTGTCCTTATTTTTCAGGCATTAAGGAGAGAATCGGGGATTTTCCAGGGATTCAGAAATCAGAGAACAAGAGCGATCAAAGGCTTGTGGCTGTCATTTCTTTGGATACATATCTGGATACACACAAACATATACATGTGCACAGTACACCATGGCTTTAAATGGTAACAGGGAATTACCAGATCAAGATGACCTTCACTTCTGAACACAAAGCACTTGTACCAACAGAGGTGTCTCAAGTGATTCAATCTGGACTCAGGGTCCAGTTCTTGGTCTATTCACTCTGGCAAGATCAGCTACCTGATAAACATCAGAGAGATGCTTATCGTAGAGACTCCAGTACCTCACTACTTCAACAGAGAATTAGTTGCCTGAAAAGACCAGCAGTTTAGGCAGCAAGATTCCCCTGCTCCTCTGGGTTTGGGAGAACTGTGCTGATGGCAAACTGCAGCCCCCTGAGAAACACTGGTATCTCTTATTTAACCAGCCCAGAAGCCTGTGAAGAAAGTCACAGGGAGCTAGTAATTAGCTTAACAGTGTCAAAAAACCCCAAAGGCTACAACCCAGAGAAAATTTCCAGAGGTAGTGATTACCCAAAGACACATAGTCCACCTTCACACAAAAAGTTGCAAAATAAAAGCTCCCAGGCTGACATGAAGGAAATGAAAATAAATGAAAATAGTTTGGAACAGAGGTGCTATTAACATGTAAACTAGAAGCTGAGCAAGTATCAATATTTTTAAGGTGATAAAGATAATACTGCAAATTTTTCAACAGAGAATAAAATCACCATATTTCAAAACGTCTTTTCTCTCAGCATGAAAAAAATTTACGTGGCCCATCAGGCAAACACTAAATCAATATAGATTTCTTCAGACTAGAAAAGCAGGTGTCTGTTCAAGGATAATCTGTACAAATGCCAGAATTCTGATGCATTGATTTGGTCCCCTGCAGACTTAGAAAAAAGAAGGAAAAAATCAAAACAGGACACTGAAAACATCTTTATCTTCAGCTGAAGAAGCAATTTAAACTGAGTATCATGCCAAAACCAAATAAATGCTATTAATAATATAGCAGGTTTTGTTGCCCAATCTTGACAGCAAATGCAAACAAAATCTGTAAAGGCAGGGCAGATTATTTTAATGGCTCACCACATGGAAACTTCTCCAGCATCAAGGAAGGAGAACAGTGCATTATTTAAATTTCCCCTTATGCTATCATCCAAGAGTTTGTGATTTCTTTTTTCACCTAAGTCAGAACTTTTCTAGGATAGACTGTGGAAGAGTCACTAAAGGAGAAAGGTCAGTGGTACTTGCAGCAATGCAGACAGAAGGAGAAAAAAATCTCAGAGGAAGATGAAGAAATGATTGTAAATAGGTGGCAATCTTGCCACCATCTTATCTGAAACAACTGTTTGTTTACAATTCAGTAAAAAAACATTCCTGGGGGAGGTAGTATGGGAATCCACACACATCACTTCCTCGACACCTTTTACATCCTGCCTCCCCTATGTGGAAACTAAGAAGGTGTTTTGGCTGTTGATCTGGGAAAAACAGGACACTCTTTTAAATATTTTCCCTGTCCAGTGTATTAATTAATAATTTTTTTTTGACAACTGGGATTTACATTGACTCTGCAAAGTGCCTAGGTCTTCTAAGAACAAAGTTCACTCATCACAGTGTACTAAGAAAATTAAGAAGAAGCTTAAGAGAAATTGAACTTGCAATTTTTAGTAATGCTTGCTGAAGCTGCCATAGGACAGCCTTTTCAACATTGAAGTTGGGTTTAAAACATGCAAAGCTACATAATTCTAAAGGAAGACAAAACTCAAATAGTATCCTATCCCAACTGCTCAACTTTTTTTCCAAACACGGAGTCTGGAAAAGACCAAGTGAAACATCCTTGAAAAATAACACAGAAATTTGGTTCTTATCTAAGAGTTGATGTATCCAAGAAATCCAATGGAAATCTCCTGCTATAAAACACGATTTACAGGCGATGTCACCAACATATATTTAAGTAATTAGATCTTGAATACGCAGAATACACAGAACAAGAATCCCTCATCAAAAAAAAAAAAGTGTTCCACAGTAACTACATTCATAAACTCCTTTATAAACCATGAGCTGGAAGGTCAGTGGGGGAAGAGGGAATAACTTCAAAACAGAAGTAGAAGAGGTGGCAAGATTCCTTGCTTCCCTCTGAAAGAAAAAAGTCTTTGCAGTGAAGACGTGGGGGAGGGGGAATATTAAATCAAGGTACATAGTGCTGAGGTGAAAAAAACCCAGCTGATGAAAGCCAGGCCCTTTGCAAAGGGCAGTGCAGCTCTTTTTTTCTCCCACAACCATTTGAAGCAGTTATGCTATGAGGAGAATGTGTTCCGCATCCCATTCCAGTTCTCACAAGTTCTGGGTAGTTCAGCAAACTTACATGCACCAGGTAAACATAAAATAAAACTGATAAAGGGTTCATTTGCTTTTTGCTCTGACTAGCATCATTAATTACCAGCAAAATGCTAAATTAGTAGGTCCACCTCAGTTTACTTTTCCATGTTAATTAGCAGTAGAGGTCAATACACCAAATCATTCAATAAGGATATAAATCCATGTGATCTGGCCCACTCGGGATGTAGTTACCCATATGCTTTCACTGATGACTAAAATCAATCTCTCCCCTTACATACTTCAGGGCCCATCCCCATCCTCCCCAGGCTGAATCTCACAAACAGAGCAGACCAAAGTTCACTCTAACCTCCTGTGGAAACGAATAGGTTCATCCCAGCTGCTGCTGCCACTGGCATCTGCACCTACAGAGCCACTCACTGCACTGAGGCAAGGCAGCAGCCTAACCAAAAGGGACCTCAGGGGCAGGATAAGCATAGAGAAATTAGGTTAGAGGCTGATCAATTCTCTGATCAATACGAACAGCAACCAAGTTAGAGAACTGAGTGCACTGGTAATTGGTCTGTGTAAATGAAGGGGAGAAAAGAAAAAAAAAAACAGAAGGGGACATGAGTAGCTCAAACAGACTCCATCATAAACCCCACATCAATTGCAAGCAATCATCGGTTGCTTGAATTTTGCTTGGATTCATACAGGGCACTTTTATCCAGGGGCATGGTTGGTGGGAGGAAGAGGAAGTGTTGGGTTATTTTTCTTTAATTAGACCAACTGTGATTTCTTTGTTTTTTAATTAGACAAAGGGATGCAATTGGGGAGAATAAAGGGAGAGCAAGCCATGCTTCCTCCCTTGGTGGGATGGCTGTGACAGCATGGTTGAACATCAGTAGTGGGCAGACATGCTGGCAGGACAGAGAAGAATTGAAACATCAGTGGAATTGTGGCCTCAGTTTTCATGAGCACAGCAAAGCAAATGTTCTCTCAAGTCACAGCCTCAGATCTCAAACAAAAAAGTAAGCTGTTCTTATATGGTTTATCCTACCATGAGTGCTGTTTTCATTTTAACCTTGTAGCCCCATGTTTAACATTTTAAGATTTAAGGCCACTTGCAACAGGATGATGTACCAGGGTTACTCGAGTGCTGAGAGACACCGAAGCCCAGCAAAACTATGCTTGGGCCTATGTGCTCATCAGCTTTAGGAAACTCAGTGCTGCAACAGTGTTAAAAACACCAGCTATTCTGAGCCATGACTCACGCACCAGCCATGCAAAGAGCTGTGCTGGTTTGTGCTCCTGAGCTCCTGGGGAGCAGGATCCTGGCATGTTCCCGTAACCTTTCCTCTCTGCTCTCAAGGTCAGAGCCAGCATGGTGAAGCAGGCATGCCTGAAACCATGCAGCCCTTGGGATCGCTTTTCCAGTCCCGAGAACAGCAGGTATTTTCACCTGTTTGCTCAAATTGCACATGGCCTGCAGCAGAAAAGGCACCTAGGCTCCTTTACCTCCACCCCGGGGCAGGGACCTGGGCACATGACCTACCCCTGGTGCCTGTTTTCTCAAGCAGACCTCTCTAAGAGGCCAAACTATTGTCCTCACTAAAGTAAACACCCAGCCTAATGGCAAAGGGGAAGATGCTCTAAAACTTCAAAGGATTATCAGCTATAGTTAATCACTGACCACTGGAACAAAGTTGGGACTACGGGGTTGTGATGCTGTGCTAGAAAAAAGCCATTTTGGAAGGTTTTAAGCAAGTACAGAGCAGGGGCAACCTTCATAAGCACCAGAGACATGCCAACAAGGGAGAGGCAGAGTGCAGATTTTATCATAATGCATTGCCATCAACCCAGAGGGACCAAACATGAATTGGGAGAGGGAAAATTTAGATGATGCTTACAGTACATAAACTTACGTAACATGTCTCAAATCTTACACCAAGAGTGCACGTGAAGAGTAATTTGTTCAGTATTTTTTAAACTTAGCAGGCAAATACTGCACTGGGGGCTGGTAGCAATATGAACCATATTCCACCTAATGACCATGTGACAAATAGACTTGCACCTTATCATTACTCTGGAGCCTTCATCAGGTCCGTGAACAATTTATAGCAGCAGAGGAATTTAGAAACTACATGATGAATTTTGATTCACTCTGATGTGCTTGCTTACTGTTCTGCAACTTTCATAGTATTACTAAGGTATAGCCCACTTTACTCTTGTGTATTTGCAGCCACATATTAGTCTTTGATAAAGTAATCTTTGGGTTTATTCTAAGCACATTTTATTTGTGACTGAAATGAAGCTAAGCAGCTAAGCTAGCAGAAAATAAATCATACCAACTGTATGAACTGATTCAGTGGCTGAGCTCATGAAAGTTCTGCCTTCCACTTAAAACAACGTAAGAGATGTCAGAAATCGCTTGTAAATGTGCGGCAGAGCAGAAATTATCTAAATGCCAGCTATATGAGATTACCTGTACTACCACAGTTATTTTCTGCCAAACAGTGTTTGCATGATCAGTTCTGACTGTTGCAGATCACCCTGGCAATGCTCTGACAAAACCACCTTGAAGTACACGGGAATTCAACTCACCCGGAACACCTCAGAGGCTTTGCATGCCATGTGCAAGGACCTAATACACTGAGTCTCTGGAACCTAGGATTACTCTCAGCTTCTCAGGTCTGCAAAAATACCTTCACATATATTCAGCCAAGCATAGATTAGTGCAATGCTATATTCCACAGTCTGAGGTAAATTGAATACTCTAAGGAGTAGTTAAGGAGCTACAGTATGGAATTATCAAAACTCCAAATGGCTTAGCTGCTGCTGTGCTGACAGACCATTGATCAAACCAAACCATCTGGGAGTTACATCCACTAAACACCAATAGCTGTGTGACTGAGGCAAGAGCCATCACAGCAGGTGGCAGGACACTGGCATAAGCGGGGAAAGACCTGGCACGCAAGGCAGAAAAACCCTGGAAGTTCTGTTGGCTCTCCCCAACAATAGGGGAACAGATATAGAACAGCAGCTAGAGGGAAGTAGAGATTCAAATTTTTCAGAAACCTATATGAAGAGAATGAAGTTGGCGTTTCACCATCATCTTCCAAACCTTTTCATATTTACCACTATTTTATCTACTTCAGTATATACCACTTTGTGAAACTTCAGAAATCTGAATTCTGAAGTATGTTGATTGTTATCACTGGGGTATTGAAGTTGTTTTGTCAAATACAATTTATGGAGGGTGGAAAACCTTTTTGAAGCCATCAGATCATTACCCACAGGAGCTGGGTGTAAAATAAGCAGGTGGTTGACATCAGGTATTGTGCTGTCAGGAAGTTCAGCGATAGGTTTGAAAGAAAGACTTTACTTGCATTCACAGCAATATAGTAGTGCTTTTAATGAACCTGGTAATTAGCAACTCTATAAAAAGAAGGATATCCCTGAGTGTTCAACATCAAAAGCACTACACTCATTTGCAATTTAAAGGACAGAATTGGTAAGATCCTATACACTCTCTGCTCCCATTTGGAGACAATGGAAATGAATGCCACATAACACCTCTTAGTGTTAGATCCAAAGGAAGAAGCATCCATCTCACTTAAGTTACCACTTCACTTGGAAAATATTTAAACTTTTGAAGAATCAGAAGGCAAGTCAATACTGAATTTGTTGCAGAAATCCTCGTTTTCAGAAAAGATATTCTGGGAACATATATTGAAGTGCCACAAAATCAGCTACTCTGCGTTTCCAACATCTGTAAACTAAAAGTTCTTGAGGAAATCAAGGAAAATTTTGAAAACTTTTTAGAAACTATGATAATTCTCTGCTGAAGGTCAAACATAAATTATGTACCTTATTACTGACACAGGTCCATTATTAATTCCATCTGTCACATCCCATATGCTCTTTTGTCTCAATTTCTGCTTTACCCTTTTTATTCCTCTTCATGTAGACCTTGCCTAGGCCTCCAGAGTGACTATTTCTAACACAGTACCCACACACAAAAAAAGAGCCAAGTGCATGTATTTTAAATTTCTTAATAAGCTAAAAATTTACTCTGGCAAGTCAGGATCCTTCCTCTCTGTTCTGAGTAAATGTTTTATATCTACCCTATTGTAACTATGGTTAAAATCAGACTGCAAAGTCTTACATGACCTTATCTGTTTTGGAAGGTGCTTGGCACACCTTTCTACACTAAAAGAGGCAAGAAAAAATGTATGAGTGTGCTGTGTATCAACTCAGATCCTGATGCTGGTGAATACCAGCAGGAATACTTCTTCAATGACCTTAGCAAATAGATACAGTCACAGAAAAACTCAGGACTAACAGCACACAATTCTGTCTCTGTACAAACACGTGATACAGCAAAAGGAAGGAGCCAGGATGGCACAGGTCAGCAGGTTTTCCATTACATCTCTCCAAACTGCAGGGAGGAACAAACCAGACAGCAGGATTTTTATTTTACAAGCCTTTTTCTGAAACTCAGGATATGTCCAAAAGGAAAGGGTCCAGTTTTAAAGAGTGAAATTGCCAGAAAGGGAACCCAATAACATTTTGAAGGGATTTATTCTGTTTCCATCATCAGTATTCCACTGCTCCCTGCAAAGTGTTCAGAGACTGCAGAACAACTTGTGACACTTGCAGCCTGCCACTGAGCTGCTAGGTCTGGATTCATGCCTTAGAGTCTCAGGACTGGCATAACTAAAGCTTCACATTTTATGGAAATTCAATTGCAAACCTGGAATGTGAAATGACCTATGCAAAGGCTACAGATCTTTCATTCCTTATAGGTTTCACTTTTACACCAGTGGTTACTTGTTGCATGGAGAACAGCAATTATAAAAAATGCTTACAGAACAAGCCAGGAACATCAAGAAATTCTATTATTGATGGAATATTTGTCTCCTCTCCTTCATCCCAGTTTTGAAGCCAATCTAACTTGTTCAGATCTCGCACTTCAGGTTGCCTGGCAGAGGTAATGGAAAAAAACCCACAACTTATCCCCCATTGTGTAAACCTCAGTGATTCCCCTTCGCTTCTCACAAGAACATCTGGAAAGCAACACCATACAAAAGATTTGCTCAAGGGTAGGAGGGCATGAGAAGAGAAAAAGCCTTCTGAATATTTGTGCTATATTTAAACTCCAGACCAAAGCTTACACTTAGAGTGAATGTCTCTCTGCTGTGGGAATGCAGAATTCCAGGCACTGAACAAGGATGTGCTAAGCTTTTCACAACATGCCCCAGAGCAATGGCATTATTGCAAGACTGTAAAAATGCAAAGCACAGTGCCTCTATCTTCCATGGCAATTGTTGCAGGGACAAAACACAGAGCAAAAGGAAACTTCAACAGTGCACTGGGGTGGGAAAAAATCTTCAGTTTTCAGCACAGGAGGTTCATCTCTTTTGCAGAAATACCTCCTACGAAGAAGGTGTAAACAGAGCAGGGAGGATGCAGTCAAATCAAAACAACTTGGACAAAATTTCAGAAGGAGGTGTCTTAGTTTGGAATTCAAAATTAACATAAAATTGAAGCAATATCAGAATCAATAATCAGTTATGGCAATGAGCGCTACAGATACTTAACTAAGCTGGGGAAAGAACACCCAGGACATGCAGTCATATCAATTTTACTATTTAAGTCCATAAATCTAGGCAACCAACTTTTGAAAAATAACTTATTTTTCTAGTGCCAACTCGCCTCAACATGTTATATGTCCTTCCCTCCCCTAGCCTAGCAGGAGTAAAGGTGTTGTTCATGCTCCATACAAAGCAGCAAGTAGGAAAGATCAAGATGGATATTGGAGGACTACACAGAAATGTAACTTTTTGGGGAAGCATATTCCCAAGATAAGTAGTTCATGTTGTCAAAATCCTTGAGGGGACTAGTCATCACATCTAAATTCATAATATCAAAATTAAATTATTACCAAAAAAGCAATGAGCTTCTCAGCCTAAACTGTCAGAAGTACACGTAGCATTTGAGACTAACAGCAGCCTGTTCACATGAAATATAAAAGAAGCACTAAATAGGGGAGCTACATTGACTCTCAGGATTAGGGGCACTGTAGGAGTCGACAAGCACACTTACCACTGGAGTAACTGCCATTTTATTTTCCTGTATCACTGGGAGACAGTGATTTCAGTTTTTGCCAGTTCAAGAGATGTCTATGTGACACCCACATGATACCCCAGCTAACCCGGGCACCAGAAGAGATGAACCCCCGGGAACACAAAGGTGTGGTCTGATGTTCCCTGCTGAGGAGGATAACTCCTCTTACATAGACTGGGAACTGTCATCAAAATAGAGTGCTGTTGCTGTTCTGCACCTTGCTGTTCTGCATAGGCTACACTATGCTTATTGAAGCAGTACAGACACACTCTTACTCTGAACAAGATGACTATGTTTACAATAATGCAAGAAGTATTAAACAATGACAGACATCCTACATGCACCAGAACTCACATGGTGGAAAGTGAAAACAGCAGGCTCTTCTGTTTTCTTTTCCCTCTGTGTTTTTCCAGTGTCTCAAGAAGTGGCTAATCTGTAACACTGAGGTTAGAGGGTTTAATATATAAGTTCATAAGTAAAGGCCATGCTTCTCAAATGTACAATAGATAAAGGAGGAATTCCAGGATAAAGCTGTGTGGTTTAGAACACTACACTTCCTTTACTGTTTTTCACATGAGCCAACAATCATCTCAAAATTATGGCTAGACCTTACACTTGGTGTATGTTAATTGTGGGCCATTATTAATTAAAAACACCATTCTCTTCCAGATTAACAGGACTTTACTTTTATCCAAACTGATTGCCTTCCAAATCAAAAGTCTGGTTCCCATAATGTGCTTAGTGGGTCTACAGAGTCTCTTGTGCACCTCCCTTTAAGACTTTAGCTTGTCTGTTTTTTTATTGAAAACAGAAATGGGAGAGTAGAAAAGTCAATTTTGCTGGTTGGGCCTCATGCTAAATTTTTGGGGCTTAGAGCAGTGTTCAGGAATTTGTTTTCAAATGAGCTCTGCAAGTTTGCTCAGCTTGAAATGCGAATTATCATGAAAGTCACATCCTGCCAGCTTAGTTCACTTTCTACAGCTGGTTGAATAAGTCCTTTCAGTGGTTATGAGATTGCACTTTTCCAATATATAAAGAACTGGCTACAAGATTGCCTTTTCCCAGTCACTAGGTGCGCTGCACATACAAATAATATTTTTAATCTCACAGCCAGTCATAACAGCACACAAACGTTCATCAATGTCAATTACACTCTACAGAACTTGTACAACAGTATCTAACTTCTACTCAATTTGCTCTTGGGTGAATTGTGTCTTTTGGAGCATTCCTACATGAACCAGCTTTGATTTTTGCTGTATTTATTTTCACATGAAGTCTTTTCTGGGCCAAACACTGAACTATTAGCAGGTTTAAGTTATCCTGGCACAACCTGCAAAGTTTTAATTAAGATCTGCTTTTCTACTCCTTACTCTATTAATGTACATGCTATTGTACTGCAAAATTTAGAAACAGCAAATGACAAAATCTTCCATTTGCTTTTTGTATGTAAGAATTACAGAGAAACAGCAATTGCTGTTTATGATTATTACTGCAACAACAGGATGCAACCAATTAAGTTGGTTGTATTTTACTTGATTGTAAGGTTGCAATTAATTAAGTTAGTTAAATCTTAAAAAGTCACACCATTGACCAGGTTATCATAGACATAAGTAAATTACTATGTTTATTTTCATATTGAGTAATATAAGTAGCAGAACATATTGTAACATTCATAGCTTAGAAGAACCTATACATGTAAGGTTAGTTTGCATTAAGGTTGGCCTGAATTTGAAATGCATTAGCTATGAAATTCCTAAAATATCAGTAGATTACAGGAACCATATAAGAGCAACATGAGATAGAGATAGCTGTTATTTTATTAGAGTAGAAGTCTTCCTCTGAAGTTATCCTCTCCAGATGGAGAGGTTTATGAATGATGAAAGTGATTATGCCCTTGAAATCCTCCTTGACCCTGTACAGCTTTAAAAACAGTGTACCAGGAGAGAAGTATCCCATTGTGCTTCAGATATGTTTTAACTTGGACCTTTGCACAGATAGCCTAACACATGTACGTCTCAGACAGTGCAAGAAAAATATGTGTCACTTATAAAATGCTTCTGTGGCAAAATCAGAAGGGAGACACCAATAAAATACAACCCTTTACCTACCTCCTTGGAAATACTGAAAATGTTAAGCAAACCAAAAATATTTCAGCAATTTAGTGTCAAGTAATTTGGAAACTATCTGAATCAGAAAGAAATTTGTAATGGCTACACCAAAATATTTGCTTCCCCTTACCCTTAGATTAGTGTCCTTATTACTTTATGCAATTTTTTCTTTTGTAAACAAACTGCATTGGCAGTCTCCTAAGAGAGACTGCCATGACACCAACAAATTTGTAGTAAGGCTTGATTTTCATATGAGCATATGATATTGTGAGTAGAAGACAGCTTATCAAATAATTTTCTGCTAAAATAAAAATTGCCAAACCTTGGCCATGAAGAAAGGTCCCCAAAGCTAACAGCCAGAAGCAGATTTCAGAGGGACAATCACCACCATCTGCTTCCAGCCAATATGGCCAACAATGACTTTTATCATTCGACAAATTGTGTAAATTCAGCTACATTTACGTTCTACTTCTTTTGCTCCTTCAGTTTATCTTCTCTGAAATGTTCAGTCTGACAGAAAAGGGAAGGATCTACATACATGCAAGTAGAAAAGACCGACATACATGGGAGAATGGATAGCAGAATAAATACCACCAAGGAGGCTTCAGCTGCCAATATTCCTCAGCTGCCAAGCTTTTAACTTATTACTTTCCTTCATTTGTCCTCTGTATGGTGAGCAAATGGATTCACATTTAAATATCTGGTAGCTTCACAAATCAGTGAATTTCAGCTTGACTGGTCTTGGAAGCAAGAAACAGATTCATTATTTTAAGCTTGCAGAAGCCAGACAAACCAGAGGACTTTTGCCAAGCAAAGATGGAATAGAATTTATGGACATAACTGAGAACTTCTGATAAATTGACACTGGTTGGAAAAGCTCTGGTTCTGACCCTGTTTTTGAGTAATCCTTGTTCAACATTTAGGATGGATCCACCTGCTGCTTGTGCTTCAGCTGCATGACAGCACTTTCTCTCCTTCATTGCAGTAGAATGCTTCACACTGTTGTTTCCTCTATTACCACAACCCAAACATCACGTCAAGCTTTGTCTCTGAAAAGAACTCCTGTTTTCCACAGTGAGCTTTTTTAAATCTCTTCCCTTATTCACCCTTGCATCTCTTTTCTGAGACATCTGCAAATAAATCAGCTATCTTCTCCAATGCTGGGCACCAAAACCAGCCACAACACTCCAATGGTATTTCTCCTAATGCCAAATGCAGATGTGGTACAGCCCTGCAAGACCTGCCTGGCGTTTTCCAGGTGATGGATTCATGGAGTATATTGGATGTCATGATGGAAGAACCACACTTGCAGCTTTTGCTTACCTGACTATAAGCAGTGATCCTGCACCAGGTCATGTTGGTTTTTTGTTTTCTACAGATGGTAATGGTGATGGGAATTTAGTTCAGAAGCAATACAGCAGCAAAAAACTTGCAGAAAGCCTGCAAGCAGGTCTTTTTTCGCAAGTATTTCTCTGAAGTGTACTAGTGCTAGGACTGACTAAGTAAACAGATTCTCATCTTGAGCAATGTACTGTCATCTCTTTCCTTCCTCCCTCTATACAGATACACATTTTCTCTCATATTGCACTCATTTAAAGACATCCTCCAACCTCCCCACTATATAGCAGACATCTGTGGAATGAGACAGGTTGCTATGAAATGTTGGGGCAACTACTCCACATTCTCTGTGGGACAGTAACGATGACTGACCAACTGGAAGACAAAGCAAAAGATAAACCCAGATTGATTATTTACAGATTCCCCTACCCAAACCTGATAAGAGTCCATAATGATTAACGGCTGCTGAACAGAATTGTAGCATTCCACGGTTTGTCAGGAGCAAAACCAGCGGGAGATCTGAGCAGTGAAAAACATCTACCTTGTGCTCAGCTTCAGGCAATTTGTGTAGGGGCAGAAACCCCCAAGTCCTCCCTCAATGGAGCTGACTAACTACAGTTCATTTCTACTATCTGTGCTTTTGTATCCTTGCTTCTACCTGGTCAAGGAGATGAATTCATCATCAGGATGTAAAATGCCCTTCTCTGTCTATTCCATAATTTCATTTCATTCTGTTTGCTATTCATTTCCCAACAGGTAACTTACCTAATACCTACACAAAGTGTGCTATCAAGTGTAATTCATATACAAAAGGTCCTGAATGCTGCTAAGTCCCACTTGGAGCAGTTTAATGGCAATCCTTCTCATTGGGATAACATCAAAAGAGAGATTTTACCTTTCACATGCAAATTTCATATCTGTCATCAAAGAAGCTATTTTGAAAACTTACTCTTACAAACTAGAAACCTCTTACAAGTTTATGCAGCTTACAGAGAGACAAGATACATGAAATTCTGTGCATTACTAGAATGAAAAAGCAGTTTGACAGTAGTCATCACTTATAGGTACTAACAGATATAATTCACATAAAAGTAAGAATACTAATATTGCAGAGGCTTGGTTTCCCCCCTGAATAATAATAGCATGTACCATTATTTAAAAATGTTTAAGGCCTTACTGCCAAACTCTTTGGCTGCCTAGCAGTTCTGTCAAAGTGGTTTCCTGTAAAGAGCCAGGAGTTGGACTCAATGATCTTTCTGGGTCCCTTCCAACTCAGGATGTTCTATGATTCTATAAGAAAGTCTAAAACATCTTTGCTTACTACTTGTGGAAGTAAAAACATTTCCCTGTAAACTCTTTACAATACTGATTTGTGCCTGTGGAAAAATGTCTTTAACACAACATACCATAACTCTCTATGCCTAATCATGGTACTGGTTTGCTCTACAAACTCTGGACAATATGAGCATCCAGTCTAAATGGTGGTGGCATGGCTCCTGAAGGGTGCTAGAACAGTTACTTGAAGAAGTTAATGGGAAGAGGTATTGAAAAATAAACTAAACTGAATTATCTCTGCTTCCCCTGCAGACATGCTGATCTGAAATAAAAGCCACTTTATTCTGAAAATAATTATTTCCCTCACAAAGCTCAGCAGTAAATCTGGTCTTAAAAGGACTGAGTCTTTTCAACTCACAACACAAAGACCCACAGAATATGAACTTCATGCAAATATCTTGCTCAAAGGAAAACTGGAAAGTTGCTTGCCTTGGTAGAGACACACACACAAAAAGTCTGCATTTTATGAAAATATTAACACATACTCTAACGTGTCTTTTTACAACTAATGAGCAACTCAATGCTGTTCAAGATTCATTTTGATATGGTGGGCTTCTGAACAAGAGCTCTAAGTAGCCCCTTTCTGCTCCTTGCTGGAACACATGTTGGGGGACCAGGGCACAGGTGCCCATTTGCTTCCCTTAGGACAAGTAGCTGGAGAACAGCTAAGATCTAGAACTGTGCAAGAACTAACTAGGAAAAAAGCTAAGTGGAAGAAGTTTACTGGCTACAAATTGCTAAAGCCCTAGGAAAAAAAAAGCCTAAATTGTGGCTCCCTTACAACAGTTCATTCCTTGGGAGTCCTGCAAGGTTGCTCAGCAACACACCACAATTACTACGGGTCAAGTCCTCAGGACATAATCTAGCCTACTGACTTTAATTCAACTACCTCTGGAATAAGGTACTGCCAACTGTGAGGACAAAGAAAACAGAAGCAATGCAGACTGGAATGTTCTCAGATGTTGGGAGGAAATTTCACAGTTCACAAATGTTTTATCCAAATTGGTCTGATCTGCTCAATTCAATAGCTGTGTTCTATGGTCATTCTTTGAAAGAAGTAATTCAGAAACAAATTTTAGTTTCAATTTAATAGGAAAGTAAGAACCAAAGTCCACTAATGCAGTAAGATAATTTCAAGTTCAAACCATTCTTCAATACTAAGACTCCTGCTAGAGATACTTTCTTAAAAAAATAATACCTAATCTTGGAAGAATTCATAATAAAATACTTTCTACTCTATCAAACAGAGTTGTTCGTGACATACTTGACCAGAAAGTCACCCTTCCCTCTTGTAGATAACTCGACTCTTCTGAAACCAATTCACCTAATACATTACTGGATAACTTCTCTGTTAAGACACAGTTTGAATGGATCACACATGTCTCTTCAGCCTTTCAGAAGGACAGAATTGCTTTGAAATATGTATATCTATGTATATACATATGCTTCTTTTGGAGAACGAGAGCTATGAGTAGAAGATGAGACCTTGAGATGGCATAAAGTAGCACTGACTATTTGGCTTTTGCATCAGCACAAGCAGTAATGGTCAACAATCCTCCTGCACAAGTGTTCCTAGCAGTGATCCAAAAATACCAGCTTTACTATAAAGAGGGAGCTCATATGGGTTGGAGGGAAAGAAGTTCCTTCAAAAAACATTTTCCCTCTCACAGGAACTGCAGAAATGACCCTTAATCCCTGGCTTACAAGGAATATTAGTCCACTCACCGAGATACAAAGGTTGTTGGGGTTCCCTTTCCAAGAAATATGTAAAGTCAATTTTAAACCTACCATTTTAATTACTATAATTTCTATTATTCACTTTCAAATACTTACACAAATTTTGCTACAGTTCCTTTCTTTGGAATGAAATCTGGGCTTGAAGTTCACTATTTAAATCACTAACAAGAGCAACGATCACAGAGAAAACAAACACACCACCTTATTGCAACAAACAAAGCATGTAGTTGTGGATTTAGGGTTTTTGAAGGATACAGATTTATAACTGATGGGCTGAAAGCTTGAATAATCCTAGACCCTGGTATTTCACACGAGCATATGTAATAAAGACACTCAATATAGTCCCCTGGATCTGGTAGTCCATGGGCACTGCACCCCAGCCTACTTATCAACAGCAGCAGGTGCCAGATGGTCGCTCCCTACCAAACCTCAGCTAATTACTCAATGACATTCATTTTCCTTCATGGAGATGTTTCAGCAGAAGCTGTGGATGAAACTCTGAGTACAAACTCATAGCATGATGCACAGACACACAACTGTAAATGCACATATATGCAATTGTAAACACACACCTATTTCAGATTTGGCCTGTAGGGAAAGACAATAAACATTTAAAATGCAATCTTTGAAGAACAAATCAAGTGAAGAAAGCAGTGTTTTGCTTGTGTCATTACTAATACTGGCATCCAGATATCTGAACTAGTTTCTCTGAGGGGCTAGCTTGTGCTTTGAAGTACTTGGCTTTCAAAATATATCCATGGTCTTTCTGTGAAGGCTAATGATAATTTTATCTCTTCTGAGCCTTGCAGTAATAAATGTTGACAGCCCCAGATGCCAGGTCCTTGGTGAGAGCATCTGTTTGTTTATTCAGGATTAAGTTAAACTACTTAGCCACCAGTACAGCAAATCCACCTCTCCTACAGGCCTTCTTAAGAGTGCTGAAGAAAATAATGAAACACCGCATACTATTGTGAGATCAATCACGTTCAGTAGGCTGAGAGATCTTGGGCAATTTATTCTTGGTGTGGAGGGGTGAGGAATAGGCTGTACCAAACATCCCCTTCAGAAAACAAGAAAATGAAAAGGCAGTGTTAGCTGCTCTTTGTCTTGTTTCTATCACATCACACCTTCATATTGTGGCAGACTTTCGACAAGGGACTGTAAAGCTTGATCTTGCAGTCTTTATCCAACAAGAAATGGGTTTAGATACCTAAATAATGATGCTCAGTTATATGAAAATGGACTGTCTCTTTTTTTTTTTCTGAGGCAATTCATTGTAGGCTTTATGCCATCTTTCAATATTTGAAGTGTAAAGACTTTTAGATATTATTTCCTTTTAAGGGTGTGAAGGAATATTATACTGACAGGAATGCAATCTGACACTCCAAATTGTCTCTTAGACCTGTACAACTGATGTCATTTCTTCACACTGGCAAAATATTGTCATGCATCATATAAAGATCTAAAGCTGAGAGTGCATCAACATGTAGTAAGGCTATGGGAACTGTATTAAGCCTTGTGCCACCAGTGTTTTTCCACCCTTAGCTGGAGACAATGTGGGAGGAGTGGGTGGCTGCTGGCTCACAGCAGCCACTTGTAACGTCAAACCCCCAGCTAGAGGGGGGTGGCAAGACCGCCAGCGGCTGCATCGCTGGGATTAGGAACTCATCCTTAGCTCTCTGCATCAAAAGAGAGAAGCTGCTACACTGATGTCGCTCGGCAAACAGCTTCTCAAAACCTTCTGGGCTGTGCAGTGACCCAGCAGACTCTGCATCCTGAGGCAAAAGCTGCATCGGTTCTGTGTAAGTGGTCCCCAGAGGAAAGGCTCTGCAGTGGGAAAAAACCATAGGAAGTGGGCCTAGGACAAGCTGCCAGGAGACCTCCAAAGTCCAGGAGGCAAATGAGTAGCTTCCTTTCTCCACGATGCTGAGCAGTGCTTCCCCCGCAAGTTCATGGAGCAAAAAAATTATTGCAGGCAGGAAAAACATGACATTTAGTAACATAAATTGACAAGTTCTCAACAGGAACAAAACTATTTTTTCCACTTTGCTTCTTTATATAAATAGTATTTGGGTTTTAACATGCAAAAGACTGACAGCACACTAAGCATAAAATAGATTGTGATCTCCGTAAACCAGGATGGCTCTTATCAGATTGGCACCACACAAGGCCATTGTTGGAGCTAAAATTACTTCTCAGGTCTTGCAATACACTCCACCAAAGGACACTGTGTCCCACTGCAAAGACACACTACCTACACAGACATCCACTACAGGGGCCAGGAGACAAAGGTCTGGGAGAAGTGGAGACTGGACCACTCACCAGTTTTATAGAGCCAGACAGACTCATTCTCAAGACTTGCACTCCAAATGTGCAGCAAACATTCAGTAAACACTCAGGAGAATAGAAAGAAATAGTGAATACTTCTTGTTCTGACTCTGCTCATGGAGCACAGGTTTTTGACACCCTCTGATGTTCAAAAAATACAGCATTTTGTTTATCTATGCCAAGCATGGCCTTCAAAGTTTGAAGTACCTGCAAGCCCTTATTGCAGCAGGTAAATGAGCATCAGTGAAGATGCCACCCACTATCCCTCTGATTTTCACAGCACTATTCATTTTTCCACTCAGTTAGAAACCTGAAGGACAGGGAAACTGGTTAGCACTTCCTGCATGCGGAGGTCAGTGCTTTCTACACTGTTTTTCTTTCTCTGCAGCACCATTCATTACTGCCTGTAGCCTCAAGAAAACTGTTTCTTTAGTACTTATGTCAGGTACAAATGTTTAGAAGAGCACGTATCTTCCATCACACTTTCACTGTCAGAATAATTTGCCACACCATCCAGCAGCCGTCTGGAGTACCCAAGGTAAGTTGTAACACACAGCTCAACAATTTCAAGAGAAAACCAAAAGCTTAAACAACTTCTTTTTTGTGAGTTTGTCTTCAAAGGAAGAGCACCAGAAGTTGTTTAGAATCTTCCGGTTTTAAATTAAACTTTGAAAGCAGGTAATATCTTTGAAATAAATCTAACATGACCCAAAAACAACTTGGAAAAAACTTATGACTCCCCAAGAATAACTTGAAAAAGAATTGCTCTTTATCCCGTGAATTGATAAGTGAGCCCTGGAAGCAGGAGAAAATGCACCAAGGAAAACTATTTCAAATATGGTTCGCAATGCAGTACTGGCAAACTGCATTATACCATCCATGACTAGGCTGAGAGTCAGCAGTGGGCTGTGGACAGGGCAGAGGTAGGATTGGTGACAGCAGGGGAAGGCAAAGATGGGATGGAAAGAACACAAGGAAGAAACCTGGAGATCTGAGTTTGCTGCTTAAGGGATGATAATACTGCAAGTGTGGGAAGATGGGGGTGAGGGACTGTTGCCTGTGGGAACGGCAGCTATGGCTCACACACGCTAATAATTATAATCATTAATAACAGAAGGATTCCAGGCATAGATAAAATTTACTACATAAATCTTATGCACAACGAAGTGTGTGTTCCTTATGTAGGATCTTATGTCTGCATTATGCCCTGCAGGGAGGCATAAGCAAACAGCAATATACAGAGGGACTTCTCTCACAGTAATTTAATGAGTAAGAGCATTATTTGTGGCAAAAACGGTCATTATTCCTATTTGCAAAGACTGAACAATGAGGAAGATAGAAAGGTTTGTAATGAGGTGGTTGCTCATGGCATCCCTTTTGTTCATTACTTCTTTTGGGTTATATCACACCATAATATTTAAGTATACAGTACTGTATACATATATACAATATATATACAGCACACATTACATTTTTTCTTACACAGAATCCATGAAGTTTCAGCAATATAAAACTGAACAAGAAATATGAATAAATACATTATTGTAGATACAAGTGTCTTACCAGATAGGAAGTAACTTGTTTAATGAGCACAGTCAGAATTTTTACTAAAATAACAGCTTTGATTAGCAGTAGATAGCAGTGCTCATAGAAGTCACTGATTTATTGTAATTGGCTGTCTTGGAGACCCACACATCATTAATATTTCCACAAATGAATTGCAAGTTTTTTAGTCACCAAGGTTTAATTCTGCTATTGGTGATCTCTGTTTTTTCTGCTGCACATTTCAATAATTAAGTCTGTTAAATTTCCCTTTGTTTCGCTAGGGATAGAAAGCCAGTGAATGAGTTTTCATTTATAGGGTGTGGGGGAGCTGAGTAGTGGAGGCCACGTGTACACACAGGCATTAGCACATGAAATGCACCAGCGTTTCAGAAAGTCTGTGCTATCAACACTATACTACATACTTATTTAAATATGCAGTAAAATAAGTCTTGTGTATATAAGGAAGCAGTGTAGATGAAATACGCCTCCTTCCCATCAAGGTAACTATTTTTAATGACTAACTTAAGATAATGTATTTAAAAGATGTGACTTTCTGCATAAACTGAACATACTCTAGGACAGCTCAATTTTTTACCATTCACATATCTTCTCAGTTAACAGCAAGTAAAAGGACAAACTTTCTTGACTGTTAATGATGAGAAAAACTAACAATTGCTGTCCTGCCTCAAAATGTCCACTCCTCCAGCTGGCCACAAACCAAGCGGAAATTCCAGATTGGGAGGCAATTATTTATATTTGTCTCCTTCCAACCAACCCCCTCCAAATCTTAAATTTGCTTCTAAGTGGGAATTAATCCTGCCTGGAATACTTTTAAACACTGCTGTATCTTTACAGTAAGGTCAATGACAGTTTTTGCTTCAGCTGGACTTATGAGATGTCTGTCCATGTTACTAGCAAATTTAATTTTATTGTGCTTGGAAGAAAACAATTCTCCAGTTTTCAGGTGTATTTTTTAAAACACACCATCACTCAAACTAGAGGTCACATTCCTGCCTACTACAACCTGCTGCTGCAAGTTTTAATTCAATTTTTTTCATGTTTAAAAAGGCTTTTTGTTTTTTTTTTAAATTCACAAGTACAAGAAAATGCCATTTTTACCTTAGGCTCTGTCTCAGTTCTCCAAGAGAAAAGAATCCCAGTGACAAGCATTCACTATCACATTTTCCCCCTACAGTCTTTTTGTGGGTAAACAACAACACTCACACAATCTACTGACAAGATCTTATACTTTTGGACTGAAATAAATGCTCCTTCTTGTGTAATGGATTAAGAGAGAGTGAAAAAAGTCTCCTTTTACTTCACTTCCCTTGATGATGAGAACAATTCTTCATTTCATGCAGAAAATGTTCCTCCAAGTGATCCAACTTCAGATCAGAACAAAATATCATCTTTTCATACAGCTCTTGAGAAAGGCTACAGTATGTGCAGTAACATTTGAAAAAAATGATACTTATCCAACAGTGGGCACAGGCTTTAAAAAATCTAATTTAGGCTATAATTTGAAAATACCCTTTTCCCTGATTTTGCAAGATCAAGCCTGTAAACATCAGGCATTCAAATGCAATTAAGTGATCTATACATAACATCAGGATGCTGTAAGTTACTGCTGCAACATTTAAGTATTGCAGTTGAATCCCTGAGGAGATATAACACACAATATACAGACAACAAGACAGGTCTCTTATAAAGCAGGTAATGTATCTTACTTGCATTGAGCAAAGCTCCCAGAGGAATCCTCAAGCACAAAGACACAGCCATCGCTTGGGTAGGCAGCCTTTACGTGAATCTAAATAATTAAGAGCTGTGATCTGAGCAGAAGATAACAGGTGAGCAGTGCCAGACTCCTCTGAATTAGCATTTTTTCAAAGGACTACAGGCTATAGGGGATGAAAGTTGCTCCCTGTGCTCAGCCCAGCAAAGCAATGTGAATGCTTACAAGGCAAACAGACATGGATGAATGATTTCCTGAGGTTCTATGATCAAGTTGGACAAGACATGGCCCATCAACAAGAGCGTTTGCCTAAAGGACAACAAGGGTCAGATCTGGCAGCAGCTGTAGGGAGCTGGCGGACATGAGGCAGGAGCTAAAAGAGACACAAACTTCAAAACATCATTCTGGATGTGAAAAGGAAGCTCTTAGAGATGCCAAGGACAAAGTACACTTTGTAGCTACCCAGTGACACCAGTCACCTCAAATAACAAATTATTTCTATGAAAAAACGGTTCATGTCTTTTTCTGCTTTTTTAATTATCTGAGACAAATGCATGTGTACAGTCATAGATTTGGGATAATCCACAGACTGTGACAATTTTGGTTTTCTCATGTTTCTATATGCTTTCAGCACAGGGCAGGACTCGTGAGCAGATACCTTCACTTCTTTCACAGACCAGAGCTTTACTCTAATACATGCAGAAATGTCACTGCAAATTTAATCCTTCACCCTGAAACCATCCAGCCTTGTGAGCATGATCTGTGCCTCATTTACTGTGTCTGCAGCTGGTAATTCTATTGAACCAACTCTACTTGCTAGAAAAATTATCATGATAACCCAAACAGCTTTGTCTTGGAGCACCATTGCCATTCCTTTTTCTTCAGTGGGAAACAACTCAGTCATGCTCCCATTTGCCTCAACAGCACTTCAGTATTCAGCTGTCAGTTTGTGAAGGCTAACAACACATGGGAAGGCCTTTCTAGTTTTTGAAGATATGTTCTACTGTCTTAAAAGAAGTCAAACCCTAAAGCTAGGCAAAGAATTTATAAAGAATTTAAAGGAAATCCAACAAAATGCAATATATATATATATATCACTTGAAGATTCACTTTCAATGAACTGAGTCAAGAGAAATTTAAATATATACAGAATAAAGGCCCTGCAGAGAGACTGCATTATGCATACGAGTTCTGAATGGAATGAAGGAAAAGCTAATAAATGGATAGTAATAAGCAAAATTGTGAGAATAAGAATAAAGAAAGCCTGCAAGGAGGTTTTGGGATATAAAGGATGGCAAACAGGTAATAGAACCTGCTTAGTGTATTTTTATTTTCTGTCTCATGTCTGAAAATTAAATGTTCTGCAAGAAAAGGCAGCAGATGCAGGAATGAAGGAGATATACAGACAAAGGCAACAGATGCATAAAGGAGTTACTGATGACTTGGTTTTTTTAATCTATACTGCTAGCATTTTATTCTCCTAAAAACAAACAAGAAACTACTGACACCAACACAAGCATTTAGGACAAGAGACATATTTTTCCTTCTAAGGAATGAGTTTTAAGGCCCTAAGAAATCTGCCCTTTAGACCCTTCCTTATAGAGAGCAATTTGCTCAGTTTTGTCACCCTGTCCTCTGGTAGAACAAGTCAGATGGAACCAAGAACATAATACTGAGTAATCAAAGTGTTTAGGGTTGTTGTGTGCAATCCTTTCAATTATAAGCTATGCCTTCTGATTTTATCTGTATATTCTGTTTATTTCAGCATCACTTCCTGATATGCTATAGGCTACCTCTTCTTCTTTTCGTGACTAGGTATAACAAAAGCAGCTGCTGGAAGCCTATTATCTAATTATCTTGTTAGATCCTGCAAGGACTGTGGTGGTCATATAAGCAGATCACAAATGTTTAGCCTTTTGGCCCACTGTTTCTTATCTAGCACACAAACCACTGTTGTACGTTCTCTAAATGGGCTGGCTGTTTAAATGCACTCTCAGGAAAGCCTTTTCTTTGTCACTGTCATCACTCGTGCTGCTTTAAGCTTGCAGTATCTCCCAGTTTAGAAAGAGCTGTAGGATTAGAGTGCTTCACCAGATCATGGCCAGGACACAGCCCAGTATCTCGGCAACTCTTCCAGGTGTCGTGGCCTCTGATGACACCAGGATGAAATCCCTTTTCCACTGTTAGAGCTGACAAGATACGTCAATTTCTACTGGGGGTCATTTGGCTCCTGTATCTTTAGCTTAGGTTCTTCCTCTGAGCCTCAAGAGGCAGAACATGCCTCGATCATCATCAAATTACTTTGGATTACAGACTATTTTGAAGAGCACATCTGAATTTAGAAACTGAACATCTATAAGAACACAGAAGTATTATAAGGTACAGGAAAAACTGCATCCAGCACACTGTTGTGGTGGCCCTGCACGCATGGACAAAAGCCAGAAAAGTGCTCCATACTGAGTTGTCATTTCTAAAGAACTTCTTATAACCATCCCAGGCATCTCTGTTCCTGAAATGCTGACAACACAGGCAGCATGAATACAGCATTCCAGTTCAAAAACTCAGGGTCATTACCAGCTCAACCTGCTCTCCCCATTGCTCTGCTAACTTCAGCTTACTTTGCTATGCTGATAGTCTCTGAATTAAGAACTAGGTGATGCTGACCAACAACGTAAGGTAGCTGAAAAAAATAAAGTCTGTCATCTCTAAACTTTGTAAAAATGCCAGGTCCTGAATTTCTCTTTTTAAAGTAAATCCAAAAATAGTTGGGAAATCTCTGACCGCATTCTGTAAGATTTTAAAACTCAACCAGCAATTTATATTCTCTCCAGAAAGAAGAAATAAAGAACAGCAAACTTTGGGCTATTATTTTATTTATCCCATGTACTTCATCTACTTTTCAATGCAAAAGAATAAGCTTCAAATATTTAAAATATATCTCTTCAACCTTTATATTTATGTTGATTCTGTCCTTAATTTTCAGAAATACTTGTCAAACACTTGTGAAGCATCCCAATAGAGATTCTGAACAGATTCTTTTTGCAGATAATAAAAATTATACTTTCAGAATATACCTCTCATGAACCAGAAGCTATTTTTAACTATTGTGCTATATATAGGCTAACCTATATTTCAATGCAGCCTTTGTGTCCAGTCTGCCTGCTTATAATAGGCTAGAAAAGAAGCACACAGTTGAAAGCATGATCCACTATGGCAAATCCTATCAACAGTCAATCCATTTTGACACCCTGCCTCTCATGTGAGCCTGCAGAGTAGAGCAAGCCTTTAGTCACCTCCCAGCTAGTTATGATCTACTGAGCTTGGGGTCCAAAAGAACAGTCTTCTTAAGATGACTACTTTATGCCCTGGCTTATTTTGATTAAATTTTTACTTTTATTACAAATACCTCTTAGCATGCATAGCTCTTGATGTGGTAAAAATTGCTTAGTGCTTAGAAAAATAGCAGAAATATTTGATTCCTATCTTCCTGCAGCAGCAAGTGTTGTAGTGGAAAAAAATTAAATTAATTTTGTCAGCTAAACTTTTGATTATCTAGAAGAATTTTAAAGCCTAGAAGGGAGGGTAAAGATTTGAATAATGACATTAAATACGAGCAGTGGCTATTGATAGCTTCAAAACTTCATGTTTATATTGCACTACTTGCCAGCTTTAGGGCAGCATAAACCAGAATGAGAGAAATGTAAAGGTGTGCAATATCTAAGATGTATTTGATAAAAAATGCAATTCAATTCTAGTTTTGCATTTTTGACAGGAATTGTGGCCTAAAAATATGAATTCTGGTACAAATTACAGTTGAGGCAAATGCATTGACAGAAATTCACTGCAATGGATTTGATGCATATCAAATGTTGAGAACACACAAGGCTCCTTTGTAAAGCAAACTAAAAATGGTATGCTTAGACATTGAACTAACAAGCAAATGTCAAGCTAAGACCCTTACTCTTTCCTACTTGTCATCCTTTCTTTCTGCTTCCTTTTGCATGAAGTGCTAATGTTTGCAGCCTATATACATTGCTCACATGACATCAAGCTTTGTGGCAAACGTACTACCAGTACATACTTAGCACTTGGATCTCAGCATGTCTTTAAGTATCATTTTCTGCCCCTACAAGCCAGTAGACACATATATCATTATATTGAAATTCCTATGTATTTGTACACAGCTGTGTTTATCCTCTTGTAGTAATATTTATCTGTCAAAAAAGTAATAATATATGATTTTCTGAATTCTATGTGCAATCAGTCAGCCCACGAAATACTAATATGTTCAGCATATTCAATTTCCTTTACAAAAATTCAAGTTGGTACACTGGTAATTTGATCAATGAACTTTCAAATATGCTTTTAAATATAGGTTTCAGTTAACTGAGTTTTAACAAATAAATGATGGGTGAAATTCTGCTATTAATACAATATGGAATTTTTTAATACCTGTTGATAAGGGAAGTGTTTTGAAAGTGGAACAAGGCAAAAGCAAAAAGCCTGCCCTCCCCCCTTCAGGCTAAGCTATCTTCTGTGTTGAAAAAGCCATTTTTGTAGAGCAGAAGTACACCTGATGTGCATGCATTAACCAGTTTTCATATGGGACATTCTGATTCAATCCTTTGTCTGGTCTTCCTTTGGCTTCCCTTTCTTCCACAATAATCCGCATTTCCTGCCCAGTGTCCATTTTCCTTTTTCTACATTATCTTCAAGAATTACAGTGTGACTGTACCTGAAAATAACTGGCAGCAACAAGTTTGTTGGTCAGGTGTGGGTTTCTTTGGGTTTAAAGCCATGAACAGGATTGAAACAAAAGCACAACATAATGTATTTTTAAGATGGGAGAAAGAAGGAACAAAAATAGCAAGAAATCAATTAATAAACACTGTCTACTTCTGCTTACTCTGTTCCACAGCTGAACTTTTCATCCATACAGGCAATGAAGATCTTCTCTGCCTCTCCCCTCACTATGCAACCACTGGGTCCTGCCAGCCTACTGATTATAGCCCAAGTGCTGCTCTGTGCAAAACAATAACACCACAACAACTGCCTGACCCTGTAACACCCCGTGCATAATCCCACTCCAAACTATGCTGTTCAGCACCTGTGCCTCCCTTCCTTTGCTCTAGAAAAACAGCCAGACAATTCCAGGGTAGGCAGCTGCAGATGCTCTTCTGAGTCAAGGCAGTGCCTCCCAAAGCTCTTCTGGCTTAACCCTACACCTTTCTTATTTCAGCTCCTGTAGCTCTCCCAGGAAGGTTAATAAAAACCTCTAGGCCCAACTGAGGGACAATTAGATGTTCTGCTGGAGAAGGCAACAAAGAAACAAAGAGGAGAGACCTTTCAAGAAGAGCTATCTTCCAGCAAAAGGTCACTCAACAAGTCAAACTGCAATGGCAGAATGGCAAAATGGCAGAACAAACTTTCAGCACCAAGAGGACAGGTAGTCAAACCTACACCTGCCAGGCTCTTGGAGCCCACTTCTCACTGATTCTCTAGTTTCAGCTATGCAGATTAGTCTTATCAACTTCAAATACATGGGAGAAACTCTGTAGCTGGCAAAGCAATGCTGGAAACTGATTCAGCTAAAACAACAGCCTGACAAAGGAAAAGTAGAAAGAGGAGGAAGGAAGTTAAGGAGAAGAAAAAGAAGGGTGTTATTATCAGGCTGGATTAAATCCTGATCTTCACGGCTGAAACAGCTTCTCTGGCACAACAGAATAGATAGAAACTCTAGGAATTGCCACATCAAAACCATAGCTCCTAATATACTACTGTCACTATTAAAAATGAGAAGCTTTTCCATAACACAAGCTCATGACAGATTTTTACTGTACAGATTGATCTGTTAGTATTTTATAGAATCTATATTTGTACATGAGATACACAAACATGTCAATTAGGATAAATATCCCAAATGCTACTGCAGAAATATACAGTCAAAAGAAAAAAAAAATCTAAAATCTCCAAATGCTTGAAACTATATGCATTGACTTTTACTAATGCATTTTTGTGATACAAGAGGGTGATGCAGAATCAACTGTAGGTCAAAAAACATGACCTCATTTTCTTCATTCCAGCTGACTACTGTGTGATCTCTACGTTTCTGTTACAAATTATCCAGCCCTTCTTCTTCTTGAATGGATGCACAAGCCGACTTAAGGCTTATAAGCAGGGTTTTTGATTTGGATTCTGAAAATTGAAGAGGTAATCAGCTTTAAAGAAGAGACACTGAACACAGATTTGTCTTGCTTCACTAGTTTGCTATAACCAAAATCTATGCTTTCTGTTCCTCAAGAAATTATTTCTGTAAAGTAAACCAAAACTTGCTAAACCACATTGAACCACAGAGTGTGTACCTGCTGTGGAACCTTCTCTCCAAGTTTATCTGTAATCAGACAGATAAAGGCATACATGCTCTCTGGAGAAGGAGACACACAAATGCAGCATAACACTTTAGTCCTATGTCACTTTTTTTTTGTTTACAAGTATTTATATAAGTAAAAAGACAGTGCAAAGCCCAAGACAGTCTATTGGAGATTTAAAGCTGAACAGATTTTGCTGGTAACACAGCTTGTGAAACAGAGCATCACAGCTAACAGGCATTTCAACAAACCTCACGTCCTCTATTTTATAATAAGCACAATTCCAGAGGCCACACAATGATTGATTCTTAGCGCTAACCCTCCCTTCTTAGGAACACATGGAACTTGTTTTTTCATGTAGAGAAAATGTTCATCCTTTAATAAGTATTATGACTATTGATTATCTGGATGCTGAGCTTCTCAAGAAGTGTTTAAATATGAAAAAGAAGGTACAATACCAGGGAAAAAAATATCTCTGCTTTATTTTAATATATAAGAATTTTAAGCTTAGTCACTGAAAACAGAGAACTGTCTTCTGGCAGTAAACTCTACTGGCACAACCTTTGCTAGAAAACATTCTTTAAAAAATTATTACTAGGTATGATGACTTTAAGAGCTCAGCTCAGAGCTCATTTCCACAATTGCATTACCATTCATAACTAAAATTCTGTGTCTCATTTCTTCCCCTGTTCCCAGTTTCCCAAAGAGAAATAAATCCTAATTTCACTTATATAGGAGCTAAGGAGAAACAAAGTCCAGCTTTTTTCTACAGAAGTTTGAGATCATTTGTTTTGTAGGTGCAAATTTCTCCATATAAAAGCCTATGTCCCGTGCCCAAGAACCCTCTCCCAACATGAAGAATAAGCTCTATGTTTTTACATATAGGCTTACAGGAATATGAATAGTGTTCATACAATAGCTTTCCTTGTTAAAAGCAAGTGGTTTTCAGAGCAATAAAAGTGATGTTCTACAGATTTTTGCTACATGTTCATACATTCTCATCACCACAGGAACATGGGGTCCTTGTCCATAATCTCCATATATTCCCCCAACTGTGCCAATCCACAGTCCATGTTTCACAACCTAAATTACTTCCAGTTTCCCCCCAGCCACAGCTACATCAGCTCTTTTTCATGTTCTCTCATCACTCCATGACTGAGAAGCAGCACTGAGTTGTGGCTCAGCTCTTTTCCCGCCAACTCATACACAACACCACTGGTGAGCTTATCTTGCACCTTTTCCCTTAGAGGAGGTAGTCTTTTGTGTGCCTCTTCTCTAACAAACCAAAGCTATTAATGAAATCTGCCAGAGAGTAACACCATTGAGACCTCACTCTCTCCACCAGTTGGGATAGCTGAGCATTGGCCACAAAAAGCTCAGTGGAAGGCAGATGGATAGATGCAGCCATCCTATAAACTTCAGTTCCTCAGGAAACCAGGCTAAAAATAACTCATCTCAAAAACTCATGGAACAAACTCAACTCAAATTAACATAAATACCAACTGGAATGTTAAAATGTGTTGGCTCTTAAATATTATCATTTAAAAATGATGTCTCAAAGGGTCAAAATTAAAACAATATTTATATATATATAACCCTAACAGAAGAACATTAATTTAGTTACAAGGTCCACAACAAGAACAGGTTACAATCTGGGATGACATCAATGCAGATGAATGCAGGATGCAATGACTGACATGACTGAGCAGGGATATTTAGCATGTCTCCTTCTCCTTCCATAGATGATTAGTTTGTCAGAGTGGGTACAGAAAACATGCAGACTTCAATTCCCTTTAAGCAAAAGTGGATACATTCTTAGGTTTTATCACCTGCTTCCTAGATTTCCAAAAGGTTTTAAGATTTCTTTCAGTCCAAGATTTTAGAATCTAATTGATTCACCTGAAACAAATTTTGGTCCAGATCCTTCAAAGAGTTATGCACAAGGCTGTATTCATAATAAAACAAATTATTCAGAAGCATACATAATCTCTGAGTTAATATTTACCAAACCTGGGGATGGGATTTCTTATTAACAGCAGATGACTCCAAATAACCCTTGAGATTCCCAGTGTAAGGAACATCAAACATATATTACACCAACTGATGTTTCTGCATGGTGACATCTCATGGCAAAGTTAGTACCTACTGCTTTCCCAAACATCCTTATTTCACCTCCTCTACTGGGAAAATTTCACATAAAATACTTGTAGAATCTACATGCCAAAACTATCTTTCCTCCTTTTATCACAAGAATAAAATAGAGCAAACCTATGCAAAGTCCTTACAATCTCTTCCTGCAGGCAACTCAGTAATTTTAATTTTATTTCCCATCAAAACAAAATAATAAACATATTGGTCTAAGTCCAGAGAAATAAAAAAATCTTAACTTTCTACTAAGATCAATAGGAAATTAGGACCTTAAATACTTCTTTTTGTCTTAATAATTTGCATTGAGACCAGAGACTGACCAACATAAATTCAAGGTATCAGTAGGTATCCTGGTCTAGATGGGCTACAAGTTTGTTAGACCTTGAGCATTACGGATTAAAACAAATGGTTCAAGTCTGACTTTGACTCAACAAATGTAGTATTTTCAAAAATGTTTCTTTGCAAAACTTTCATTCTACTCAAATATCTAGATAACCAAGAATGAGAATTGCACACATGTAAAAATTTCTTATTGCTGCCTAAGACTTCATGGATTCAGAGTACAATCATGGTATGGGGGATGGAAAAGAAACCAGTTTAATATTAAAAATGGGCTTCCTTAAGAATAAATATTGTTTTTCTCATCTTTTTCAGATTCAAGTCAACTGAATGTCAACTTATTGTCTAGAATTAATTTTCACATGTTAGATGGTAAAAGCAGGATGATGAAAGAGGGAGGGGAGAAAAAAGGAGCAAAGAAGAAATTTTGTAATTCTGCTATACATTACTCCATTATACATAAGTCACAAAAAAAAATTAAGGAGAGCTTGGTTTGCAACACCTTCAGCAAAGGAAGCACTGCAATGCCTTTGTACCTGCTGAAAGGGAACTGCAATAATAACTCCAATAATTTCGGCCTGGAGACCCATAATACTAAATTCTTCGAAAGAGCAATTTACAAGGGAAAAGGGAAAAACACATTGTGAGAAAGCAAAAAAAGTGACTTGGCACAGCCTAAACAGTAGAAAGCAGTAAAGAAACAGTGTAACATTGAAGATGACACTGGAGTAAACTGCACATTTTTAGTCTAAATACACTCAACACATGGGAAAATTTTTATTAAACTGTAAGCCACAGAAACATCTGGTTTGATTTCATTTGTGTTACAGCAAACAAACATGAAAGACTATTGCCTGTATTTTCCCCCAGAGCTATTTTGGGGGAAAGGAGTGCTGTTTATAACATTTGTGCTACAATCAGAGAATTACAAAATGCTACAGGTTGGACGGAAGCTCTGAAGACCATCTGGTCCAGTCTCCCTCCCATACCTTCAAAGCAAGGCCAACTTCAAAGTTAGACCCAAATTTAAAATTTGGTTGGGTTACTTAGGGCCCTTCTTCAATTAAGCTTTGAATAACTCCTTCCAGGATAGAGACAGCACAGCCTTTCTGGGTAACATCTTGTAGTGTTTCACCACCTTAATGGCAGAAAAGCTTTTTCTTTGTCAGAGTGAGGTATTGCTGGCTCATATTCAACTTGTTATTCACTAAGACCCCTGAGGCGTCTCTGTAAAACTTTTCCAGCCAGTTTGTCCCCAGCTTGTAAGGGTATGCAGGGTTATTACTCCAAGCAGCAGGACTTTGCTGAACTTCATAAGGTTCTTGTTGGCCCCTTTCTTCAGCCTGTCAAGGTCCATCCAACTGGTAGCACAAGCAGCTGGTGCATTAACCATCACTCCTAATTTTGAATTGGCTGCAGACTTGTTAAGGGTGCATCAGGCCCCATCATCCAAGTCCTTAAGAAGAATGTTCAACAGTGTTGGTCTCAAACAGTGACTTGCTTCTAGATGAAGGTTGTGCTGCTGATCTTTGAGTACTTTTGAGCACCAGCAGTTCAGACAGGTTTCAGTTCCTTTCAGTCCACCCTACCATCTCCTTACCTGACTCACAATTCATCAGTGCCTATGAGAATATTATGGGAGACAGTATCAAAAGTTTTGCTAAAGCTGAGATGAACAACATCCAATACTTTCCCATCATCTACCATGTCAGTCATGTCACTGCAGAAAATTAGTCAAGCCTAGTTTCTCCTTTGTAGATCCAAGTCCGTGCTGACTACTCCAAATCACCTTCTTACCCTTTACCTGTTCAGAATCGTTTCCACAAGCATTTTCTCCATCATCTTCATATGGAAGATGAAGCCGATCAGCCTGTAGTACACTCTAGATCTTCCTTCTTACCCTCCTCAAAGACAAGAGAGACATTGGCTTTCTTCCAGTCCTCAGCAGCCTCCTCTGATCACCACAACCCTTCAAGAGTGAGCTTGCAAAAGTACTGGTCAGCTCTTTCAACACCCATGCACATATTCCATCAGGTCCCATGGATAGCTGTATGTCTGGCTTGTTTAAATGTTCTCTTACTTGATCCTCGTCCAGTGAGGGTAAATCTTCCTTACCACAGAATCTTTTCACTAGTCTTAGGGGGCCTCATGGACTTCCCAAAGGTAAGTCTTACACAAGTGAAGACTCAAATGAAGAAGTAATTGAGTGTTTCAGTCTTCCCTATGTCTGTTGTGATCAAGTCTCCATTCTCATTCAGCATCAGGCCTGTATATTCCCTAGTCTTCCTTTTCCTACTGATACACCTGGGGAAGCACTTCTTGTCACCCTCCACATATCCTGACAGATTCAATTCCAGGTGGGCATTGTCTTTCTTAACCCCATCCCCATGTATTTGGACTACATCTCTATATTTCTCTTGGGTCAGCTGCATCTCTCCCTGCTTCTAACTCTTGTGTCCTCCTTTTTATATGCCTGAGCTTAGTCAGGAGCATCTTGTTCATGCATGCAGTGTGTCTGCCATCGTTGCTTGATTTCCTGTATATTGCTCCCAATCGGAAGATTCTGATTTCCCCCCACCCCACCCCCCAGAAAAACAACCACTCTATGCAAAAGAGTGGTCAATCCCACTATGTGGGAAATCAAGCAACGGTCCTACTAATTCAATGACATCAAACCTAAAATGTTTACTCTCCACTGTACAGTTGAATTTTTGGAAATATCTATCCAGATTTAGGACATTCTCCAGCAATTGTTGAAGGCAAAATCTGCTCTTGCACAAGGAACTAAGATCTGCAGATACCCTTCCCTCAGTTACTTTGTTTGTTTTTGGGGAGGTGTTTGGGTTTTGTAGGGGTTTTCACTGTTTTTTTTTAAATGCCACGTGGACCCTGAATATCTTCTGAGGGTGTTCCTTCTCATCTCAACCTCAGGTTGGGGCTGAGAGTAGCTGGCTTTAGAAAATTGAGATGCTACTGTAAAGCCCACCTAGCTGAATCAAAAGCAAAATTGAGACCTCATGTTTGTGAGGGTGTGTTCTCATACAGTTCTTCATACACGGAAAAAATCCCTCACACCACTTAGGTGACATAAGAATACATTAACTAGTGCTGGGGAAACAGTAGTTAACCCTTTATCCAATATCTGAGCCCCCCAAAATATTAACAGACACAGAAAACCTTTTCTCTCTAGCTCACAAGCCAGAACCAGTATCTCAGAATAACTGAAAAAACAAAACAAAACAAAACCCACCAGAATAAATACATTAAAATGTGTTAGCTTAGTTCAGTGAAGCCTCTGTATTTACATTACATTTGTTAAGAGCTAGGAAGATGAACAAGGACGTGATTATGGTGATGCACACCACCTCACAACTTACCTGAATTTCTGCAACTTCATTAGCTATTTGTGTTGAAAAAGTTCAGGGAAAAATTCAAGGTCAAGTGAACACCCTAAACAAGAAATACTGCATATTTAAAAACCTAGTACAGTAACAAGAGAATTAAAATGGTGTCATCATGTGAAAACAGAATGAAACTTCAGCAAGGTGGCGGAACAAACTTCTCAGTTACATCACCATAAAGTATCACTCTATAGAGGCATTCTTTTTTTATGTAAAATTATCTTCTTTGCTCTAGCTTACATCACTCAGCAAGGGACTGAAGGAAAAAAATAAACCAACCCTGTCAGAATATAACAGGACTGTGATCTGCTTGTCCAACAGATACCAGTGTAAACTGTTCCTGTGTAATCAGGATAGCTTCCCATGCCAATCACTTCCAAAGCAGGCACAATTCAGAACTTGGTAGCAGTACCCTGACCTACTTCTTACCCACCACATGGGAGGACAAGCCCAGTAGCAAAGCCATCACTTTTGGGACCCTTGACAAGGTGGGGAAGGCACCTGAGAAAGGTGAAGAATCTTCATATGAATATTCTGTAGGTACTCCAAGTTGAATTTTTCAATATCTGTCATATATCCATTTTCTGGAAGGTCAGAAAAAGTTTAAAAGCTTGAAGAAGAAAGATTTTTATGACCATAAGAACTACCAACATGATTCTTAAGTCTTTCCAACTGGATGTTTAAACTTGGGTTTGGCAAACCCGAGAATATTTCTGCAAATGCCATTTTTTAAACTCAGAAGTTGAAGAAGAAGTCACTTTTTGTAACTACTGTGGTTTCCATTTTTCCTTTCTTGTTTCCTCCTGCATGTGATTTTAATATTTGAACCATTTTAATGGATTTTCAGTCCAAACCCCACCAGCTGCCCTGCAAGTGACTACAGAGAATCCCTCTGACAAATGCCTGGCCAGACCAGCTGCAGAACATGATCTTTGCTTGAATGATATTCAGATGCATTTCCTTAAAGGCAAGGTCCTCAAATCGTTAAGACGCAATTAACAGATAAATAGTCCTTGAGGTTGGGTGGTCCCGTGGTGTAGTGGAGAGCACTCCGGTCTCCAACTCCTAGGTTGCAAGTTCGAGCCTCAGTGTAGGGACCGCCCCCAGCCGTTCAATGCCTCCCTGCCATCTGATCCCGCCAGATCTCGGATGCCAAGCTGGGTCAGCCCCGGTTAGTACCGGGTGCTGTAGGTAGTCCTAAGGACTTCACTGTCACTGTCCAAGCTTGCTCGGCCGTGGCAAAATGAACCTTAGGATTTAAACGGTGGGGCCAGTTCTGCGCACGCTGTGCCTCACCTAAAAAATCCACTGTGCAGGCTCAGAGGGCACACGTGGGGTGAGCCCTTCCCAAATCTTCGTTCGCGGAGATTGGCCATTACTAGTCCTTGAGGTTTTCTTTCCTTTTGTTTCTTTCTCATTTTAGGCAGTGCAAGCCAGGTGGACCTCTGGAAAAACATACTGTACAATACAGATGCAAATCAGGGCAAATGACAGAACTAAACCCTTCAAACAGTATGACGAGGGAAATTAGGTATCCACAGTAAGAGTTTATTACTTTCATCATACAGTCCTTAACCAAGCTTAATTGCTCATATATATTCTAAGTTAATTGTTAGAACTGAAGTCCTAAACATGGCCTAAACTTCATAGCAAATTAAGAAGAAAAGTAAAGTGACTTGAGAGGTAAATATTTTAATTATTAAGTGGGTTTTTGTTGGGCCTTTTATGCTTTGGTTTTTTTGCTGTTTGAATAGGACTCTTCTACTTTGCCAAGCTCATTACATGGTTTGTGTTTGATTCTTGTAAAATGGGTCTTATAAAAGTTTTAGAAGCTGCTAGTTGGTGAGCAGTCACAGAACACACAAAAAACAGGGCCTGTATGCTTGCAGTTGCAGTTTACTTGGGGCTGTATATGTATAAGTTTCCTTTCCTACAGCATTTAGTTGGCAGGCTCAGCAAAAAAGAAATCCAATGTGTTATTGAGTTGCTGCCATTACCAATATGGTGTTTAGCACTGACAGCTCACTGAAAGGTTGGCAAGCCTCTGCGCAAAAACTGCATAAGCTTTGAGTTCTGCCTGAGGAGAAACCAGGGATGTACAAACCTCTACATTGTCTTTCTGGATAGGAATTGGATTCCCTCTGCTTCATGGACTAAAAGAGTGAGTATTGGCAGGGATTTTCTATGGAGAGCTTTGACTCTGAGATGAATTTACTATCCTTATTCCTGGATGGCCATTCAAACCTCACTACACATACCAGCTGCTGGGCTCAGAAGACAAATCCCTCTGAACGTCCATTGCAATACACTTCACTACAATCAACAACGAGATACAGTGGTAAAGCAGATTTTCACTAAGAAGTTCTATTCTCTCCATGCAGCTTAGATAGACAGGAACCCTGGTAACTATGAATACACATCAACAGTTACAACACCCCCTCTTTCATTTAATAACTTCTTCCATTTTGTTTTCCTGTATTTATGAGTTGGTAATCTAAATTTTATAATCTTCTTTGTTGAGGGATGAGAAAATAAAGAGCTTTATACTATAGGAAAATAATCTATTATCAGGTACAACCTTCTGGTAGCTTACCACAGCAATGTTTTTGCCCAGATAGGAACTATATTGACTGACTGAAGTTCCTGTATTTAACATGTGGCAGAAAGAAAACCAGAACAAATACAACAGCATCTAATCAGAATATTTAGAAAAGTTTGCACCAGGTAGGATAAAGATTAGTGATGTATTTTGAAATAGTAAGAGGTTTTTGTAATGACAAGCTGCAAGTGCTCAATTTTGTTTGTATTTTGAAAGCAAATCTTATAGGAAATGACATTCTGGCCTTCAGGCACTATACTGAGTTCAGCTAATTAATAGGCTAAATTGATTTTTCATCTTAAAGGACGCTTGTTTTGATTGATTTGAAAGAAAAAAGTGACATTGCTGATAGCATTAGCGGAGTGAGATTTTAACTTTGGGAGAGAAACACAACACAGTGGTGTACTGAAAAGAGCAGAGTGTTTTTAATGCTGTGTTGAATGGGTTTTTTACTTAGATGGTATTTCTGCTAAACATTCTTCAGAATTTGGAAGCTCTACTAAACCACAGTGGTAGCAGTAAAAGAGACTGGCTCCAACAACAATGCAAGGATTCAGAACTGCTCCATTCATGTGTTTTTTCCTAGATAGGTGCATTGAAATGAAATGTGATGTAATACCCACTGGCTTTATGACTTGATATTTAGTTTCCTGATTAGAAACAAAATTAGATTCAGCTTACAAGAAATAGTCCACTTAGCCTTTAATTGCTGTGCAAACAATAGATGCTTTTTACACAGAGCTGGCTACGGTCATTTCTGTTTCATGAACACATTTTATCCCAGCCTGTTTTCCCTTTCCAAAGTATATGGATTAGTTAGAACATGAAGAATACTGAAGCTTTCACAGATACCAGTTTTACAGATATCTATTAGAGAATATTTGTATTTCCTTTCTATACTTACAGAATTGTATCTACATTTGAAGTCTAACAACCTATTCTTAGAGCCTTCCTCTGCCTCACCTCCACTACATACTCTGTAAGTTGGGAGAAAACCAAAGCTGATTGCTTTAAATAACTTCATTTTGTTTTATGTATGTTCCGTATTGTACTGCACATCCAAGGGGTGCTTTGGTAAGCCCTGCATACACTTTCTCATGCATAACGTGGGAAGATAAGAGTCTAGTGGCATTCCTGCAGAGACCAGAACCAGAAAACCTCTGGAACCATGGAGAACTCTTACATACTCTCTCTGAGAAGCCACTGCATTAAACATGACAGCAGAAAAAGATGATGGTTGCAGAACTGCTTAAGGAAGTGTGTAACTTTTTAAAATTTGCTGTTCATCTTTTAGCCAGGAGTGAAGCTGCAGCCTTTCGAGAGTCAGGGGGAAGGAAGGACTAGATAACAAGTATGGGGCTTATTACTCTGCATCATCAGGGCATGCATTTGCCATTCATTACTGCTAAGCTCCTGGGGAATGGGACTGAAGTTTGTGGACAATGTGCTGCAATAGCCCAATTTCCATGCCCAAATCAGCTTTCTAACCTTTTTCCATCCCTTCTGCCCTACATCAGCCTCAGCTTTGGTCTCACTACATGCACTGTAACTAATAAATCCCCTCTGATTTTGGCCCTCCTTCCTGACGATGCCAGGAAAATACAAAGAATTTTGTTCTATGCTCTTCCACATCTCACAATTTTCAGGGCTGCTGTTCAGTGTCTGCATTACACCTGTGGTGGAGGCCTGAGGGATGCCAGCTGGGGCCTGTGACTCTTGATTTCACATTTTCCATGGAAGAAGTGGCTGTATCTTGACAGCTACCTTCTGTACCTGTGCTCCCCACCACAGGGAACTAAGCCTCAACTAAGGCATGGAGCTTCTTCTTATGGAGAGAAAACTCTGGGAGGTCCACCTACAGCTCAAGTGGAGTCACTGGGGTTTGATTGCTCCCTGAAGCACAAATAAATTACACCTCAAACCAAATTATTTCTCTGTCAGATATCTTTCTCTCCATTGCCACAGTGTATACAGAGAGGTATTTATTAAAGAAATACTGGCTATTCTTAACAAAAAAAAATTTCTTTCAAAGTACTTTCTGTATTTAATGTTATTTGCTGAGGCAGAAGAAAGCACCATCGTCATTCTCAAACTTTTCTCAGGGAAATTATTTAATCCAAGAAACACAGACACAGGAGTAGGTGAATGAGTAACAAAGATACTGATTGCATTCAAATACAGCAATTTGCAGAAGGAAAATCAGAATACACTAAAATGTTCTCTGAACCAAATAAATGTCAAAGTTTTCAGTGAGATTACTGAGAACCTGATGAGTATTTTCAAAATCATTTGTGCGGCTTTATCAACATGCCTCTGCTCATGCATAGCAAGAAAAAGGTCATCATAGTGTTTCCATATCAAAACAACCATTCTCTTTACCACTTACAAAATAAAACTGCATGAGCTTTCCTGTTCTTGGTATATTGACTCAAGGTAGAAGAGAATATTCTGATTGAGATTGATCTGGGAAACACATTTCAAAAGAGATGCTGCCCCTCAGACACAAGGGATTACAAAGATATTCCTCATGCATATATTAGTCACTAGATAAAAAGAATTTGTAAAATCAATATAGTGAAAAAAGAAACCAACAGAACACTTTCTAAAATAGATATTCTCTATTCCTCTAGTTATGCATACTCTTATTATTTAAAATGTTGAAGTATGCGTGTATTCAAATTCACTGCCTGCATGCTTCTTTGCAAACAAACTAATAATGGCCAACCTTCACGAACAAAGATTTGAGCAGGGCTCTCCCCACGTGGGTGTGCCCTTCCAGCCTGCGCAGTGGATTTTTTAGGTGAGGCACAGCGTGCACAGAACTGGCCCCACCGTTTAAGTCCTAAGGTCCATCTGCCACGGCCGAGCGAGCTTGGACAGTGACAGTGAAGTCCTCGGGACTGTCACAGCACCCGGTACTAACCGGGGCTGACCCTGCTGAGCATCCGAGATGTGACAGGATGGGATGGCAGGGAGGCATTGAACTGCCAGGGGACGGTCCCCACTGAGACTCGAACTCAGGTCCTTGGGATTCAGAGATCAGAGTGCTCAACTATGCAATTATTTACTAACATTTCAGAAACCTTTGATTCCAGGCATGTTGTCATCTTGAAAAAGGCAGGCTGTGTTTAGAGACAGCTATTAAAAGCAATACATCATAAACAGTGAATTTACTGTACAAGTCTTCTAGAGGGAAGCAAGGCTAGTTCCAGTGCAACCTCTGGGAAAAAAATCCCAGGGTATCTATCATCCTAAATCCCTTCTTGTGCAAAGATTAGAAACTTCTCAGTCTTGAGAAGCATATCACCCATGTCCTATCAAAGGCAACCTCCAAAACAAGTACTTCCTGTGACCAGGAGAGGCAAAGATTTCAGCAGTCACTACTATCTACGTCATGCTGCTTAGTCACAGCAAGAACGACCAAATATTATAGTCAAGACTAACATCATGGGGACATGCCTAATGAGGGATTTATATAATTCTAAAGAACTTGTCTGTGACGTTTTTACTCGCCTTTACAATCTTCCAAGTTTGTCACTCTTTCCACTTTTTGCTATAAAATTCTCTCAAACTGCACAAAACCAATTCAAGTATTGAGTTAAAAATCCCTTCGATTTTTCACTTCCCTTTAATCTTCAATCTTACTGAAAGAGAGCAGAGGTGGTAATTACAGACAGAAGCTACATTTTATGAAAGCTTCCTCTTAAAAAAAAGTGATGGGGTAAAGTGCTTAACATCTAACGACTTAAAGTTTTCACTTTCTTTGTTCCATGTAAAAGGCAGTTAACAGCTAAGCCCATTTCTTCCTTGAGCCAAGAATTCTGAATATTCATTGGAAAAGACAGATACAAAAAGCATAACCCCACTGAGTATGAATTTGCAGCTTAATAACAGGCTTTGCAAGCTATCTATAAAGTCTCCACTCTCCTCCAAAAGAGGTTGCCTGAGATATTGCCTGGATATTTTTCCACTTTCCATTGTTGATGAAATGGGGACTAGAGGATAAAATAGAAACAAGTTTTTGGATTTTTATCTTGGGCAAAATTTTAAAATTAGTCAGATGTAAAAATTGTATATGGCATGCCTTACTTAGGATACTCCAGTTACAATATCTTGTATTCCTTCATGCTAATAATGCCTGAAATCATGGACAGAAAGGAGAGAAACACAAGCTGAGTTTTCAACCATACAATGCTATATTTACCAACTGCAATTAGTGAACTTTCCCATCCTGCAGTTGCATTCTGCTAGCTTTTCAAATCCAATGGATAATGAAAGACATAACCACAACCACCTGGTTACATATTCAAATTAATTCAATCCAGATATAAATAGCCTCAATGTAAAAACATGAATTCATAAACTGCTGAGAATTCAGTATCTTAGTTCACTGCTGGAATTAATTTCTTTTCAACAGACTGGTTGTCTAGAGAATACCCGTAATGCAGTAAATGAAAACATGTGTGGCACTGCCAGCAGTGAGAATTCATGAAATTGTAACTGATGGATATTAAAAAACCAGAACCGTGGTGAGAAACCAAGGGTTTGGCAGTCACTGGAACAAGAATGATAAAGCTAAAGATTCCTGGTTCTGGCTGTATTTTCCTTTCCCTTAAAAATGAAACAAACACTGTCTCATATGGAGCTTGATTGGTGTGATACTTTCAGAGAGATGCTTTAAAAACAGAAGATTCAGATTTTTGCCCAGCTGAAAAAAAAAAAAGGGGGGCAGTAAATAAACTATAAGGAAAAAGACTTGCCTGTTCCTTTAATCTAAAAAAGTATATATACCTCCATGTTTAGAATATAAAAATTTTGGGGCATTTTTAAAAACAGCAGAATTAGTCTGAGTCTTTTATATTACCCTGGTCTACAGATATCTCAAAAGAATTACACTTACAGTTTCTTAATACTTTTTACAGTAAATTATTCAGGCAAAGAGTTACTATATGTTTCTATAAACACTTTATTTTGACTAACTTTCCTGACTGAAGCTGCCAACAGCTGCTACTAGTATCAAGTTATAGAGATAATTTGTCTTGGGTTTGCATTTGGGGTTCCCTTCCCTTGTAAGGCATTTAAATATGATCTCCATTTCATAGGGGTTTTTTACTGTCACAGTGCACATGCCAATCAACAATTTACGTATGTAAATGCCAGCAGGTACCCAAGTGAAACAGGAGAATCTGTCTACAGACAGAGAATATAGAGCAGTACAATAGCTGCTAATGCCAGCTATGGTTCTGCTTGCATTCAGAATAGCAACCACTGCCTGATTTAGTAGGCCAAGGTTAATGTGACAAAAATAATCAATGAAGTCAGTAATCCAGCATTTCTGACTTACTAAAACCCTTATTAGCAATGTTTGCAACAATAATCTTGGACCTGAGCTACTTTGGACTCTTGGAAAAGAATTTCTGCAGTGAAGGGGCATTTTACAACCCTACATAGTGCTATGTCCTTGCTAGCTCGGGGGGAAGGAGGGGGGAAGATAAAGGCATACTAAGCAGAGTGAGTTTGAGTAAATGTTATGATTAATCAGGGACAGTTTATTGAATAAAAGCATCCCAAACAAATGGCACATGAGATAAACCCAAGCTTAGTATGGCTCTAGGGGACAAAGTCCTAACCAAGCCTAAGTATCTATTTATCAGATGATTTTGCAGTTTATGAAGCCTCATCCCAGGGGATTACAGTAGTGCTTCCAGATATCTTATTTTAACTGTTAGAAATGAATGTAAATGCTTAATCTTTGGCAAAGAACTCTGCTAAAATAACGGCAATTTCTCATATTGGAGAAAGCTGTTATTTTGTGATTACTGCACTCTGCTTCGTCAAAAAACCCACTTATTTTTCACAGTTCTGACTCTTGTGTCACCCCTCAAATCACATGCGTTAATTTGTCTTCTTTTGTGAACGATTAATGAAGTAGAGAGAGAAGAATTTTCTCTTTTCTGTATAGATTACAAATCAAGATTAAGCAGGAACTTTCTTCGCCTACTTGTAACTACTGTGTCAAATACCCCAAGTCAGTGTACTCTGGGGGCTATATGATACACATTATTGATTAATTCCAAAATGCAACTAATAATTTCCAATGCTAAAACACATATGTTAAAATACATTTTGTGCAACTTCTCTTTTATAATAGCAGGAACACTGACAGCAGTGTTTGTTGAAGTATCAACTTTTCTTCCAAGCAGTTTCAGATAACAAAAATTTAAGTGACTTCTCTAATGACTTACAAGTCCCATAGCAAAATCACCACTCAAAAGTACAAAACCAAAATACACCTCTAAGACATGTAAGTCTATAAGGACTTCTGATGTTAATTCTGTTTTCTTTCAGAACACATGCATGGCACCAAGTCCACCTACTTTCATGTAGGAACTGGCTCATGTGCCAAAGGTTTCCACACAGTTGATTAGAGATGCCTTTGAAGCCTTCTTATATCTTTGTGTTCCATGTGTGGCAGCAGTTCAAATGGCGTTTCATCCCTTTAACTCTTGGCACGTAGGAGTGGATTGTTTACCAGCCATACAGTAAAAGTAACCTCATGTCTGAAGTGAGATTTCTTTCCAACACTGCAGCCTTCCTGCCTCTAAGTGGCAAGTGTATATGTAGAGCCCTGCAGAGTGACTGCTGGTACAGCTATCAATGACCTAGAAATTGTGAAGGTGACAGTGCACTGGTACAGGTTGCCCAAAGAGGCTGAGAAGGCTTCATCTTTGGAAGTTTTCAAAAGCCATCTGGATATTGTTCTGGGCAACCTGTTCTGGGTGGTCCTGCTTGAGAAGAAAGGTTGGGCCAGATAACCACCAGAGGTCCTTTTCAACCTCAGCTAATCTGTGATTTTGTATAATACACACATACTCTCCTACTTTCTCTTTAAATAGTATATTAATACAATGCTCCTGATTGGCTGATAAAATCTAACTACTTCTGCTTAAAAGAAGTGTGACCAGCAAACTGAGCAGCTGGTTCTCACCCTCTACTCCACTCTCATGTGACCCTACCTGGAACACTACATCCAACTCTGGGGTTCCCAGCACAGGAAGGACAGGGACCTATTGAACCAAGTCCAGAAGAGGGTCATGAAGCTGATCAGAGGGCTGGAGCACCTCTCCTGTGAAGACAGGCTGAGAGAGTTCAGGTTGTTCAGCTTGGATAAAAGCAACTTTACATTAAGTAAAGAACCTACAAGAAGGCTGGAGGGGGACTTCTCACAAGGGCATGTAGTGATAGAACAAGAAGGAATGGCTTAAAGCAAAAGAGGGTAGGTTTAGATCAGATATTAGAAAGAACTTCTTTATTGTGAGGTTGATAAAACACTGAACAGGTTGCCCAGAGAAGCTGTAGATGCCCCATCCCTGGAAGAGTTTGAGGCCAGGCAGGATGAGACTTTGAGCAACCTGGTCCAGTGAAAGGTATCTCTGCCCATGGCAAGGGGGTTGGAACTAGATGATCTTGAAGGTCCCTTCCAACCCAAACCATTCTATGCTCAGTGATCCATAATTTGAAACAGATTTCCTAACTGTAAGAGAGACATGAGACATTTTTTAAATTGTCAGGTTTCTTTTGCCTACTAACTGCATTCTTTTAATGCAACACATAGAGTTGGATTTGTTGCAGAAGTCTATAGCAAAGCCACCTCTCTCTGAAAAACAATCAACACCTTTAGCTCCTGAGTGCTTCTTCAGGTCTGAGTTCCTCTGCCCCCATGCAAGGGGGACAAAGCAGACTAACGGCAAAATTTTTCTCTCTGCTCTTGAGCTTTTCCCATGTGGCTAGAAAGAGTTTGAAACAAACTGGCAGGACATTCCTGCTCTGCTTCAAGTAGCTGTCCTGTTGTGAGAGAGTGCCTTTGTACAAAAGAACAGACGGAACTGGGATTCCTGGTTAATTTCCTTTTTCAGCTGGGGACATTAGAAGTCTCACAACACACACAGTGAAAAAACAGCAGAGAGAAAGAGACATTTAAGCGCTCTCAACACTTGGACCAGAAGTAAAAATAAGCAACTAAACCTTCATATTTTCCTCTTCTAAATGAAACTAGAGGTAATGTTTTTTAAAAGTTAACCTCTCTCCTTAAATACAATTATTCAATGTCCAACAAATTCTTTAAAATGTTCTCCTTATTGTAGATGACATACAGACTACTCAGTAACAAATTGCTGATCAAATTTTATAACTAAAAACATACTAGTCTTCTTGAAAGCACAACTGAAAAATAGCTACCAACCTTTTAAAAGTTGAATAAACAAACAATATCCTGCTGATCAGGACACCAACTCTTTTATGATGCATTACCCATTTCTGAAAGCAGTGAATGTATGTATTTGAACCCCTCTGCTACTGCAGATGTTTTCTTACAGCTGTGGTTTCAACCCTTACATTTATATTAACATAAGATTAGCACTGTTATGTATTCCTTCTTCCCGCTTTTCCTCTTTCACACATATATGGCTTTGAAGCCTCAGGCAGTTGTGAGTCTAAAAACAAGGACTGAAATTCCCTCAACTTGCTAAGAGAAACCTGAGCTGTACCCATTCCCTCTTCTCTGAACAACTGAGAAAGCACAATAAATTCCCAACGGTCCTCTCAACTTTTGTCCACAGCACAGTACTAGTAGCTGAAGTAAGTCTTCAGGCTGCAAAATAAACCTGCAAGCAAAGACTTGACACTTGCCACGAGTGTCAAGTACACTTGACAACGAGTCAAAGTTACATTTAATATCTCGATTAGTAGTTACATCTACATCTTACACCTACATTTATATATAAAGTATTCCCGTATTTTAAATTATTTTCAGTGTGACTATGATTATTGCTAATGAAAATTAAGGAAAAACAGACTTCACATGATTATACAACACGGTTCACCCACCTCTGTATGGTTCTGCTATGTTTGAGGCAGATTAGCTATTTGCCTCAAATGGTGCCAGATAACCTTTAATTTGGTGAAGTGGACAATAAAACACCACTAAAGCTAGCATCTTCTATGATAAGCTGTAATCTTAAACTGGAGCCGTAACCAGTTCATTTAGAGGTCAAAAGAGTGTGGAGCTTTTTTAATTAACACATGTGATTCACTGTGAACAAAGGAATCAGAGCTTACTTTAACTATGCCTGTTTGGGAAAGCAGAGTAAACTGACACCAAGTGTTTTACCCAACTCCATGCATGAGATCAATCAAAAGTAAATTAGAGGAAAGCAATTCAGAGTAATATTTCCTGCCTTTTGAAAGGTCAGTCCAGACCACATGAATGTTTAGTTATCTTCATAAATGGTGACTCAAATCTTGGGACTTCAAAGGTTGGTACAGCTATGTATTCAACAAACTACATTACCTCAATGTATGTTTGTAATGGTTGAACCTCTTTGACATGTTTGTTTCAAACACCGTTAGAGTACACAAAACTGCATCAATACAGGCCTCAGTAGTTATTGTGAATATAATTTTCATCTTCAGTAATCATGGAAAAAGTGAAAGAATGTCTGTCCCAAAATACAGTGGAGGTCACTGAAAAGCATCTGCAAACACACAAACCAGACCTGATTTGTCCTTTGAGTCTATATAAGAGATCAAGATTCCTTCATTACATTACTAAAAACAGGTCCTGGACCACCACTTTCAGTGCTTAAAGAAAAAGTTTCACTTACCACTCAACCAAGCATCCACATGGCTTTTCCGAGTTCATTAAAGGAAGCATATAAGGGAGAACAGGCTATAAATTAATGACCTGAGGCTTGTTTTGTTTCAGGTACTAGTACCTCAGCATATTTGGTCACCCACACCCAAAATACATACCTATTTTTGTGCTAATTGGTTGTGCCTTAAGGCTGTTTTCACCTGCTTGCTTTTTGGAAATGGATGATCAGCTGGAGAGTAATTTTGTGTTGTTTCAAAACTTGGCATAATGAAATGGTGAGCACTGTTCTTGTGTTCTCTCTTTTCTGAACTTGCCAATTACAATATGAATTCCTTTGTTTTCAATTAGCTGTTTTAGTAACTCATGCAGACATCTTGACTTGAACCGTACTTACTAGGACAAGAAAGGACAGTAAAATTATCTCCAGACTCCAGATTCTATAGGACTGTCCTAGCACTATTCTAACCAGTGAGACACCACCCCTTTGCATGCTGTTTCAAGCAGAGCAAATACTGTTAATTCACCTGTTTGTGATCTTCAAGCAAACAGATTATTCAGCTATCCCAAACCGTGGCTGTTCTTGGGTGGTAATATTAAAGCCAGTCCTTCACTCCTTTCCAGTTGGTGGCCTGGGCAGACTTGAAATGTGTGCTTTCTTCTCTTATTTTTTGGTTAACGGCCCACCTAGTTAAAATACTGCAAGAGTCTGTGCCTTGCCTCTTCGCCAGCAAGCTCAGCAGGCACTCTGCCAACTCCTCCCTTTCAGTTGTGAGGGAGAACAAGAATATCCTGCTGCAGCAGCCAGCTGGCTACCTTCTCCTGTCAAGGACTTAATATACTTCCATAAAGTATTCAGCTGTTGCTGGATGAGAGACAGAGTGCTCTATAGTGCCTTCTTCAAACAGTCCTCCTCCTTGACTAGCACAGACTGAATGGATGAAAGAACCATATGCAAAGAAACAGGAATGAGGCCACGAACACAGCCTTCATTCTTTGGATAATCAAAAGTCACCTAATTCATCCTAACCTTCAAGCCAAATATTTTCTCTCCAGGAGAAGGCTCACCAGACAAAATTCATGTGAACTTGAAAAACCTTTAAGCTACTTACAAGTTTTATTGTCTTTTTATCATACTTAGCTCAGGATTGGCTCAATAAAAGCTTTCTTGTACCAAGAGTGAAAACATTTCCACTCTCTTGAAAAGAATGCAAGAAAACCAAACCTTTCCAATTTTGTTTTAAACATAAATATTCCCTTTCAATGCCTCTATCTCAAACATTGCATCACTGAGAAAGTGAAAATGAAAGAGAGGAAGGGTAAGTAGGACTAGCCTTGCTAATTCTTACCTTATTTTCTTCACAAATTGTAAATCAGCAAACACTGGAAATTCTATTGCCATGGCAGCAGGAAGCCTACCTTTCCAGTAATTTGAATCTACCTTATTGGTCATTTCAGACAGATGCTGAAAAACTTGCTCAAACTGATCTTGCCTCACTTCCGTGCTCTTCTAAATATAGGCTGTCCTATGGGTGCCAGACTTCAACCTCCTCCTGTTGTTACAGTAAAATCAAAGTGAGCAATTCAGATCTATAGAAAGCCCTGGGAGATTTAGCTATCAGCCAGAGGCGGCAAGGAGCTCAGCTGCTGCTGGCTGATAGGGAGGAGGTTACTCCCCAAGAGTTCACATAGTAGGAATTCACAGTTCTCTGCAGGTGCACGAAAATAACCAGGATGAAATAATATAAACATAGAACTTGTGAGAGAGAGGTTCTAACCAATTGAAGTTTCTAGCGTGGTGGTGTGGTAACTCTTTTAGCCAATAAGCTGTAGTTCTAACCCTATATAAACTGTGTGCTAGGTCTAATAAAATGTCTTCACTTAAATCCTATGGGTTTTGTGTTGTGAAGTCCTTTCTCCGCTGCAAACTTTGTTTACTTTATCCTCCCTCTTCTCCCCAAGGGTCAGCACTCACATGGCAAGCAATATTTAGCATCCTATGGCACTTCTTCCATGGCAGTGGGCAACAGGCTGAAATTGGGGCAGCAGTGTAGGAAATGAGAAGTTGAGCCCTGGAATGGGTGAAAGGGGCCAAGAGAGCCACAAGGTTCCTGCTCCAGTGGTAAGATGGGTCCAGCAGAGAGAGGCAATGAAAAGACATGAAGCCAAGTAGATTGACTCGCTCAAGCAGCTGAGGTGGAAACTTCCTGGAGGGGATTGAAATCCCCTAATCCTTCCACATTCTAAGAACTCAAAACTGCCTCTAAAACAGGTTCCCAAATCAAAACAAACCCAAATCACTCTTCTTGATGACTTGCATTTTCAGAAGTCTGAGTTTTTTTTAAACTTCTGCAGCTTTCTTGCAACATTTAAAACCATAGTAATGGCATAAGCTGATTTACACTATCTTACTATTAAGTTTACCATTTAGGTTTTGTTTTGGAAGTCAAATGGTCATTGTTTTGGGTTATCTCTACTGATAGGTTTATTTGGGGTATTTTTATTGAAGGTATTTACTTCACTCAAATATAATTTAGGCTACTGTAATTTAGATTCAATATATTATTTAGAAGACAATTCTCTTGATGTCAGCATTGATAATACCAAAAATAGAATTAATAATTCCTTTTCTACCATTACAGAACATGGAGAGAAAGAAACAGGCAGTTACATTACAGCTGCACATAGAACTTTATGGCTGTATATGCAGTATCTTAGGTACAGCTTAGTTCAAATTATTCATATTAATGCAACAGACTTGCAATTTGCAGCCATTTTTTAAGAGCTACATCATTAACTTTCGGCTATGTGTAAACATCTGATAGGAGGCAATTAAATAGAGGAGTGAGTGAGGGGTTCTGTTTCCAATTCTATAATAGAGTGCACTGTGCAGTCACTGCTAATTTCTATCACTCTTCCTTCATGTGACTCTGTCATGCTGTGAGGTTTGAGACATGAAAGCAACAACCACCAGTGTTTTAAGTACAGACAAAACAAAATTAATTCAGGTAAGTTACAGATTTATACAACTCCAGAACAATGCTTTCCTCACTCTCTTAGTGAGTTTTCTTATACATCTGCATCGTCAGAGGCCCCATTTTCTCAAATATTCTACCCTTTTCCCATTACTCTCTTGACTGCACTTGATCTGCCACTAAAGCAGATTTGTCCTTCACCTAACCCTCTGCTAGTCAGTCAATCACCAGAGACTACTTTCCACTAAAATGCAATCATCACAAATAATAATAATTGGCCCATTTCTGTGACTCAGTTTAAATAGAATAACTCAAGCCTTACAAAGCAGAGATCAGCATTATTTCCATCAGTTTAGAGGAACTGAAAGAAGAAGCAAAGAGCTAGAACTTTTCCTCACAAAAGATAGTGGAAGTAGGAGGCCCCAGCAGATTTAAAAGGGGCTTTGAATGCTAGGGAATAACAAGAGAAAGGAAGAAGAGCAAGCTCGTGTGCCGGGTTGGGGATAATATGTAAATCCAACCTTACTCAGTGGGGCATTCATGTTTCCATGAAATAATTTTATCAGAGAGGGTCAGGGAAACAGAAACAACGTAAGAAGAAAAAGCCAACAAGCTTATTGTCAGTCATGCTACAACACATTGCCACATTTTCAGCCGTACTCCAAGGCTATCCTCACAGTTGTAATTGTATCCTTATAGTTGTAGTTGTATCCTCAGAGTTGTAAATAAAAGAGGACAATGGAGCAACCGCAACCCCAAAGACCAGAAACAAGTGCACTGACTCAGAGGTCAGGATGAGTTCTCACTCACAGCTAATGTTATCTCACAGAGGTCTCCTTGGAACAGCCTAAAACACAGCTAGAAACCCAACTAACAACTAAGGAGTGGGGAAAACCATGGGCCTAGGGCTCCAGCTCACTCTCTGGTCCTCTCAGACACCAGTATAGGAATGCAAAAGAAAACCACTGGAGGACTGAAGCCTGAAAGTGAGGCAAAGGCAATCCCTTTACAGAGAGGGCTCCGCTTGTTGTTACAGTGCTTTTCAGGACCACGACTGTGTACAATTGTGACAGATGAGGAAGAGTTAAAAAAAGCTTATTATGCTGAGGTACAGGGTTATATATGCACTCAAGCACTTCATGTCTCAGTGCAGTGGGTTTCAGCCCATGGCAACAAGCGCCTAGGAGTCCATGGACAATTTCTATAAGAAGCAAGTTCATTGATGTGATATTGCCTTCCACATGCATGACCTTTTCAAAGGACTTTGCACCAGCACTAGACAGCCTTTTGGGACCTTCAAATGCCCCCAGATGGAAACAGAGGTAACTGGTAACCCCTGTTCATCTGGGAAACATCAACGTGAGGATCTGACAGCTACAAAATGTAAACGGAATACCTGTGAGTGGTACTGAGATGTCTGCAGGAGAGGACAAAAAGTTATTTATCATGGGGAATAATTATACTTCACAGTTAAATTATCCAGGCTTCTTCTGTTAAATGAACACCTCCTGTTAAAACATCTTGCTAATTTGAAATAGAAAATTTAATTGTTAACACCTAAGCTATCGACAGATTCAAAAATATTACTTTGTGCCAATTATTTTAGTTATTTAATCCTTTCATGCTGCTTTATTGTCAGGTGACCAAGTTTAATTTTCAAGTAATTTTTTTAAAAGGCAGTGGCTAGTAAATTAATTCTGAG
>VWZD01013172.1:234342-308533 GCA_013396695.1 Sakesphorus luctuosus
CACTTGAATTTTATTTTTAGGATCATACATAGTCTTTCAAAGCACACATATCCATACTTTGACATGAAGTAAAAAACTACAAAGAAAAACTGAAGGGTCTGACAAACTCTAGAAGATAACTAAGCTTATGACATGTGTCCAGTTTATAAAATAACTACTGCCTCGTTTCTTCCATAAACCACAGATATGGCTGCAAACCCTCATTTGCCATACAGAACCCTGAAGATTTCTACCTCAGAGCTGCCAGTTGGGGACTTAAAGGGACAGATCTTCAACTGGTGATTCTGAACTTCAACTAAGGGTCTCAAGGAAAAAAACATTCTAGAACACATTAGTCTTGAATCCTTAAATATTTCGTAGGGCCTGTGGGCAACCCGCTCACTGCTGGTTTTAAAACAAGGGATGAGCTGGACTAGACTTCTTCCAGAGTCCCTTCCACTCTATATCACCCTATGAGTGAGTATACAAGTGCTTTCATGATAAGTGTTTTCTTTTGCCAGCCGCCAGTGTTTGGCCCTGACTGCAAAGGTGTTTCTGAATTACTCTGGAACATCTGAGAGCAGAATACACTGGGCTACATAAACTTTTGGTTGCAGTGCTAGTCTGGGTGAATCCAACAGCAAAAACTACTTGGTAAGGTCCTTTTATAGTTGCTGTAAGATATCTTTTTAGATAAGGTTTGACAGAGTGTTCTCTTTTACAAATGTTCACATGTATGACCTTAATTAATTCTGCAAAATCGCTTTTATTTCAAATCTGTTCACCAAAACTGTGGTATTTGAAACTCACTTCAAATAAGCACCACCCTTAGAGGAGACTTCTGGATCACATCATTGTATAATGCAGCCCAGCTTAATTCTAGCAACTCCAGTCAACTGAAGACAATGTAAAGTGGCTGAGGATGCTGGTTATCCCTGCCAGTAATCAGAAAGGCAAGGTGCTCCCCTAACTTACAGTCACTCCAGATCCAGTACCTGCTGCTCTTTGCAAAAGACCAGAAAGAGAGCTCTACCAGGAGCTATACAACCTGTCCATACAGAGGATATAAAGATACATATTTCCTAGAAAGGACAAAATTGAGATGTTAGATGGGAATGAGATGACAGAAGGGAATAAAATTGAGCATCTGCACCAGGGAATGAAGCAACAAAATGTGAAGAGTCAATTAAGAGCAAAAGGTCCCCCTTTATGCACAAAGAACTAGCTTCTGAATACTAAGCAATATCTACACACAAATACTGTCCAATGTCTCCTAAATGAAGATAATTGTAAATTCAGTAAGAACCATATGAAGATATTATGACATGAGAATAAGACCAGAATTATAAAAACAAGGCAAACGGAGGAAAAAGGAATGACTCTGGGTTCAATCAGAAAACTAGGTGAGAAGATAACAGTGAAAGAAATGAAGAAAAAAACTCCCTGCTGCTATGTTCTGCATGAGTATTTGCATCTGCCAATAGGACATCAAAAAGCAAATAGGCACTAAGTCATAACTCACCATTTGTTATTTATATTCTGGCAGCATTATGTTTGTGCAATTTCTATCAGTCAAAGCCTCCATTTTGGGGATGGGGATAAGAAAATGAAATACTGTAATCTACTTCTGCAATTGCTGTATGTGTTCATGGAGTTATCTGGTGCTTCATGTCTGCCTCATGCATCACTTTTTATTCAAAAATTGACATATTTATCCAAAAATTATTTTTAACACAGTAGCCTTATTCAAATATGCACAAAAGCTTTGGCAGACACATTCTGCCGTGCATTTCATGTGATTTACACACTGGCATGCAAAAGACAACATTTAATTGTGCATGCGTATTGTAATCACAGCCTTGTTGAGGCAGTTTGTTGGAGCAGTGGAGACAAGTTTACAGGTAAGCAGCCCATAAATAAGTCCTTCTGAAGGCTTTTAAACCTGGTGAAGCCCCTTTAGACTGTACCAAGGTAAGACACGCTGCTTTAATCACTGCATCCTAGTTATAGGGGGTATAGTTTATTTTAAGCTAGACAAATTTCACTTTAATGAATGAGACTTTGACTCTGCCACTACAGACAGCATTCCTAGTTCTGCAGTGAAGATTCAGCCTTTAGAAGTGATGAGCACTTTCTCCCCTGTGCAGCACAACACATGGCTTGTAATACAGGGAGCTGATACTGCACTAAGGACATCAACAGAATGAAGCTGGCTGAAGACCTAGGAGATACACCCAGGACTCCTGTGTATTTCCACATTACTACCTCCTATTTGTTTGGAGACAACCAGTAGCAAGGATTTGAACTAGCAGCTGGAAACAGAGCTGCAGAGAGGACAAGGATGATAAGCAATATAAGGTGGCACATTCTAGTGCCAAGCAAGGAAGGATTGAGAGGTATCAAATGAGAAAACCAAGGAAGTGCTAAAATATGAACTGACATAAAGTCATATTCTTAAACATTTTAAGGCTTGGAGGAGCTCCTAACATTCATTCTCTTCCCCATCTCTGCAGCTGTGTACTTCCATAGCAGCTTTCCCCAGATCTGAACTCCTGCTAACATGGTCCTCCCATCTGTTGCAACATATCAGCATCTATATGAAGCCCATAGTTATAGTTAACTGGTGAAAAGCAAAGCTTTTCACATGTAGGTTTCCCCCAGTGGGCTGCCTTACCATGGTGTCAGACAAGCATCCTTGCTGGTGGCATTGCTACCTCATGCAGCTGCTAAAGCTGTGCCTCTGCCAGCTGAGCAACCCAGGCTTCCTGCAGAAGCAGGGAGGAAAACAGGATCTATAGCAGACTTCAAGTTTGAAGAAAAAAAAAGCACAAGTGATGATCTCTGACAAACACACAGAGATGAATTCCAGTGCAAAAAAAAATTAACATCCCAAGATAACAGGCTGGATGCAGAGCAAGTAGGCAAATAAACCTGGAGAGAAGCATTTCAACAGGTTGTGTTATCACCAAGTAAAAATTGTTCATAGATGATCAACTGAGAATGAACTGAAAGGGAAATGAATGGACAATTTATAACATTTTGCTATTATTTTATCCTCTACTGCATAAGTCTTTGTTTTCACAGACAGCTTTCCATTCCATTCAAAATAAGGATAGAAAGCAACTGCAAAGGGATCCCAAAATAAAGCTTCCTTCAACCCTCAAACAGGTGAGAGAACAAGTCACAGGCATGTATGTTTTTATTTGCCATTTAGATTACCAAAATCCAGTGCTCTGAATGGCCATTCATCATGCTGTGTGACATAATCACATACCAGTAGAGCTTTACATATGACCCCCAGTTTTCTGATATTTTGCTCAGTGCAGAACTATAAATTGAGTGTTCTTTGAAATGCCTTAAGTCTAACACAAGATCGTGCTCTCGGCAAAACATCACACTTATGCTGCATTTCTTTAGCTGTGGACAAGACACATTTTTTAAATCAGGAATTGGAGCAAGACAGCTATTTTCTCACAGAAGTTTATCCCGTTCATTTATTATGTCCCTCCAGAACATATGTCCAGAAGCATAGACAACTGTTTTTCATAAAGAGCTTAAGGCAAGTAACTTGAGCTCGACCACCTTGTGTTAACAAAAAAGGGCTTAGGTAAATCATGTCATATGTGTGCATCACTGCAGCACAGCACTGATGCACTCTTCCTCCACAGCACGCTTTATTTTGCAACTTTTACACTCCTCTCTAAGGCAAGTGATATGGGGAGGGGCTTGGGGAGAGCAGCAGGAACTGCCAGAGAGAAGATGATAAATTTCCTCTCCCACTATCATTCATGCATCTAACCCTGTCTGGCTGCTGAATCTCCTTGGTTTTACAGATGATGATAACCGTGGGCTGTATCCATGCCAATTGAATGGATGGAAGTGGTGAGGACATTCCTTATCTTGTTGCCCAGATAGGTCTGTTTCAGGTATGGATCATCCACATCTATACTGGATCTGCAACTAAGATATCACAGCATTTTTCCTTTAAGTTTTTTTTAACTCCATGATATCTCTACATAGTTAAATGTTACATAAGTAAGTTGGACTTGGTGATTTTAAAGGCCTATTCCAACCTAAATGATTCTACAATTCTGTTAGAACTGGGACAGGGAAAAGCAACATATAGGGATATACAAGCACCTCCAGAGAGCAATTCATCTCTTCCTAAAATGCACGTTTGAGACAGGCATGATGAACAGCCTGTTCAATGTACTTTGCTTTCACCCTACTATGGATAACAATGATTTAGCTGAAGCTTTGACCTCTAGTTTTTAAAATCTTCAAAGATGGAAGACATGAACTTCAGTCTCAAGAGGAAGGAAGGATGCACACAACAGGCAGTTCAGTTCTCCTCCTGCCTCTGACCAGAGGCAGAACACCCCTCCCACCACCCCTGAAACAAGAAAATGTAGAGCTAGTGGAATCAGCCTCCATTTCTGCCACTGGCCACCTATACAAGTACAATTTGAAGAGGAGATATGACAAACACCTCCCACTGTTCCTTGGACATCTGTCATCTCCAAATATGAGACCAAAGGGAAACAGCCCATAGCTGGAGAGGGAGTCCATGTTATCCTCACAGAACATCAGTCCACCCTCACCAGTACTGTGCAAACCAATTTACAGGCATAGACACAACTACCAAATTAACAGCATGATTTCAATTATCCCTTCAGTCAGTGCAGTAGAGTTCAGAAATGCTCACACTGCCTCTTCATCCACAGCTGTCTCTCCTGTGCAACTCCATCCTCTCCTTTGTGACCGCTCACACACTGGTGCGTGACTTGGTGAGTCAGCTGAACCAAGCAAAGTGAAAAGGCATTTTTTGAGAAACCTTCCCTGATTACAAGTTAGACTAATTCATTCAAGAAAATTACATTCATTTCCCAGTTATCTTCAAATACATCAATCTAGTCTAAAAATGGACTGGATCTGTTGGCACTTAAAATTATATTCCCATTTATTCTATTCATTCTACAGAATCTTAACAAAGAAATCAACAGTTGAAACAGTCTATTGCCTCAGGTTACAGAAGTTTGCTTGTGGATTATCCTCTCTCCCATTTTGAAAAGCACATAAATTATTAACACAAATCACTAAAATACTCTGTCTTTCAACAAAGGCATTCTAATCATTTGTCAACAAAAATCACAGTTTACTGGGTATCCACTTCTATAAACTTCTGCTGAGAAAAATGCAAGTGATGTGTTTCAGAGTTACAGAAAAAAAATGCTTTTCTTGTAATTTCAGTAGAGTTGTCATGACAATTAGTGGATATTTAAATGCTTTATATTAACTGGAAATAGTCTGACAGCAATGGCCAAATAATTTCAGGCACAGGAAGAAAAGAAAGTCTCAGACTAATGAATAACTGACATTTGACCTGCTGTTCACTTCCTAAGATGGAAAAAAATGCAATTCATATTGAACTGAAGTTGAAGCTGGCTAAGAAAGCAAAAAACACTGTTGCAGGTTTTTGCACTGCCTTACTGTCTCATGCTCTTTTTATTAAATTGTTTTATTCACTCATTGTAATTGCATATTTAGGAGAGAGGCAAATACATAGGACAAAGCAATTATCATAGCCCATAAATGTTACATGAAACAATGTAAACATTTATAAAACTGTAGCTGAAATTCTTAATTTAATAAAGTAATGCAATGCTTGTGGAAATTTATAACAAAGCATATGTAACCTTCATTATTAATTATTGAGACTTTCTAATATTAAGCTTTTCCTGGCACATTTATACTGGCCTGAAGTTGGTGGGGAGTACACTTAATAGATGGTACATTCCCCACAATGGGAATATGAGCCACCATTATATGGCTGCATGAACAAACAAAACCAGCCAAACAAAAAAAGCCCACCCAGAATATTAGCCTTAAGAAACAGCACCTGAGATGGATTAGGAAGTCCTTCTCTCTGAAAAATTTGGAACTTTAGGCACAGAAATTCCCTGCCAAGGTATTACATCCAAACTCCAGTGGAAGATACATAGTTGTAGAGCAAGACCATTTGGTCTTTATTCTCTTTATTCTCAAGTAACCTTAAGATGATGAAACATTTCTCTTCTGAGAGAAAAGCAAATCGAAATGAAATGTTTACAAATGACATTTGCTATAGATTACACCCTCATCCTGCTTTCTATTAAGAGACTCCAGTTGCTTAAGAAATGCGGTGTTAATCCCCCAAAGCAGATGACATTTTCCAACCCTGCATATTTCACAAAGCTTGAATACATTCAGAGTGAAAGGAAGCTGACACAATACAAAAACCAGATGTTTAATAAACTTGAGTAATCTGACAGTATGTTTTGGTCTTTCCAAAAGACAGTCACAAGAAGGAAGCAACTATTTTCTTCCAGACACAATAAAGAGGACTTTGGTTTGGTTTCAATTAAAGAGATCAGATCCTAACCAAAAGAAGAATCTTTACCTCCTGTGACATACTTTGATCTCACCTTTGATGGTAAAGGGAAAGAAAAAACTCTGACTTTCTATTTAGCATCACTAGTATCATTCCAGTCACATCCAGCTTCATTCACCCATAGAGGAGGATATGATCAGTGACAAGTATCATATTAGTCAGGGTTAAATCCTGTCTGAGTCACCATATCATCATCCCAGCAGTCTAACAAGAGAATCAGTCATGTCTCCAGCATTATTTAGAAAGGAACAACATTGACTCTTTCCGCTTAGGAGTAGTTTTAAAACAGATTACTTCTGGCCCTGAAACAACTGTGAAAGTAAGTAAGATATAAATGGCATAGACACTAAACATGAAAGGGATTTCTTTCCCAGAGGGACCTGCAGTAGATCCAACTATCAGCTATTTTTACTGTTTTGCAGTGTCTTAAAAACTGTATTTCATTTTTACTTAAACTGCTTTGGATCTACAGGGAAGATTATACTAAAACAAACATACGAAATACATAAGTTTTGCTATGACTTTATGGAATCAATCCCATTCTCTTCCAGCTAACTTAGATGAGACTAGTAGAAACAAAAGAGCAAAATCAAGTAGGACAGAAGTGTACATCTCCACTCTCTATTGTATAATACACCATCTCTTTTTGGCAGTGTTGGATTTTGCAAGTCTTAAGGTTGAAGTGTCAGCCTTTCAAAATGCCCAAGATCTATCTATATATGATTATAATTATGAGCACACAGGTGGAATAATATTCTTCCTCCTTCACATTAGTCATTTGAGCTCAAGCTGTTGTCCTCTTACCTAGCAATTTTCTCATTCTGTCGTGTAGTCATAACTGAGCCAAACACTAGCTGAAACTGAATGCTGTACTTTGCATCTCTGCAGTCTTCAGTTAGCACATCTAACTAATTTTTCAGTAAATATAGCCAAAGTGGAAATTAGAAACAAAAAGCAAGATCCAGAAATCTATTCCACATTTGCACGCAACCCCCTCCACAAAGCTCATATCGTGTCCAACAGCTGCAAGTGCTGAATGATCATGAGCTCGAAACTCATGGCCTGATTTTCAGGCACTAATCACCTACAACTGCCGCTGAAGCCAGCTCTTGTCTGAGTTCAGGACAGACTCAAACTAAAGGTACAGAAATTCAGTCATAAAATGCTGAATAACTTGAAAGGGGAAAGGATATTCTACATAATTTATTTTCTCACAGCTAAAGAGACAAAAATGTGCTCAAAGAGATAACTGATAAATATTATATTTTTCTTTTGTGTTAAAGGCAGGAAATACAAAGTGGAAGTCATGTAATCTTTGTTTTGAAAACAGCATTGGCTACCTTTCCCTTTCCTCCTCTAAGCATCTGTATTAAACCAGCTAGCTGGATACGTGCAAAAGATCCAGGATTATCTATTCAAGTATTCATTGGCTTTTTGGAATACAGAAATGTTGGTAAATTCCGTAATGAAATATTTTTTGTTAACTACATGCAGCAAGAAAGATTTTTCTTATTCCCTCTTCCTTTGACAATACTGCATTTGCAAAGATTGCTGAAAAGGCCTTCCACTGTGGCTTCTGTTTTTGAAGTCTCCCATACAAACTCTCTCCACATAATTTGTGGGGGTTTTCCTAGAAAAAAACCATCATTTATGGGTGCATAAGAAGGCACGTAGATCTCTCTTCTCTTTTTTTTTGTTTGTTTGGGATTTTTTACCTTGTGAGAAGCTAATACAGTAAGCCAAATGGTATGATTATATGGCATCAAAGCACTAATACCAAAAGAATTAATTTTCCTTTAGAAACTCAAATGACACTAGAGTTAATTCACTTTTGAATAGCCTAAAGGGCAGGAGCATGGGGAGTAATGGAAGTCGGTTATATTTTCCTCCTGTTGTTTTATATACAGAAGAGATATAGGAATCTGAAGGATTTTACACTGATAAAAACAAGTCATCTGCATACAATGTGAGAAAAGAGATTGCTTAAGTGCAAGGATATTGAAACTCATCTCCTAGAAGACAATTTAAAAACAAACCAAAACAAAATGCAGTAAACAAGAAAAAATAAATGAGCACACAATAAAAACCATGGACATATTCAAACAAAACAATCACAAACTCAGTTAAAATACCACACAGATAAGGTCCTACAGCTAATGGGGTGGTGATGGTAAAGGTATAACAAGAGTAGCACAAAGTAGAACAGGAGTAGCACAGAGGTAGGACTAGACAGATGGACAGTCCCAACTACTTCCCCCAACTCAGGATGAAGTAGCACCAATATCCGTTTCTACTTTTATGCAGACTTCATGAGAAAATAATAAACTGGCATCGCTTAAACTTCGTACCATCCTACAAGACACATTACAAGCAGCAAGAAAAACTACCCCAAAATTTGGCTCATTTGCTAACAGAGAAAAGTTTGTGCAGCAAAATTCCCGAAACTGTAGGAAACACAAATCCCCCTCCATTTATTCTTGTGTCATATTTGGAAAGTTATCTTCATAATTATAGAAGCTTAAGTTTTGGAAAGTGTAGTTCAGACCTTCAACCACGCAAAGTCTTTAATTCTCCACTGAAAAGCAAGCCCACAGATGTGCTTAGGCACGTATGTTTAACATCCTCTGCCCACAGCCACACTTGCTGCTCCTGAAATATTTTGTTGAAATGGTATCACTTACCTTTTCTGTGTGTATTACACCAATCTGGCTAAAAACACTAAGCTTATAAATGGGAACATGGGGTTTCCAACATGAATTAACCTTCCAGTGTAGATGTATTAAAACCTATTCACTTTTGTGAGATGGGATTAAAAATTAACTGAAAACTCCATTTGACTACACATAGCTTAAAGACAAAAGGCTTTAGGAATCTGTAATAGATTTTATAATTTAGGCATTCTGCAAATTTCACCACAAGACTTGACTTTTAAACCAACTGGGTCTGAGTAGTGAAACTAAAGAAATAAAAGCCTCTGTAAACAATCATATTGAAGTGATCTCAACAGAGAGTTGTTTAAATCCCTAGGTCTTTCAGGTGTTGCTGAAGTTTAAAAAAAATTGAAATGTTGATGCCTTTTAATATTAAAGTTCAAAAAATACTGTTTTCTTAAGCTCCCAGAAGCAAAGCTTGAACTATATATGTGCACTGCATCAATACGTCACTTGGATTTTCTTCTAAACAATTTATTGAAAGGGACCTGATACCAAAATGGTTCCTGCTAAGTGTTTGCACATCATTTGCAATTTTCAAAGTATGGTGAAGTAGCATCTGTGAAAGTGGGGCAAAAACCTCAGTCATCTCTGGCATAATAAGAATATTTGTATCACATATAAAAGCACCAAAATGTTTATTAGCATTTAATAATTTCAACTAGTGCACTTTTAAACAGCCATGATTACCTAACCACTGCTAATTTTACTGTTTGCTATGAATATTTGATAGGCATTCTGAAGGGCACAAATCCATAACTCATTGCTACATACATGAGCATTTCACCTGATGGCAGTTCAGTTCACACATAACCTTCCTGTCCAGAGAACTTCCTTTCAACTAAAAATCTGAGACTGAACACACAGTTGGGATCATCATGGCTGGGCTTCATGAACGAAGGTTTGGGCAGGACTCTCCCCACGTGGCTGTGCCCTTCCAGCCTGCACAGTGGATGTTTTAGGTGAGGCACAGCATGCACAGAACTGGCCCCACCGTTTAAGTCCTAAGGTCCATCTGCCACGGCTGAGCGAGCTTGGACAGTGACAGTGAAGTCCTCAGGACCAGAACCTACAGCCTCTGGTATTCCCAGGAGGTCTCTCATCCAAGTCCTAACTGGGGCTGACCCTGCTTGGCTTCCGAGATCAGACGGGATCAGGCATCAGGGTGGCGTGGTCATAGTTACACACAGTTGTAGTCATATCACAAACAGCAGAGCAGACAAAAAAGCATGTGCATGTACACATACGAACAGACAAACAAACCTTAAAAACAGGTTAAAAACATTTTCCAATGCTGGTTTTCCTGATCTGAATTCCTTCATCTTCAACATAGGGATAACGCTTTTCCAGATCTTATATGTGTAAGATTTCTGTATCTTGCTGTGGTTCCCCCATTTTACAAAAGGGAAAACTGAGCCAATGAAGGCATGGAAATTACCGTAGCTACAGAAAATGCAAGTAACAAAGGATGAAATTTGAACTTGGGTTTCCACTTTCCTATTCACTGAACCCTGAAGACTTTGAAAAATACACATTCCAGTCCACACTTTCATAACAGCAAGTGTGTTCAACCACCTTACATGTTAATTGCATAAGCACAGCATGTTAAAATCATTACTGGCCACTAACAGATAGACTATGTGAAACAGAATCAGTCTTGGTACCAAAACTAATTCAAACTGATTCTTCTGATCACAAACACAAAAATAGTCCTTGCCAAGAACAAACCTAGATTAATTTCAGTGGGGTGCAGAGCAACTTTAGATGAGACTGCTTTTCTTCTTTCCTAGCACTCAACACGTGTGAGAGCATTCAGTGCATGTAAGAGTGATATATTTTACTAAAAACTTTGGTGATTTGAAGTTACTATCTTAAGACTTGCCAGAGGAAAAGACAAAAAAAATCTATATAGATCAATGGTTTACTGGACCAAGAGCAAAACAGCAGCAAAGAAATACAACTGTTCAAAAAGTACAGGAAACCACTGATGTAATATTTGAACAAAAAAAACCCACCAAGGACTTTCACCTCTTCTGAAGCTGTTCAAACAGAAACAGAATAATAAGTGTAATTTACAGTTCACTTCCCTGTTTAATGTTATTCTATTGCACCATCATTTATTTAATGCTGATATAACAACCATTTTCTCTGCAACATGAATTCATTAGCCAAAGAATCACAGTGGAAATAAAAAGAGAACTGGTTTGAGAACACGCATTTTTAGAAATGTTTGAACAATCTGTAGCCACCCCAACCCCCACATCCTTACCGGAATGTCGAAAGTTTCTTGTGTGTCATCCAGCATCTGAATTTTAATGGAGACAAGTTTTCCTGGAGGTGTCATAGGTGGTTTCTGTCCATGTTCCAAAGTACTGATCCCAGCATTTTCCTGAGCTCCTAAGCGGGATCCTGCTGTTGGTCTCTGCTCTGTTTCACCCATGTTTAGAGAAACACGTTTCTTGTATCTGATAAAAGAATAAGGGCAAAGAAGACGATATCACTCATAAATAAGATGTTCTGCACAGAAGCATTATGGTATATATACTTACAGCTAGTAAATCATGGGACCATTAACATGAAGTAAGAGACATCACAATTTTTTTGTAATGTCTTATATGAAAACTAGAAAATCAGGCAAACTATACTTTTCAAAATACACCTTCTGGGGGTCAGGCTGATAAACAGGCTACAGTACTGCACAATGGGAAATTCTACCTTTTCTCCTAGAAAAGTAAACAAGACTACATTGGAAATAGAGCATGACAGAACCTAGATTTCAATTAATTATGTAAATTTTTATCTATTTATGAATCAGGCTTTTATCAGCCACAGCCAGATCTCCCAGAGAAGGCAGAAAGGTGAGAAGAGCAGGAGGGTAAACTCCCACTGACCATCATTCTCTCTTGGCTACATCAGCATTTTTCCTTCCAGCCTTCTCTGGCCCTTTGCAGATGCCACCTTTCTTAAAGGCCTGCGAAGCAGGAAAGCCAAAGCAGTGCAAGATGACAATTACTTAGCCCAAATATTTTGTTTCCTTTGGAGACCAGAGCTGCTCTAGACCTGGAGCCTGGCCTGATGCAACTGATGAGCCAAGGACTGTGAGGATGAACTACTGGGAAGGCCAATAAAAAACAATAGGAGTAACACTGGTTGAAAAAAGCATGGGAAATTTGATATTCCACAGAGTCATGTAAGTGGGAGAGGAACACCAAGCAATACACCTTCCTTGCCATGCACTCACCTTTTACCTCACATTCAGTGCAGGTAAGAATGTAGGAATAGCTACACCTGCACCAGCTCACCTGCACCGCTCACTGAATGTGGATGTATGCTCCATATCCATGGAAAATAACCTCAAGAATTAGCTTGCTACTTGCTACTTTTGTTCCCATGCAGCTTTTGCAACACTTTATACAGCAGGTTTCTGCTAAACAATTATTCTATCCTAGAAAGGGACAAAGCTACAACAGAGATTGTATGATTTTTCATTACCTGGCACAACTTTGAACCTTCTTTTTTAATTCAAGCAACCTGAGTTTTACTTGTTGAATGTTACACATCACGCTAGAATTGTATTTCACTTTTCCTACCATGGTTTTTGATGCTCTAGCTGGGTTTCTGATGAAATCCACTTCTACTGTCCATTTATCTTTCTTGAGAAATGCATTTTCATTCTGCATGACTCTTACATAGTGATCAATGACCAAAACATATAGCACTCAGAAAGAATGGAAAGGTAACTTGCCAGCTGAACAAAGGCATAAGAAGTGTACTGCCAAACACTGCCTGGCTTTAACTCTGAGGTTACAATTATTGGGAAGCCAACATGGGGAAAATGGGAAGCACAAGACAACCTATCATAGAATCATAGAATCAATTGGGTTGGAAAAGACCTCCGAGATCATCAAGTCCAACCCTTGGTCCAACTCCAGTCCATTTACCAGATCATGGCACTCAGTGCCACGTCCAATCTCAGTTTAAAAACCTCCAGGGATGGGGAATCCACCACCTCTCTGGACAGGCCATTCCAATGCCTGATTACTCTCTCTGGAAGATATTTTTTCTGATCTCCAACTTCAATTTCCCCTGGCAAAGCTTGAGCCCGTGCCCCCTTGTCCTGTTGCTAACTGCCTTTATCAGTGAATGCATCACCAGTTCCATAGTATAGTATAAGGAACAGTGACAAGAAGGAAAATATCGGTTCCCTCCATAAGGATAGAATAAAAACAGCCATGCCTTTGGCAGGGTAAACTATTTACTATTCATTGCTCCTGCGTGTCCCAGCTAATCTGTTCCCATAGACTTTTTACACAGCAAATACTTAAAAGAAAAAAAATTTAAAACACCACTTGGATTAAAAGGAACGTTAGCTGAGAAAGAAGGGAATTAAAAATTAGGGATCCCACACTTCTAAATATCAGCTCAGTAGGCACAAAGGAAGGTGAAAAAAAACCCCACAGGCAAGCTTTTGTAATGATTTGGCACTAGCCTACCCAGCAAGGTTGGAGAGATACCAGTGAAACCTACCCAGGTCCATGCCAAACACTACTCTGGAGGGGCAATTTTTTCCACAGTTGGTAATGTAATCTAAAAACATAAAAAGAATCAATTAAATTTATCTTATTCTTTAAAATTAATTAAATGAAATGTTTTTATAAGACAAACAGTGCCAAGAAGAAAGCTGCAGTTGGAGGCAGGAATTCCAGAATTCCAAGCTCTACAGAGAAAGACTCCAGGACCCCTTACAAATAAATCTGATTTTCCTGTATGTGGAGTATACAGGAACATTTTAAAAGGTAACACAGGCATCTTGTCTGGAAGTGCCACCATATGCAAAGATTCTGGTTCATGTTCAAATTCATTCAAAAGCTGTTTTAAGAGCTCTTCTGAAGTCACCAGGTACCCCAGATGGCACTAACAGGCAGAAAGGACCTCTACAACTGCTGTGTTACTACAGAAGTGTTTGGCTATATACTGACATTTAAAGTGGATGAAGAAGAAACCTGTTCTTTCCATTAAATCATAAACATAGGAATCAACCCAGTCACTTCAAGTGATACCATTAAATAATCAATGCAAGAGAATATTACAAACATTGAATCTTTCTATAAATATTTTTCTGACTAGATGATCTAGTGGCCCACACAGACTCAGACAGGCCAATAAACTTAGTGAAACATGAAAAAAATACTCAGATTTAGAAGCCAAAACAATAATGGAGGAAAGGTACTCCATTACACATCGAAGAGATTTTTTATTATCATTAAGTTAGCAATACAGAAATGCTTTTTTAATATATATATATTGAACCATTCAGTTACATACACACACTTGCCTTTGGAAGAAAAGATCTAAGAACTATTGGTCACCGTGATCACAAGCATCTACTACTTAGAAAATTAAAAGCAGACCTTTGATTTTTTTAATCAGTATGTCCAAACATCAGCATGCTGAACTGGACATTACCTAAAGTTTTTTCTGCATGACACTAGTCTCACTGTGATGCTGTTATCAGCATATTTTTATTATGCCTGTATGTAAAAGGCCTTAAAAATTGCCCTCTCTGAACTAATGCAGCACATCAGTCAAGATGCATACCTTTCTCTAAATCACTTTGATCTAGAAGACAGTGAACTAAGGTCACAGAATGCAACAAAAGAATGTGAAGTAAATACTAAACAAAGCTGGTGGGATTAGGATACCTAACATCTGTCATTACAGAGATGAATCAGCTTTGGACAAAGGACAGAGAAATTCAAAGACACTCTAGTAGAAAGAAGACAATGAATTGGGGAGGGGATTAATGAAGACGAAACAGCAGCAGCCACCACACTCCAACATGCGCAGATCTAAGCAAAACATATGTGGAGGTAGACAACTAGTACAGGAGCCAAGACAGTGGCAAACAAAAAGGACTCATCTGAACTCTAAAAATTAAGGGTTTCTGCCTGTTCTTTCTGAAATCTGGTGAAACCCAGGGCCAAAATCCTATCTGTTGTTTCTGGATGTCAGTGCCCTTCTCAGAAGTGCTGTAGCATCTGCAAAGATGGAGAGAGACCACTGCAGAAGGCTAACCTGCATCCTAACCTGCTTGAGGGGACACATTATCTGAGAAACCAGAGCTGCCCAAGGGGGGCCTTGGCCCCTTTTGCTTCTTCTCAGCTCCCACCCCTGCAGTCCTGCCTGACACTGTGCACCATCTCTCACCCTCCTTAGACTGAACTAATGCACCTGTCTAACCCAAATGTCCTGATTTTCAAGAAGGGCAAGAAGGAGGACTACAGAAACTACAGGTCAGTCAGTCTCACTTGAGTGCCTGGTAAAGTTATGGAGAAGATTATTCTGGTAATTACTGAAAAACATCTGAAAGACAACACAGTTACTGGTCACAGCCAGCACAGCTTCATGAGAGGAAAGTCCTGCTTATCCCATCCAATTTCCTTCTATGACAAGGTAACCCATCCAGCTGATAAAGGGAAGCCAGTTAATGTAATCTTTTTGGATTTCAGTAAAGCTTTTGATGCTGTTTTTCACAAGATCCTTCAGGACAAAATGTCCATCCCACAGCTGGATAAACACATCATGTGGAGGGTGAGCAATTGGCTCACAGGTCAAGCACAGAGGGTGATAGTCAATGGGGTGACATCAGACTGGTGACCTGTCACTGGTGGGGTTCCACAGGGCTCCATCTCAGGCCCTGTGCTCTTCAACATCTTCATTAATGACTTGGGAACAGGACTGGAAGGGATACTAAGTAAGTTTGCAGATGACACAAAACTGGGAGGAGCTGTTGACTTCCTCAAAAGCATGGAGACCTGGCAGAGAGATCTCAACTTATTAGAGGACTGGTAAGTCACCAACCATATGGAGTTCAACAAGAAAAAGTGCTGGTTTCTGCACCGGGGATGGGGCAATGCTGGATGTACCTACAAACTGGGGAATGAGATGCTGGCAAGCAGTGCCATGGAAAGGGACCTGGGGGTCCTGGTCAATGGCCAGTTGAATATGAGTCAGCAGTGTCCTGGCAGCCAGGAAGGCCAACTGTGTCCTGGGGGGCATCAGGCACAGCATCACCAACCGGTTGAGGGAGGGGATTGTCCCGCTCTGCTCTGCACTGGGGCAGCCTCACCTTGNTTCCTCAAAAGCATGGAGACCTGGCAGAGAGATCTCAACTTATTAGAGGACTGGTAAGTCACCAACCATATGGAGTTCAACAAGAAAAAGTGCTGGTTTCTGCACCGGGGATGGGGCAATGCTGGATGTACCTACAAACTGGGGAATGAGATGCTGGCAAGCAGTGCCATGGAAAGGGACCTGGGGGTCCTGGTCAATGGCCAGTTGAATATGAGTCAGCAGTGTCCTGGCAGCCAGGAAGGCCAACTGTGTCCTGGGGGGCATCAGGCACAGCATCACCAACCGGTTGAGGGAGGGGATTGTCCCGCTCTGCTCTGCACTGGGGCAGCCTCACCTTGGATATTGCATGCAGTTTTGGGCACCACAATATAGGAAAGATATTCAGCTCTTAGAGACTGTCCAATGGAGGACAACAGAGATGGTGAAGGCCCTTGAGCAGAAGCCATATGAGGAGCAGCTGAGGTCACTTGGTCTGTTCAGCCTAGAGATGAGGAGATTGAGGGGAGATCTCACTGCAGTCTACAATTTCCTCATGAAGGTCAGACACTGACCTCTTCTCTGTGGTGATCAGTGACAAGACCTGAGGGAATGGCCTGAAGTTGTGTAAGGGGAGGTTTAGGTTGGATGTTAGAAAAAGGTTCTTCACCCAGAGAATGGTTGGGCACTGAATAGGCTCCCCAGGGAAGTGGTCACAGCACCAAGCTTGAGAGAGTTCAAAAAGCTTTTGGATGATACTCTCAGGCACATGGTGTGACTCTTGGGGATGATCCTGTGCAGGTCTAAGAACTGGGCTTGATGATCCTTGTGGGTCCCTTCCAACTCCACATAGCCTGTGATTCTGTGAAAATAACTCAGTGTTTTGTTCTTGGTTGGATTAGCGAATCAAATCAGCTCTCAGCAGGCTGGCAAACTCAAGGACAAGGTGAGCTAAGCCCAGTCAGCTGCTTATCAGGCCATTGGGCTGACCCAAGCCTTCTCACCTAACTGGACCTGAAGCACCTGGAAGGCACAGAAAAAGCTACAACTGCTACAACTGCCATTAGGTAGATTAGTAGATGTTGGTTTGTCCTAATCACACATTAACAAGCCCTTTATACAGATACTAAATGCTTAGATTAAAATTTTAAGGTCTGTATATGCTTTCACAGTACCTGGACAAAGACCACAACATGGCTCAGCATAAAAACGCCTTAGTTCTCCATGTGCAAAAAAGGTACATTTCATAGTGTCAGAATGGTTCAGGCCAATCAAATTTTCCACATATTTTTCTTTGGCGGGATGAAAAAACTATGAAACTTAGTTAGACTAAAGGGAGCTAGGAGTATAAGCAGCATTTTGTTGGGGGTGGTGGGAGAAGCAGGGGAGCAGGAATGAAGAGTTACAAAAATTACAAAACACTGAGGAAAAGAGAAGCCATAAGCCACTGCTTGAAATTAAAGCAAAGCTCATGCTGAAATAGATGTCACTAGTCTGTTAACTACTCTGCTCTTGTAGATCAAAGAGGCTTGGACATTCAATGCTAAAAGCTCTTGAAGCCTGAAGACTCCTGTTGTTGGGCCAGAATTGTACCATGTACCTGGGCCTTTTCCACTTCTTTTCCTTTGCTTAAAACACGTTTTCACAGCATGAAACAGAAGGAAGAACACTGCTCACTACACTCCTCTTAAAGGTGGGAATGCCTGAGGCACAGTGGGATGAGTGGCCTGTAAAGTCACTGAGAAGACCAGATACAGGGCTAAAGCTGCAATCAAGCCCTCTCAGATCCTGGCACAACATTGTCCCCAAGATTATCTGACAAAGGAACGCTCGAAAGAGATTAAAAGTAATCAATATAACACATAACACCAGATAAGACAACTTGAACTGACTCAATGGCTTATAACCCATCAGGAAGAATAAGGAAGGTATCAGAGGACCAGAAAGGAACAAATTCAATCCAAATTTTCCAAAGGATAGTGAACATGAAGCAGCAAGAAGGAAAATGGTGCAGTTCAGGCAAACTGTTCACACATGCTTTTAACTCTCAGCTTCTTGTAAAACTTTTGGAAAGCTTCAACGGTGGAGAGAACTACAAAAAATACCAAATCTAACACTACTGTCCGGTACTCATGTTCAATTTTAAACACTTTCATACTTGCAGAAAAAGATAAAAGTTTACAAACTGGAGTAAGTTTAAGGACTTGTAATAAAGAAGATACAAGGAAAGACAGGATAACATGTACAAGTCACAGGTGGAGGGCTCAGAGACAGCAACTCTGGCAAATCTCACTGTGAGGGTGAAGATGCCACCTCTCTCTTCGAGGCCCAGGCCAATTCTGCACAAGACATTAATGCTCCAAAGCAGAGGGAGCAGGACATGTCTACAACTCAGTCATCACAATGCAGGGGCTAATTTATCAGCCAAGCCTACTCCTCATATGATGTGCTGATCCTTCATATCATCCTTCAGATTGCTTTTTTTCGTCTCCATGTACAACAGCAAAGCAAGTATAAACATAGAGCCCTATCAAAAGCACATAGCAGACTTGTACACCTTCAGTAAGGGAAAATTCTGTATGTGCAGCAAAAATGGTCAATGACACTGTATTTTCATTCATATACCAGAATTATCATAAAAATAAGAGAGCAAGCTTTCTGAACATATATTAAAAGAAAACAAAAAAAAAAAACCAAAAAAAAACCCAAAAAAAAAACAAGACAAAAAAAACCAAAACAAAACAAGCCAAGAGGACCAGAAAGGCTGAAACCAAACTCAGTTTGAAATGATGGCTAGCAGACAGAGGGCCAATGCAGCTCAGGGTTTTGTACTTGTATACTTTTTTATACTTTTATACAGTTATATTTAAACATCATTCCATTTAATTTCCACAAGTCCCTGGCAGGCTTATCAAAGTCCATCTTAAAGTTTCTTTCATAAAAACACAGTTTTGAAATTGCATAGAATCACAGAATGGCTTAGGTTGAAAGGGACCTTAAATCTTATCTCATTTCAACCCCCTCCCACCATGGCCAGGGACACCCTCCACTGGACTACCACATTGCTCAAATTCCCATCCAACATGGCCTTGAACACTTCCAGGGATGGGGCATCCACACCTTCACTGGGCCACTTGTTCCAGCATCTCACCAACCTCACAGTAAAGACTTTCTTCCAAATATGTAATCCAAATCCACCTTCTTTCAGTTTAAAGCCATCACCCCTTCCTCTATCCTTCCACACACTTGTAAAAGGTCCCTCTCCAGCTCTCTTGTAAGCCCCTATTTAGGTACTGGAAGGCTCTAGAAGGTCTTTCTGAAGCCTCCTCTTCTCCAGGGTGTCAGCCTGTCTCAGCCTGTCTTCATGGGAGGTGCTCCAGCCCTCTGATCATCTTTGTGGCCCTCAGAAACCACCCGCAGCTCCTGCTCAGCAGAGAGCTCATGCACACCAGGCACAGCATGGGTAGAAGTTGAACTGAAAAGCAGAGGACTCAATGCACACAGCTAACCATTGCAGTAATAAATGGCAAATTTTCAAGTCATGCTACATGGAATGAGTGGCTTGGCCTCATTCCAGCCAAAGAACCAGCATAATTCCTTTCTGGAGTGGGAGTCGCTACGTACTACATGGGACAGTTGTGTGGGAATAGCTAGAGGTGATTTACACTTTTCACAAATACAAAACAAATACTTTCTGTAGGAAGGAGAACACCACAGCAGAGAAGGAGGATGTTTTTTGAAAGCTCTGAAGTTCCCATAATCTTATGAGTCTTTGGTGGTTTCTCATGGGAGAATATCAAGGATTTCTCAGAAAAGCTTCACTTTAAAGTCTGAATTTCTTAAAGAACTACTGAAACACACTAACAGCTCCCTCACTAATACAACATTCATGCTTCACATTATTCCACACAGAACCTCATATACCCTTGATGTTACACAAAGGTCCTTACAAAGAAAAACACACATTAGAATTCTGACATAACTCCAGAAAATTTTAGTTATGCTAATGGACTAGCATTTCTGTGGAAGAAAAAAAAGTGAAAAGCTTTTAATAGAAAAATAGCTCAAGGTTGAAGAGCAGTAGTATAGACACAGGTGACAGCTCTCTGTTTCTCTGCTTACATCTGGCAGACTAAACTTGGCTGCCCAGACTCTAAAGAAAGCCTAGCAAGAGAAGGTAGTTTAGGGATTTGTGTTCAGACTCCTGTCCACCCTTACTGCTCACATCTGCAATACTCAGATAGAGAAGGAAGTACTATGATAGCCGATTCACCCACAATATTCACATAGAGAAGGAAGCCAATTAAAAGCCAATTCTTCCATACCATTGGGCTGTCTTCTACTTCAAAGCAAAAAAAAAGTTAACATTGTAACTGATGGTTGCTTCAGGAAGTAGGGACATTCTAGGTAAGGTTTGGTCAAGAAGATCAGCAAAAAGATGGATCATGTCTAGTTCCCTGTACAATTAGCGGGAAAGAGGATAAAGGGGGAGCTCCTTAACTGGGCTTAATTTCTAAACACAGATATTGTTTTCTTTTTCCTGTCCCTAAAGACACAGAAAATCAACCTTGAAAAACCTGCCTGCTCAAGAAAACACCATGGCTGTCTACTAAAAAGTAGAGAGACTTGTAAAAGCAAGTCTCAGAATCAGATTCTTTAGCATTCTGCAGACTTCCTACAATTTGCAGAAATAAGAAATGCCTTCAGCTATGCAAGACTATCCATAACAGAATAAAAGTCATCACCTGTCTTGAAAATAAAGTAAGGCCACAAAGTTGCCTATCTTGGTCAGACTCTGAAAACCTCTAAATAACATTTGTCTTATCCCTTGGCCCAGTCTCTATGGGATGGTTACACAGATGGACAGAATAAGTACTCAGCTTTATACAGCAATACAATATGCCTAGCTGTTAACACCAAACCAGCTAGAACATGAAACTGATGTCAAATTTAGTAAGCAGTAACACAAAGTTTTAAAACCTCAAACTATTCAGTATACCAATAATGTAGCCTGAAATCCAGAATAATGAACATTTATGAATGTACAGGACATAAAACACCTCTTGTAAGCCTATCTACAAAGCATTCAGAGTGCCTGCATTGATTTCTGCTTCTACCTTTAGGGCCATTGAGCTTCCAACCAGAGCTCATTTATCTTCATTGTATTCAGGTCCTAAAACTGTCTGCAATTGTGTGGCACTAACAGCTGTCCCAGATTCCAATTCTTCTGCCAGATGTCAGCAAAGAGCAGTCCCATCCCTAACAAATCTGATGTATGCTATCTTTTTTCCTCAACCACACACCTGTCAGTAGATCTATCAACAAGTGCAGCAAAAGGTTGGTTTTGCAATTCCCTCTGTGAAAAAACTCATCCCTTATACACCAATACAGATTGTTCTGTGAATCAAGCCAGCCTAGTCTATAAATATTTTTTCAACCCACAACATGAAAATTACTTTTGATGACTGTCAATGCTATTTAAAAAGCCAGTAAACATATTGATTCACTGAGCCTAATGTTCTCTGGACAATCTTGCATTAAAGACTTATTGCAGGCAATGAGCATTTCTTTTTCTTCCTTGCACCTCATGCAAGCAAGCAAAGCCATTGTACATATGTAAGTGAGCAATTAAGTAAGAAAAACTTCATATGCACAGCCTCTTAAAGGAACTCCTCAGAAATCTCCCAACCTCTGGAGAGTTGACTTCGCTATTTGTTTTGCACTACTCCTTCGTGACATCCATATACCATAATCAATGTTCCTTGAATTAGAATGCCAATATCATATTCGAACCAACACAGCCAATTTTAAACTTTTTCATTCAGGTTTTAAATCAGACAGCTTGAAGGCATTGTACAAACAAGTAATTCTGGCTATTCCTGGAAAGAAAATTAGTGTCTCATCTGCTAAGCCAAGGGGATGATTAGCTCCAATTGCTCAATTAGTGACTCTCACCCAACAACTATATTTTCACTTCAAATCCAAAAGGCACAGTCTGAGCAAAACAGGGAGCTTGTGGAGCCATAAATCTCATAATAGACCAGAGGGAGATATTTCAAAACAAATGTTTCATTGTTAATTCAATAAAATTTGAATTAAATATCACCCACTTGTTTTGCACTTATTGTATCACCATTTAACTACCGTGTATGTGTTTCTAACTTACTTGTGCATGAAGTTCAACACTTTGCTTTCCATATTGAACAGACCACAACTTTCCTACAAAATTTCTGGTTTTTCTCAGGCAAGAGGCAAGAAAATTCTTCTTTACTGTGAAGCTCCCAACCTGCTTTCTGAGAAGTTTTTCAACATGTTGACAAAACTGCTTGATTAAGAAATGATGCTTAGAAAGAAGCTGTGAGCTACTTCTATCATTTACTTCCATATTTGATTTTATTGACACCACTTCCATTTTGCATAACCTGCCACTTGTCACTGAAAAAGTAAAATTTAGCATGGTTGCACAAGTAACAAAATTCAATACTAAAAAAAAAATCCATGGGGGGAAAATATTAAGAGTAAAGAGTGCATTACATACATGCTGAAGTAATACAGTTAATCCATTACTGATGATAAAATGAGTTGTAGAAGTGAGTGTGTAATGTTATCATTTTATTAAGACCTAAAGCATTTTAAAGTTGAGATATAAAAGCCTCATCATGTGAGCAAAAAGCTATTTCACATTATGAACAGAAAGATTCTGGAAGCTTTATTGCCACATGCTAAATTCCAGGAACATATAAAGACAGCCTAAGAAAACCTCTATTTCTTGTGTTTCCAGCCAGCACAGTTTCCTGATTAATTAGGTCATCACCTGAGCCCACAGTTTGTCACTAGCAAGCACAAGCAAAGTGGGTAAGAACTTAAAGCAGTTTGGTTCAATAGCAGTACAAATCACTCCTGAAGCCATTAAAAGCATTTTACAAAACCCTTTCATGCCATCACTCTGCATAAATAAAGCTGTTGCACCAGCTGGAGTGCTCTGGGCTCATTCACCCATACAACACCTCATGTGACAGCCAAGGCAAATGTGCTTATAGTAGAAGAAAGTAATCTGATTTACTTCCAGATTTAACAGAATTCTGAAAGGGATCCAGCAACTCATACCCAACTTCAAGCATAACGTAGACCTTTTCCATGAAATAAAAACATGTCAAAAGAATAAATAACACACTACATTAATACTACTGTTTAGCAGTTGGAGGAAAATCTGATACAGTCCTGCTTTTGGGAAATAAAACAGCTCAGGGGAAATGCTATTTTTCTGAATCAAGTATGAGTATATAGTAGAGGTATTCACACTGCCTAAACGCAAGCCAAACCTCCAGAGAACAGTTAAGCACCAAAGACTAATTCGTGTATTCAGTGGCCCTTCAGAGAAGTTTCGCCATGCTTGAGCATGCAGACCCCTAGCAGAAGACCAAAATGGAGTAGACAGCATGCCAAGATCACATGCTCCCTCATCTCTCACCTCCCTCTCCTGTTGAGAGCACTGATGGTGTGTTGCATGAGTAGGGAGCAGAAGCTCATGAGCTTGCCACCACACATGAAAGGGGTAGGCACCCTTATGGCCCAGTGGCTCCAAACCACAGAGGACAATGACATCACTGTTCAGCACTACACAGCCAGGGAAGATGCCTATCCAAACATGTTAAATTGAAGCCATAATGGCCTTGACTATTTTCCTCTATGCCCAAAGCTTGTGATCAAACTCCCACAAAATTATTGCATAGGTTTTCCACTAAGAAAAGCATATTTATGGTCACAGTTATATGCTGGGTATACAACCCACTACAAAACCAGAAAAAAATCCTGAAGTGTTTAAATATTTAAACATCTGTTCCCAAAAGAGACTTTTAAAAATCTGTAAAACTGTTTGATAGAATTGAATTTGCAATGATTGGTTGGTTTGTTTGTTTATTTTGAATTAAGTCTTTACACAGAAGCCTTTATTATTCTTGACCAAGGAAATACCACACTCTGCAACAACACAGTTCTCAGCAAGAAATACTTGTACCTTCAAGAAAAAAATTCCTTTATATACTGTTGCTCAGAAAACAACTTAATAGATTCATTTACATCCTGGTGAAGATAAAATAGGTAATGATACATGATTGTATAATATCCAGATTCACATACCCTATAGTGTTTTATAATTATGTCCTTATTCTTCCTTCAAAATTATTTTTTAAATTATAGCAAAACTTGCAAACTTGCTTAGGTTTCTACCTCATTTCTCTTTGTGCAAATACTTGAACAACTGACTCTATGTGCACTGAGCAGCACAGTTTAGACACCGTCTGTCCTACAACAGCTCTCCTGGTCTTTCAAGATATGGTACTTTTCTGTCTTTAGATAACTAATAGCAGTGCATTTATTTGGTGAACAGCTGTCAGAGGTACTGTGAGACAGATATACAGATATACCATTGCCAGGTTGCACAGGTACATCCTCACTTTATGTTTGGCCAAAATGTAAGTATTATATACATTGCATGAAGACAGAGTGGGATTGTTTTTCACATAAGATAGATTTAGACTAAAATACCTCTATTAGGTGCTGATGTGTTTGCAGAATAAACACCCTACCCCACTGTCACTAACTTTATAATGAGAATTGACATAAGTCACTCCAAAGCCCAGTACTGTTACTGAAGCTGCAGCTACAGAAAGGCTTGCCTGTTCAACCACCCCATTTGCCTCTATCAACAAAGGTGTTTCAGTGCAGATTACATCCCTGTGGCTTTTGTCACATCTCAAAACTAATTATTAACCTGCTTGGAAGTGTGAAAAAAGCATTACCTGTGGAATCTGTACTTTTTACTACTAAAAGGGACAGTGGGAGCACCAATTGTCTTGTTCTGTTCTCTTCCTTGCAGTGTTCACGAGGAGAGAAAGCAGAAATACTGCCAAAGTGGCCCACCACTCTGCACTTGTCTCCTTAAAATGTCTCTGGAAGTAACATTCCAAAATGGCCTTTACAATCCAAGGAAGATAAAGAGGCATAGAACTCAGACCCTTTTCAAAATTCAGATATTAAAAGGCAGAAGTTGCCAGTAAAAGATCAAGCAGAAAGAGGGACATAATAAATAACATTTTAAATAATCCAAATTGAACGCTGTCTGAAAGATTTTAACAGGTCCTCTCATTAAATGCAAGACTCCCAGCAAAACAGTGTGGCAGAGTGCAGTGCTGCACCAGGCAAACTGGCAGGCTGGGTATTAGATTGCCCTTCCTTCCCTTGGAGAACATCCTATACTCCTCATGTTCCTTTCTTGGCTCCTGAGTCTCGGGTAACTTCAGATTATGCTGAACACGGAAATCAGCTTTATACCCATATCCGATGGTAGCCCACAGCATACTCATGGCAGGCAAAGACCTTTAAAGAGCCAATAACTACTGTCAATCAGGAGTTTTTCCTTGCTGAGCACGCTCAAACTTTGCACACTTTCCCAATGGCAACCCAATGTCTACCCAAAGAGCGGGCGAGCACGCACCAGTCTGGGAACAGAGGAGCCCAAGACTCCTTTTATTTCCATGGCTGCCCAACTGGAGCAGGTCCAGGCTCTGGAGTGGGTCCAGGCCCTGGAGCAGAGGGAGCCCATCTTTCCTGTGCTGGCCGTGGCGGGACTGCCGGCACCCGGGCAGCAAGGAAGCGGAAGGAATGCATCTGGAGTGCAGCAGGGACAAATGCCAGGCCTGAAGGAGATGAAGGAACAGACTGGCACAAGGGCACAAAACAAGAGGGAAAGCCAGTGCAATGGGCAGGGAAAGGAGCCAGGGATCCCAAGGCAGTGCAGGAAAAAGGAAAAAGGTGATTGCATGTAAAAGAAAAACTAGACAAGGGTGGGGAAGAGGGGCTATGAGAGGCAAGGTGTCTGGTTTCTGACAATGAGTCTGGAAGGGAGGAGAAGCTGCAGGTGAAAGATAAGAGAATAAAAAGCCAAGAACTGGAGACAGGCCCCAATAAGTGCAAAAGGCTTGTCAGGAAGAGTAAAACAAATGAAAGAGGGGGAAAAATATGTTTTATCTGATAGAAAATAGCTTATTTCCTTGTGCATGAACAATGACATCAGGTTTTGTTCCTGACAGATTCCTTGGGATTTATTCCAAGCCTATCAGAGGTCAAGAAGCATTTAGACAACGCTTTCAGGCACATGGTGTGATTCTTAGAGCTGTCCTGTTCAGGGCCAGGAGATGGGCTCAATTGTTTTTGTGGGTCCCTTCCAATTCAGGATATTCTGTGATTCAGGATATTCTATGATTTCCTTCCAGAGGTGGGACCTGAAGTCAACAGCCCTGTCCTGCATGTACACAACCACTCAGAGGTCTCCCTCTCTCTTAGGGTGGAGAGCTGCACAGAGGAGCATGACAGTCTGCTGCCACTCTCATCTCTCACCCCAGTACCAGAAATCACCACTAAAGGGTGTAAAATTTATAACTGCTATGGCAGCTTTTATTTTCAAGCAGAATGGATTTTCATTTTTTTCTTTAAATAAGGGAAAGCCACACAAGGAAGAGTTGAGAATCAGGAATTGTTGGGGTTTAAGCATGTCATCAATCCACAAGTTATCCTTTCCTTTTCCCTTTACCAATTTCCCTCCTTGGACCTGCCCAAGACCACTCTGCCTCTTTCACTGCACAGGAAGGCACAGCCAGTTACTGTGAGGCACTCAGGATTTATTTTTTCCACCCTGTTCCATTCTTAAGGCTTATTAACTACTTGAGCTCTACCATTAAGACAAAATAAACAACTACCTTCCTGCTCTTTCTGTATAGCAGGCTGATTTACCCTGTCAAAAAGTACTTACTCTAACTTCACAATTGTCAGAGGAGAAGGCATTACAATATCCTTACTTCCTATATGAGGATTTACAGACAGAACACCCAGGTCCTCAAAACACATCCATATTGCCTCCACTGGGAGTTTGGAGTCCAAATCCATTTATTAATCTAGATCAACCAGAGTGCAAAGCCACTGATTCTGTACTCCCAAAGTGAGATTCTTAGGGCCAAATCATTCAAGTATTTCACATCCTTCAGCTTGCTTTGCACATGTTTACATGCTACCTCCAAAAGCACGAGGCTTTCTGAATCTTAGCTCACAGAGTCACAGAATGTTGTTACTTGGAAGGGACCCACAAGGATCATGAGGTCCAAGTCTTAAGTGGATGGCCCATACAGGGATCAAACCCACAATCTTGGTCTTATTAGCACCATGATCTAACCAACTGAGTTAATCTCAGGGTCTGGGATCTCAAGTCTATCAAGATTACATTTTTGTGTTTAAATGACTTCTAACAATGCAGGGAACTGAAGTTCACAAGAAGTGAATCCAGTTCCTCAAAAGCAGAAGGCCATCAGCCCTCTTGAGACACCCTTCTCTTTCGACATCTGCAAGAGGCAAGGAATGAGGGCTTTCTCGCAGACAGCATAATAGACAACAGTGCCCTGTGGTAGGAGCACAACTACCATATCCAACAAACAAGGTAAGGATTGTTACATGGGGAAAATGCAACTAAATAATTTAAGATTGTGTCATAAGTCACAAAAAGGGAGAATTCCATCTTTTCCCTACGAACATGTTTGCAGTATTAATCATATTCTTTAAACAGCATCTAACCTATTTGAAGTATTAAGATGCATTGACTTCTTATGTTAACTTTAAAGAAAGCAAATAACACGACTGGCAGTACCTTGAGAGTCCAGAAAACAATATCCTTAATTTCCATAACTCCTGAATATGAGTATTTGAATTCTTACAAGGTATATGAATGGAGTATCTGCCTTCAAATAACACCCATTAACCAGACAAAACACAGTACATGATTTGATGCTTTTGGCATTCCTTTCACCTCACCCCCAACTCCTCTACTCTTGTAGATCCACCAGCAACCTGAGAGGTCCTCCATATACATATACACACACACACACACACCCCTCCTATGTCTGATTTTAGCTATCTGCCACCCCCAGGTACACACACAGACACATGCACACCAGTCACTGTCTTTCAGTGGAGAAGGTGAGCACTCATGCAAAGCTCAGCACATTTCAGGACCATGCAAACACATAAGCTTTCCCATGGGGAGCAAATTGGTGCACAGTGAGCAGAGCAAGGAAGTGGCTGGAAGCATTGGCGGGAACAAAAATGGATGTAAAATGATACAAGTGTTGGATAGATGAGAGGGTATAGATACAATCATCTACTATGAAGGTTGATTAATTTTATGCAAGTTCATCTATATAAGATTCCCAAGGATTTAAATTACTCACTACAACAGAAAGAAGGTCCAGTTAAAGAATACCCAAACATCTGCGAGGTATGGAAAATTTTCCTCTCTAGCATCAGAGAGGATTATATTTTTGTAGGGTCACTAACATGACATGGCTCTGCAATCTGGGCTGACCTGCATAAAGCAATCTACTTCTCCCCAGGGAGCACACAACTGAACACAGATGATAGTCATCCTCTCATCCTTGGAGGCCTCTAGGAACTCCTTCCGCTTCAGTTTGTATTGGGAAACTGAAAAAAATCACCAAATATGAAAAAACTGCATTGCTACCCCTTAGAACCAGGACCGCTGTATTTTATGAAAAGCCCAGTGGGCATTCTCTGAAAAGGATGGAACACTCACCTCTGCTCCAAGAGGAAAAAGAGATGTTCTTCAGAACAAAAACCCAGCAGCCAGCCCAACCTCCAGTGCCTCAGCCCCAAATACTGTGCCCTGTACTGATAATGAACAGGCCAAGGTAGGTTCCTGCCTCTGTGGAACACTGACAAGACACATTTCCCTCATCTGTACTTATGGACTGCTCTTCTCCAGGTACCAAAGTTGGCCACATAAATACTGCAGAGCATCACATAGAAGAGCAGGAAAGCGTAAGCACAGGTTGCAGCTACCAAATGCAATGCAGCCCAGCATGCAAGCAAGAGAAAAGACTTTAAAAGGTTTAATCTCTTCTGAATAGCAGTCCTACCCTAAGTGGTCCTATCCACAGTCCTATCTATCCTATACCTTCTTCCTAAATATACAAATTTTGTCCAATATGGTATGTAGAAAAAGAAGCCAATATAGAACATGGAAAAATAATTCTGATCAGTTCAGAAACATAAGAAAGTTTGAAAGTATTTACAACCAGTAAATAAACTAAGAAGCAAAGGAAATAGCAATAAACTGCAGCCATTCACTAACATATTTGCACCCTGACATCACATCAGCCCTTCTCCACTCAGTCCCCATGGAGAAAGATTAGGGCACCCTGACCACAAAAGCAGCATCAGGAAGAAAGAAAAGGCTCGGTACCTGCAGCAACACATGCAAACGAATAAACTTACCACAGCTTCTCTTGGGCAAGCAAAGCCTTGGTGATGTAAAAAGGATAGGCAGAACTGACACCTCGTTTGTCAAACAATCTACTGAGAGACTGCACGGAAGTTTTTTCCCCTTTGCAATTAAACCCAGAAAACTTTCCCTTTGCTCCAAAACCTGTCACTAAAAGATACAAATTGTTAAGGCCACTACGGGGCTATTTACTTGCTTTCCAACATAAATAGGCATGACATTAGCCTCAGGAGCTGCACACTGGATACAGTAACACAGTACCTTCCTCGGCAGCTTTTGGCCCATCAGTTCAACAGGAAGCAATGCAGGAAATCCAAGGCATCGGTGTGATTCCAATCCATGCCCTTCCTGTCTGGGGAGAGAGATCTAAAAGCATCTGGGACTCCTGCTAACAGAAACAGTCAACACCTCTGTTGAAGGCAAGGGGGAGGGAAATTCAACTACACAACCCAAAGCTAAACATAGTTTAGCTGGTACACATTAGAAGGGACCATATTAACTGCCAAGCTGTGTTCCACCTCCATTTTTCTGACATTCAAAGACAAACAACACTGCAATCCAGAGGTAGTGAAGCCATGCCAAGGAAGCTCTAAGCACACCAGCCAACGCTGTGTAGCGATGATGCTGTCTCAGCAAGGACATGGAGAAGGGGAATTGGTGGTCACTCAGTTTGTCTCTCTTAGCTCCTTGCTGCTGCAGACGAGGCACTGCTGTACACAAAGCAGTATTTTAAAACTTGCCCTGCTTGTTACAATAAGATCCTTAACCCCTCTGCAACATCCTAGTTGTGGGATTGGAAGAGACACAGTAAAACTGCCAGCTGGACTCCATAAGAGAAGCCTGTTCATGCAGCAGTACAGTCTGCTAAAGGCACATCACCATGTACTTCATGAAGTTCCCCTGCTGAGCACTAGGCAATGTCAAGGTTATAATTTTCAAAGGTATCTCCAGGATGGTCCCTTACACAGCTCAGACTATTGCACTGGTTTGTAAGAAGCTACAGTCTACCAGAGCAGCACTAGTGAAGTGTAAGAGAGAGGAGCAGGAGGTAACAGCTTTGGCACACTACCAGGGAAGTCACTCCCCAATGTATTAGATACTGTGATGAACTTTCCTCTTTAAAACAAAACATCAAACAAATTAGCCTGACCTGTCAGTCAGTAAATCCACAACAACAAAAACATACAAAAAAAAGGAAATTCCAATTAGTTAGAGCTGGGGGAGGGAGGGAAGGGAAGAGAATATTCTTTCCTGAATCTATTTTTAGGCCATGTAAGGCTGCCTGAAACCATGGCAATGAACCTGCTGTAAATCCCCTTGCCAGCTCGATGTTTTGTTTCCTCATAGACAAGGATAAATGAGTATGTACTATGGATTAAATGGTCTAAATCAGAAATGAACCAACTATCAGGTTACTGCAAATGCATTGGTAGTTATGAAAGCTACTCGTTAAGAGAGGCAGGAGCACCTGATCAGAGAGGCCGACCTGTTCGCCAATCTCATGCCTAATAAGCTATCCTTTACAGCCCTAATCAACAGCACTGGGGTGGGATAAGCCTCCAGACTGCATCTCTCCACATCCACCACCATTGACGTCTGGGTGTATTTTGACATCAATGGCTGCACCCTCAGTGCCCACACTTTTCTAATGCTTCTTATTAAAAAGAAGGAAGAAGGAAGAAAAGGAAACATACAGACTTTTTTTTTAATCTATACTCCCTCAGCTTTGGAATAAACAACAAAAGTAGGAAGTGGAAAGAAACAATACTTTGCTCTTTTGCCATTTAAATGAGACTTAAAAAATTTACCCACAGCTGAAAATTTAGAGATTTCAATGTAAAAATCAACAATTTTTGAGAAATGTTTCAGAGCTAATAACTTGCATTAACATCTTACATCTGTTGCTGAAATAACTCATTCTATATTCTTATATGGTTGATGGTATCAAATTCATCCTGATTTTTAGTCCTCTGCTGTGCACACTAGATTGGCTGTTAATCTGTGCTGCTTTGGAGGATCAAAACATCCTACAAAGCTCATCTCTGCCCTCACAACAGCTTTGCTTGGTATGTGAGGGAGGTAGACAGAAAACATACCTATCTCAAGACAGTTAATTAGATACCCAGTTCTTTAAAGACCAACATCCCAATTATATTTTGATTCTATATGCTGTCAAGTTTTTTACACTTACATGTATCAGGAAGAAGGGGGGAGGAACATCTGTAAATCTATAAAACTGTTACTCAAAAAAACCCCACTCAAACACATAAAGGCAAGAATGCTGACAACATTAGAAAATACAAGATTTCTTCTCTGCACAGACCACAGAGGACAGGTAGTCTCTCTTTCTCAGTGCTGTTACAGCACACACATCACCCAGGCAGTATCAGCTTCCCAGCATTGCTAAGCAACACCACGCCACATTACCTCAATTGATTCAAGGGAGGGAAGTTGATTCAGAAGCCACTGAAAAAGGCAGAATCTAGATAAAAATGGTCGCACAAACCTCACATACACAAGCCTGGAGATCCTGTAGTCAGAGCCAAAAGCAATTAAAGAAAATGATGGGGCCCCACACACACAAATTAAAGAAAAATAAAAAATAATAACATACATAAAGAAAGAAGAAAGGGAGAAAGGAAGTAGGTAAAAAAAGGAAGAGAACAGCACTGCAGTTTCACTTCAGGTATTCTACGAACAGAACAATGAATTATATCTTTCTTTTCAGGGAGTCAAAACCAGTAAAACAGCCAGAAAGTCATTAGATACATGGCAATGTAAGTCTGATCCACATCAAAAATAGAGCTTGCACACAATTGAGGATCTTTGCTACAAATACTGAAGATCAAATGGCAGGAATTAATACGAAACATTGAATTGTGAACTGCTTCAAAATCAGAACATACACAAACTCTTCTGAACATCTTCCCTTTCATTCTGATCATAAATTCTATTAATGTCTTATATATTTGAAAAGCTGCATTAAACCACAGCATCATTACATCAGACTTTAGAATCAACATCAGGCTAACAGATTTAGAATGTACTCACCCAGAAATTTTAAAGGCACTCCAACATAAAACCACAGAACTATTAACCATGCTGCCCAGCTTCCCCCTCAGAAAAACTTTAAAAAACAGACATAAAAAGCTGGGGATATGCTGCCAGTTTCAATAAAAGGGCTCCAAGGAACAACAGGCTGGTAGCTACAGGCTCACTGCTACACTGAGCAAATTGATAGAAATTGTAGAAGAGATTAGCAAGCATGCAAATGAAAATGATGGAGGAGTACCATCATGGCATGACTTCTTTTACAAACTTGCCATGACATATATAGGTAAGTGTGGTATATATGATAGATACAACATGCTCTGGATCTGTAACAAACCTTTGACAATGTCTCTCACCACAGGCTTTTAAAGAAATTGAACTGTCATGGGATAAAATGGAGGGTCCTTCTGTGAATTAACAATTGGCTAGATGAGAAGAAATGCCACTGGAATAAATGGCCGGTTTTCACAACAGCTCTGGTTTTGCATTTGTGCTACTCAATATATTCATTATTTATGTGGAAAAGGAAGCAAGCAGCAAGATGATAAAGTTTGTTGGTGATTAAAAACATCAAGGAAACTGACTCTGCTGAACTGCAGACAGATTTGTCAGGTATTTATTCACACACACCACAAAGTAACAGTCAATATAGTGAATGGAAACTCTGGAGTCGTAGCAGTTTAATCAAATTCAGGAACCACACACACACAGACAACAAAGTTTGCTGCTGGTTGGAAGAGGAAATGGAACTTCAGAAGTGAGCCTCCACTCAATGTGTCAGGGAACACCTCTGCAGATTTTTGGTGCAGCCTATGGCTGCTGCACCAAGGAATTTTCAGAGAAGGATATAGCAGAGCAAGAAAAGATTCAAAGAGCGAACATGATGGCAGGTCTGCAGCAGCTTTGAGCTAAGGTGAACTAAACAAACTACTTTTAGTTTAGAAGGAAAGATGGATAAGAGGACAGACATTGAACCATGAATGGTGGTATAGAGAAAGCAAATAGAAAACCATGTCTTGGAATAAATGAATTATGCAGTATGAAGTTTATCAGGCAGCTTGTTTAAAAACAACAGGAAAAGGAGGTACTTTTTCCATACTACAATTTCTGGCAAAACCCACTGTCACAGGATGTTGTGAAGGTAAAAATTCAAAATAGATTAATACATAGTTAGATGTATTCACAAAAGAAAGCCTGTCAAGAATTGTTAAACAAAGGTGCAGACATGACTTTCTCACTCAAAGTCCTTGAACCACAGCATGCCAATAGCTGGGAGGGATCACTGTTTCACTAGCACTTTTTCCCCATAAGCATTGCATTATTAGAGGTGGAATAGTAGGCTAAACCAGACCTCTGGCTGAAAATATCAGAGCTAAATCCCATGTTACATGCCCAGGAATCTCAGAAAGATGTGCAGTGCTGGGAAACCCATCTTTTGAGAGGGAACATCCATACACAGCACCTGATGAAGCCACATGTCAGACAAAGATTTGCTTCCTGTTGGAGAGCTGCACTTGATTAACCATGTTCCTCTTACATGAACACAGCTGTGCTGCATCTTTCTAGACTGGGTTAGGTGAAGCCAGTCTGTAATTTTGCCTACACTGAACAATCAGATTTACCTACTTCTGTTTTGTGGCCTGGTAATAAAAACCTCATTAGAGCCAGGTTATACAAGAGAAGCACCTATTACCTACTTTAGGTGGCTGAGCTCAATTACGGTGCTAGCTAGTGAATTTGAAAGTCATTTGAGAAGTTGTACAGTTCCCAGAAGTCAGCAGCATAAGGGGATGAGGAAGATAAAGGAGGAAGAAGAAAGAGGCCACTCTACTTCTGCAGGGATTCAGAAGGTGGTCAGGAAGGGAAGGTACTACATTCAGCATTAAGGCTTATTCTACATGCATGTCCCTTGCCACTCATGTGGCTTTCCTCCATAAAATGGCTGTCAGGCAAAAAATGAGTCTGGGAGATGTCACGAAAATGACCTCTTGATGAGATTTATGAGGCACTAACAGATTTATGCAGGACTCATGAGATACATGCCCACTTGCACTGCCTTACCCCCACATTATACATGCAATTATGTTTTGTGCATAGCAGCTACCTTGTTGCATTTCTCACCTGTTGATGAAAACATGCTTAAAGTGCCTTTAAAAAGGTATATAAAATTTGTTTCTCTTTCAGAAAAACTAAGTGAGCTTCCAGCACAAAGTGGCTTTGCATTTCTCACTATCACCCATTTTCAGCTCAAGTACCTAGAAAATATTTAGAGCTTATATATCTTATTTCTCCTGGGAGAAAGTGATTGAACTGAAACACAGGGAAAATCCTTCCCCTGGAGAGGAATCAGTCATGTAGAAATTTCCAACTTGAAATCGCCTTCCAAACAGCAGCCTGATCAACAAGACCTCTCTTCCCTCATGCATTCTCTGCTTGTACACGACATCTTTTACACTTTTCTATTATGTTCTGTATGCAGACTAACAGAATTTCACAAAAAAAAAAAAAAAGGAAAAGAAAAAAAATTTAAAAATCAAGCCCCGACCAATAAACCAATCTGTTCCAACAGTGTATTTGGCTCAGCTGTCACTGGAGCTATCCCTTAAGTTCTACAATGTAGGTGGCTTTCCTGCACAAATCACTTGAAGCCACAGAGGCTGGAGATCACCTTCATCACTGTCCAGATTCTCAGCTGTACAGTGCTGATTACACAAACCTCCACATAAAACCACAGTTGGTTCCTACTGGCTCCCATGGTGGGCTTGCAATGGAACAGCTTCCCACATTTTCCTTCCTGCATTAAAGATAACGCTAACACTAACTCAGGTATGATATGAAACACATCTGAGCTGCTTGTTAAACAAGAGAGCTCAGTCACTGATGTGCCTTATGTTACTGTATGAAGAGGTCAACTCTTCCTTGAGATATCAGTACTGCTTGTCAGTCTGTTAGTTCTTATTTTATCATGTTCTTCGGCTTACTTGTCTCCACGCAGTTATTATTCCACAAATGTCAGCACTGGCACTAAGATGACTGATTCAGTGACTCGCCCCTACTTCTCCACTGTGATTTCAAAACTTAGCACTGAGATAAGTGCCACTTACCTCATGAAAGTGCAACTCCATCCAGAGCATCAACATCACATAGCTGCTTCCCTACCTCTTCTGGTAACCCTGTGTTCCCCACAATACTCTGTTCCCACAACCCTGCCTTATCTCCAGTTTCTACCTAACCGTAGAACCATTTCGGCCACAGCTCTAGCCTAATTCTTTGTACCTCATTTCTCTTTGCAGAACTCTGAGCTCCCATTAATTCTGAGACCATTTCTTAAATAAAAGTAACGTTGTTCTGCTTTCACATTGAGAAAACGAGGTGTGTCTCCATGAATGTTTCACTGGTACTACTCTGTAACTCAACAGTGCCAGTTGCAGATCAGAATATATGACTCCAGATCATTTACTAGCAGGTGTTTTTTTTTTTTTTTTTGGAGCCATTTTTAGTGACAGAGATAGGCCACTAGAATACATGATCTATCCTTTCCTATACACACCCAGAATCATGTTTGATTCTGTCGTGCCACCACCTGGCACTTTTATGGCAACCATAACACCTTCAGGAACACCAGACCTCATTACTATGGTCAGTTGTTTAGTCTGAATAGAAGATACTTGAAAACTATCTTACAACAGGAAGATGCCAGCTTTTCCCTCTTAGGCCACTGTTACATTGTTCATGCTCTTATTCTTTCAGCATTAACCCTTCCCCTTTTGTACAACACATATTAGTCAGAAATCAGCCTTAACAACTTCCTCTGTACTACAAATCCTTTGAAGTTAATGTTATTTTCTTCACCTGAAATTCCTTTCACATTTCCAAGTTCAGCAGCTTATGATCCTGGTATCTTTCAAAGAAACCCTATGAAGGAATGGAAACAAGTATCAGATAGCATTCAGGTGGCATCCAAGCAAAAGCTGAAAAGGTCTCAATAAGGTAAAGATAAGGCTTGGATGTAATCACAAGGGAAGCAGCTGGGTGAAGTTAGGAGAAAGGCATGAAAACCACTGCAAAGCCCCAACACATCATCAAGAATAATTTTTTTAGTCTTCAGCTTCACTAAGACCTGAAGAAAAAACAGCCTTGGACTACAAAGAAAAGTGGAGCCTGAGCACTGGGACTGAGCTGCTGATCACTCTGAAAAGGAAAGAAATAGATAGCCCTTTTTTAAGCATATATGAGAATGGGTGAGGTTTCAGTCTTGCCTTTTTTGAAGAAGTACCTCCAACATTAAAGGGTATGCTTTGATCAGACTCAGAAAAAACTCTTCCTAGCCTCTGCAAAGGAAGACAGAGTTGTGAGGCATAAAGGCATCTACTGTTACTTATGTAAATGACATTTTGCTATAACAGGTTTTTAAATAAACTGTCTGCTCCCTTCCTCAGAAAGCTGAGATTATCACAGCAAGAAGACAAGTAGAAAATAAACATGCCCACAACAGCATACAATTTCCAGGAATTGTGCTTGGGAGGATCTGCTTGCAGGTTATTTCATTCTCCCTCCAGTATGTGAAATGGCAGGAAATTCAAGCTCTCATGTGTAGAGGCCAAATCTCATCTGAATACACAACCAGACATGCACAAGGCAGTCTGAAGGGGAAAATGAGGTAAAAATATCTCAGAGTCAAGTATATTGAAAGTATATCTGAGAGTCATACATCTCATTAGATGCTGAAATTTCAGACTAGGACTAGCAGCATTAGCATCGTGAGCCTTTCTTGGAAAGAACTGTTTATTTTCCTGCAGTAAATCACAGGTAATAACAAAACAAGACAACAAGAAACAAACAAAAACCTATACAAAGAATCAAAGAACAAACAAACAAACCCCTTCCAACAACACCAAACTTTTTATGCATATGTCCTTTTTCATTTTAAAAAGATAACTTTCTGTTGTAGTCTCCACCTTGGCAGTGTACCTTGCCACTTCTCAACATGATTTAATACATGGTCTAACTAGTAGTACATGAAACTTGGTCAAGTCAAATGAAAAAAAGACTTGACCAATAAGACTATCTTTTAAAACATTTTTAGATAAATTCTATGGCTTAAATGAAATAAAGACAAACATTATTTTGGTCATTCCTGAAAACTAAACACATGAGGTAAGGTCAAAACCCTACACTGAAACTGCTGTTGGCATTTTTCTGTAGAAGTCCATTTCTGTCAATTGATAAATCTCAAAGATCCGTTTGCAATTAAACATAGAGTTTACATTTACTTTGATATATTTTTTCCCAACCAGTAGGTTACACAACATTTACACACTTGTTTAGTGTTACATAGTCTTGTTTGCACTTATAGCTTTTAAACTTTCTGTCTTAGCAATTAGCAGACGATTTGTTTCTTTATACCAAGATGACAATTTTACCATGACTTTCAATATACTCCATTTGGAAGGAACCAAATTTAAATCACTAAGATGCCTTAAAAGTCATCTCTAAAAATGCATCAGGGAAAAGAAAACAAACCAAATCCCAAAAGTTTGGCACAAACAAGACTGTTATTTCAAACAGAGTGATTGACTGAGAGACGAAGATTTGGTCCCCATAATTTATTTTTCAATTCACTAATAGCAAAATTTAATGAAATATCAAGAAATTCCTTCATTATCTACAAACACTAAGTTTGTGAGACACCTAATTTGCATCACATCTTCAGTTAGATAGCTGAAATTCTTTGTATGCTTCAAGCTTTAATGCACATAGTTCTAATTTTCTCCCAACTCTGCAAAAATAGCCTGTAAGAATGCTGGAAGGTGGAGATCATTATCCAGAAATGTGCAGAAGTAGCAGGTGTTGGAAGAGAGCCCATGCACCTAATGAGAGGCATGGAAGCTCTTCCTCCCTCCTGCCCGTCCAAGAAATGTCACCTGGAATATTTCTGCCTGAAAAAAAGTGACTTTTCAGCAGAAATCAAGAGAAGACTGCTCGGGGGCAACTTACGCCAACTTTTCAAGTACTTATGGAATGGCAGCAAAGAGGAAATCATGACTATGGTACCAGCTGTAAGTTGGAATTGACCAGTTTGGGTGGTTAGCTCAGTTGGTTAAAACTTTGTTGTAATAATGCCAAGGTCATGGGTTCAATCCCCTATGTGGGCCATTGACTTGAGTTGGACTTGATGATCCTTGTGGGTCCCTTCCAACTCAGAGTAGTCTGTGATTCTGTGAAACACTTGAGGGGAAGTATGAGCAAACCCCTGTAGGTGTCTAGCAACTCGTATGTAGAATAAATGGTTCACAACAGAAAGGACCTGAAGTCTTAACTATGTTAAAATAGACTCTAAATACAAACCAAGCTACTTACTAGCCTTGCAATAATTTTGATAAGCCCTACTTGCTGCTAAGAGATTACAGAAATAGAATTCATTTTCCTCAGTAACTGTACCACTCTCCTGAAAAACTACCAACACACTTAATCTTTGCAGTAAGGGATGACAGGGGCAAAAAGAAAAATGCAGAGAAAAATGCCACATGAACGCTGTATGCTGGTGTCTCATAAGCTCTAATTCTCCTCTTCTCCCAGAAAGATTTCCCCAGGTCACCTCCAGCATGCTTAGGAAAACCACACTATTCTCAGCCGATGCAATGTAGCAAGGTCAGCAGGAGAATCCCATGGACAGCAGATAAACTGTTCCTACTCTTTAGTTATCAGCTGTTTTCAAGGCCAAACCCTGCAGTTTCACCACTATGATGGTGTTTGAGTTTACTCTCAAGGATCCTGGTTTTCATGCCCATCTACTAAGCTCATACAGTCTTTCCTGTTTCATTGCCTCAGAAAGTTCAGCCTCTAAGTGAATTACGCCTCTTTTTCACCGAGGCAATTTTCACCCAAGCTGCTACAGAAACCACTGAGGTTGTTACTAAACAAAACATGCACATGGTCAGGAACCTGACATTTTAACCCTTCCTGCAATAAAGAGTGAGCCTTGCAATTACTAGGACTAGTTAGTAGTCAGTTAGGAAATACTGAGTGTACAATTTAGGAGGCTTATGGCTTGGTTCTCATCTGTCTGAAATGCTTAAGATGGAGAAATGGATAAACAACAACTACCTATGAAGTTGTTAGATATTATAAGTTAAGAAAAAAAATGGGATTTTTTAAAATGGAAGACAATGTAATGAAAATAAAAAGTTTGGGTATGATTACTNTGAAGAACCAGCAAAGCAGCCAAATGCAATATTTCTTTAAGGGGAATAAATAGTATGTTACCACAGCCCTCAGCAAGCAAAGTGACCCTGACTTTTTGCGTGTTCTGCAAAAAATTAATTACCCTCTAGGCAGTGGTCTTCAAAGGAGACCTTCAAAGTTGTATTCATCTAATAAAAAAATTAGTGGCTATCTCAGTAACTCGGTACCACCAGCAAGCAGAGAACCTCTTCTAATGACTATAAGGCATAGTGACACCTTATTGAATTCCTATAGTAAAGTCAGGCTTGTTTGAAGGGTTTTAGAATGATCTGAAGTATATAAATGAACTCCTTATTAAAGGAGTTTTTAAAAATAAGGATGACACTTTAAAGCTTTTATAGTCTAACCTGCTTCTAACCCCTTACAGAAGAGAACCATGCTCAGCTAACAGTTTTGGTACTTTAGTCCCCTTTTTTGTCTCCAGCATATCCAAGAAATTCCAAGATATGCTTCTGCTAACATCCTTCAGCTCAAAACATATACACACTAAACAAAACAGGTCATTATGCCTTACTAACACAGATAAAATGACTAAGCAACCTTAAGGTCATTAATCACAAACTGCTTTAGTTCAGCACAAAAATGAGTAATTACACTTCAAGAAAACAAATACATTTAATATTTTAAATATCATGGCAGATAGCAGTTAGTGAAAAATTATTCAAATTCAGAAGAAGAGAGACTGACAGAACTACTGCCAGTGGTTCAATAACTAGGTTACACACAAGACAAACCCCCACACAATGAGTCCTCCTGAAGTGCTCTGTCCCACAGGTAACAACTCTGTACTAGAACTGGGCAGCCCAGAGCAGAACAGAAGTTTCCCAGGGAACTGAGAAGATTGCAACAGCTGAGCAGCAAGGGAACAAACTGTCTGCAGAATGATGAAGTGTAGGCACATGTGGTCTGCAAGCTGAGTGGGAAGTTTAAAGATTTAGGAAGAACTAGAGCAGTTTTACACAGGCCAGTTTACCAGCAGGAAAAATCCCCAAAAGTAAGACCATAAACATAAAGCAGATTTTTGTTTTCCTTTTAATGGAAGCAGTGGTATTTAAGACATCTGGAAGAAGCCTGAACAAGAACTTCAGTCCTTATAGGGAGCAGCCTTGAATCATATTATGAATACAGGAAAGACCATTGCCAAGACTCTTACTAATACTGGCTCAAGGCTGTAGTTACCTAAAACTTGTCCTTTAGTCAGTCACTGAAAATACAGCTCTGCAGGCAATGAAAAGAAAGGAAGTTCAACCTACAAACAACTGAACAAAATTTAAGTCAGTAATATCAAGGGCAATTATCAGCAAAAATATAAGGACCTGTCCATGACAGAGTAACAGGTAAATGTTTAAATGTTTAATGTCAAAGTGTCTAATATGTTAAATGAAAAAGAAGTTATTGACTTTTACATCCATGGAAAAAAATGAGATTACTTCTCCTAGTGGAAAAAATCACTGAATAAAATAAATAACTGAATAAACCATGGTCATTTATAGTCAGATTTCCTTAATAGTTCATAACTCTTAAAATTAATGCATGTTTCTTTCTTCTTATCATATGTACAGAACAATGTATGTAGAACTTACATGGCAAAAGACAGAATTTTTTAAAATTTTAAATTTGAATTTTGTGATAATCACAAAGAAAAACTTTAATTGACTGTATTCAACCACAAGGGGAGAAAAAAGCCTTTTTAAAAAAATCCATTAAGATAACTGTCCAAAACTGGGCTTGTCATTCTCAATCCAAGTCATACCAGTCATATACAAGATCTGTTGCAGCATTTAAAGGCTTCATGCCAAAAATAACGAAGTTTTATTGGGCCATCAAAATGCCAGATGAGCCTCCAAAGATGTGCATTCCTTCCTTACTGCTGAGAAAGTAGGACTAATGGAAGAAGAGTATTACTCAAAATTCACATACCTATACATTTGTTGAAGATATAAATGAACAGCTGAAAAGATCCAGGACTCTATGCCAGAAATAGTTTTGGCTATAAGCTTACTGAAACTTTAAAAAAAAAACAAAACACAAACAAACAACAACAACAACAAAAAACAGAAACAAAACCAAAAAACACCAATGTGTCCTTCCATCACATTTACCTTATCAATGAAAGAGATTATTATGGTTATATATGAAAGAATCCTGTCACAGATAGTAACTGCATTTAAAAAAGGGAGTTAGGAAATAAAAACTTGAATAGAATTCAAGAAGCAAAAACAAGTAAGTATTGCACACAAAAAAAAATCAATATAGCCAGGTTTGGAGAACATTAAATAATCCTTACTACCTGAAAACCTGATAAAAGTAGCATCAGTAACATTCCACCTTTATTAAAGGAATGGTTCTGATTGCAGGCTCTTTGCCCTTTATTTCTAGAAGAAAAGCCATAGATTCATTAATTTCTAGTAATCAAATACATTTCCCTAATCAGCCTTGCAACAGTGACAGTATTTTTGGGTTTGATTAGGGGTTTTTTTATTAAACTGTTGTTAAGACTAAGACAAGAGGAATGATTCTTCTCAGGACTGCCAACAGCAGCAGATATGATGTGTAGAAACAGAATCACAGAGACTCGATTTACATCATGGTTTTCTTTTGTCCTGAAAGAAATTGAGCCTTATTAATGAATCAGGAAAAAAAAAAAAAACATACTGTTGAAACACAGAGAGTCTACGCATATGGGAATTTTGAGGAGGGTGGAGAAGAAGAAATAAAGAGTGGACAAAAGAAACTGGCACAAAGAAGCGGGTTACTGTTTTCCCCTCTAACACAAGCTAATTGCATATTAGGTAAGGATAATCCCCCACAACATTCCATGTGTTCAAAGGTCAAGACTTTTGCTTTTCAGCTGTCCCCATCAAATGTTATTCCCTGAAGAAAACAGCCTGAAGCTGTCCCATAGAGCACACACTCTCAAACTTGAGAGTTAAGGACAGTGTAATATTTCATGAGGCACCACCACAGTCCTCAAAGAGGGCAGATGAGCACTGCAACACTGCACACTTAAGTGAGAAGTGCAAACAATAAGCACTGAGACAAGATCTTCTAAAGGCTATTCTATTCCAAAATTGCAGGGACACGCCATTCCCATGCTTTGTTGCATTCATTGTATTCAAAATACTCATTTCACTTTTGTTGCTGTGTGATACTAATTTAAAAGCAGAACTTCCCCATCTTGGTGCTTTAAGAGCATTGATGGAGGGTAAGGGTGACCCCACTGAAAGCACCCAGCCCAGTGGGACTCCTATGTCCCCCTATGTATGTGTGTGTGTGTGTATATATATATATATATATATATAAGGTAGAGTCCTCAATCAAATACCTGAGATGTTACTATTCCTCCCTGTAGTCCTCCACAGCATAAACAATTTGGTGAAAATTCCTCAACAGGAGAGCACTAAATAAATACTGTAAATTAAACAAAACTGTGCTGATGATCTAGTTGCAATTACTTCCAATTGATTTGAGCCTTTATTGTTCCCTCAAGCTTTAAACTTTGTAAGCCTTACTGGAGGAATACCAAAGAAAGATGTATGAAACTTTCCTTAAACACATTCAAAAGTAACCCAACTAGCTTGTCCTCATGACAATATTCCACTTAAATTTAACCTGGAAGTCTAATGAAAAGAATAGACTATTCCAGAATTTGCCATAAACAAGCAAGCTAATGCTTAGAATAAATTCACTCATTGGCTAACATACATGCATACAAATGAAAAATTGCTGCAGCACATTCTATTTCACAAAAGTCAGACCGCCAATAGACTTTAGGAAACTTTTACCCAGCGGATACAGTACAACCCAGCTCTCGGGCACGTCAGCCTTTTCCAAGTTGAGGCAAACTGCCACTTCATTGCAACAGCAAATGCACACAAATGAAATGGGTTTGCTTACTGCAATTCAAATATTCTATGAGAAAATAAAAGTAGATATTCTTATTCCACTTCTTGGAACTCCTCTGCAGAAAAATTGTGGAGATCTGCATTTTAAAACATCCTCTTAGGTACTGATATATATCACTATGTTGGGTTTATAATTAATTTTCAGATGTTAATTTCATTAGACTCAATCTCCTTGTAAGAGCCAGGCCTATTATTCTGATTAATTTTCTCTTCCATGTCTCCAAATCACATTTTCCTTGCCAAGCTAGAGCAGCTCTCAGATCACCTTTGTCTGAAATTCTTTCCTCTCTGAGGTTAGCCCAAAACTGCCAGAGATAGGAGGCTTTAAAACTTCCCTATACATTTTACACTTTTCTTCAGACAGTTTTTAGATGTATAGCTACCATTTTGCCTTCAGGGCATATATCCAGGCCTTAGTTCCAGTCCTGGGGTGCTCTCACATACATGTCTGAATTTTCTTGAAGATACAGACTGTTGGGTCTGCTAGGTTCTTTTGAAAGAGAGAAAATCAAAAGTCTACATCTTGGTTCCAGAAAAAGAAAATGCTTCTGAACTCCCTCTTCTCATCATATGTAGAAAAATATACGTACACTCTAATCACAACAGTGATCTATTTTTTCAGTCATATACTTGCAGCATGCTGCTATTAGTCCCTAGCTCACCTCCATCATGTACTTTCTCTTCATTCAGGAAGACAGGAATGGCTTCACTCTCTTGGGTTTGCTCAAGCAGAGAGCAGCCATCAAGTGTCATTTGCTTGTCCATTGCTTCCAATGATCCTTGAAGCGTTGCTACAACACAAAACTGCTCCCACGAATTCTCTGGCACCTCGGTGTGCAGCCACTGCACACAAAATTAAGGAAGAAATGTTCATGTTCAAGCTATTGCCTAGTGGATAATTTCTGGGTACAGAATTTGAACTAGTCCTTGATTTCCATAGAAAAAGCTGGACAACTGGAGTTAAAAATCATGCAGATATTCTGCTCTTGTATCATCACTTTGGTATGTCATGGATAAAGGCAGATTATTTCATGGCTATAGGAAGCATATTCCAGACACTTTTGCAAAATTGTGCTTGGTGTCCATATAGGCAAGGTTTTTGATAAATATTTCACCTTCTGGACATGTTTCACTAGTACTGCATTTATTTCCTCCCTGCTAAGTGTAACTCTGTAAAAGTAAGTCTGTTGACCAACAAAGCTAATAAAAGTTGTTTTCCACTCAACTGATACTCTTTTCTCAACCCCTGCACAACAAAAAGCCACCTGCTGCACAGCTCTCTCCATCACACACCTCCTGCCCTGCCAGCCTTCCCCACACCTCTCCTGACACTCTCCTATTTATTCACTGCTAATTAGATGGCATGATGTTGCATTTGCCTTGAGCAGTACCTGTGTGACTATCCAGCCAGCACACAACACACATGCCAATGGGGCAGCTGGGAGGCAGCAGAGATGATCTCCAGCAACAGCTGCAGTGATTTGGGTCTCTCCTCTATCTATCATTTATTTGTTAATTAAGGTTCATTGTTTGTCTAATATGGCTGAAATTGCTGAACAGTTTACAGAGGTAAAGACAGATCATAGTCAGAAACAAAGACGCAGCACTATCATTCAAGACTTACTTGTAAATAATATGAAAAAAAATATTGATAGAAAAACTTGCCCCATAAAGTTACCATTAACAGCTACTCCTCTCCCACATACCTATTTAGAAATTCTTCCCTTAAAGGCTCACTTCCGACTCACATGTGCAAACTCTGGGAACTGTGTCATTTGTGACTTATCTCAAAATTCAAATATTACTAGTAAAAGCAGAGCTGTGAGCAGCACTTAATTAGAATGCCTTTTTTAAACCTTTTTTACATTCAAATGGTAGAGTCACTTGCCCTTTTCTCCACTGAAATAGTCACACCATCTGCTTTGTCTTTGTTTTATTTTTTTTATTTCTTTATTTATTTGCTGTTGAGGCACGTGGAGGTTATTTTCTGCTAGCTTCAGTTTCAGTATTTATTGACCACACATTCTAGGTATCCTTTCCTTTTTTTCTTATTTTATGCTTCTTTGCATGGTTTCTAGTACTTTATCTTTCATCATAGTACTGAAACTTATGCTCAGCATTTCAAGGGACACAGAAGGGAAAAAAATGGCACTCTGTACCAAAACATTAAACAATTTTACTTTCCACACTCCAACAATTAATTCAGCTTAGCTGTAAAAATTGGCTGATGAACAGCACAGGTTACAATGGCATGATCATACAGCTGATCATCCCACATTTACGTACTGATGCCTCTGTTTAAAAAGCACTAATAAATGTTTAATATATTAAAGGCAAATGTAGTAGTTTCTGGTCTTACAAATACAATGCAAACAAGACATTTTTGTCAGGAGGAATTTCCACAAGGATAAGGCAGGAGCTGAAGTTTTCAAATAAAATAATGAAAATTAGCCAAGGAGGCTAACCTTACAGTTTCACACAAATTAAGTTTAACTTCTATAATGCATAGCAATTATTTGGTACATAAAATTATATACACTCTAAATTTTCTAAATGGTACAGCAACTAAATCCCTCCCACCCATTCTCCCTTTATTACTTTTCATATTGTCAAGAGCCAGAATATGAAGCACTCCCTGGAAAATAGGAAACGCTTGAAGAAAAAGAAAACACAGAACATCTGCAATTCTTACTTTCACAGGAGCTTTACCTTCCTTTTTAGCGTGGTTGTTTCAGAAAATAACCTCAGGCGGGACAAACTAAACAAATCATACTTCTCCTTACTCCGAAAAAGCCACTGCTATTATACACCACAGTGAGAGTTGGCCAGGGACTTCTCAGTTGTAATCACTGTTATTGCAATCATAAGACTATAGAGAATTAGCAAAATAAAACTGAATCAAGTTATGTTCACTTTGATGGTAAGCCACAAGCAACAGCAAACTCCAGAATAACAGGAGAAATGAAAGAGATGGACAGAAAAAAATCCTTAACCCCCAAATTACATCCTATTCTCCCTTCTCATAATCCTAGGAAGACCAGAGTGGCCTGGGAAATGCTCCAAGTCTGTCTAATACCTGCTGTGTTCCCAGAGCCTCTGAATGATGTGAAGCCCTGTTTCAACTGAATAGTGATATCACCATATCCTCTATTCTTCTTAGAAATTTATTTCCACTTATTTATTAACGCAAGGGAAAACACCTCCTTTATAAGTGGCATGAAAGTCTGCTCAGCATTCCTGCCTCTCTTTGTGCAAGACTGTTTTAAACCCACTTCTAATGGAAAAAGGAAACTACGGAAGACATACTTTTCATTTTGTATAATTTAATAGTATCCTTCCCCTTCCCTGAACTTTCAGGCCAAAATCAATGTCACACAAACCTGCTGAACAGGAAGCTTAATTATTCTAACATGTGCCACCAAAGCGATAGGGAGTTTCACAGTAAAACTGATAAGGAGAGACATAAAAGACTAACGAGCAGCCTGTCAGTGCTCCAGTGCTGGGCTAGCAAAGGTCTCCATGGAGCAACTTTGGTGTTGTTCAGTGGGGAGATGGAGGCTGGGACATGTCCAAAAATAACACTTAGAGCTTGAAAGAGCACATAACTGCAGCTCAAGTTCTCAATCCAGGCACAAAAATAAATTATTTGAAAGACTATAAACAACAGAAAAATGCTTAATGCACAGCAGAAAGAGCCAATTAAATACACACAGGTTACTGAGCAGCTAGACCCTTTGTGCCACACTTGCTATTTGAATATGCTGACAAATGTCTTCTTGACCAGTACCTGTGGTCAGGTGAATGAAAATAAGGGCCTTTGATTAAGGAGACGCAGTTGTCAGTATTATTAGTGACCATTGATGAAAATACTGGTCCTGCAAACAATCAGGTGTGAATGATGCAGGAAGGCAAATAGTGGCTTGCAGAACCAGCAGCCCTAGATCAGAAAAGGAAGTGTCCAACGATACCAACTCTCTCCTTTACTGCCAGGGTTTCCAGTTTACAAGTAAGTCATCTTTTGACCTATAAAAATGTATGCTCTTCCTTAGCAGTATTTTGTGCAAGACAATCCAGGTATCCAAGCAGCTTGTCCCTGAGGCTGCAATCCCATATTCCCCATGTATACAGAGGATAGTCCAGGCACTAAAACATAATTGTTTCAACACTGATGGTTTCATACTAGCATCTCTGCTCAGAAGGTTACAGCTTTTCCTCAGATAAAATAGCCCACGTGATATCTCCTGCTGCATAATTTCTGTAACATTTTGTGTCTTATACGCCTAAATACCTTGTGTATTATAGAAATAGATACTTTTGGGAGACCTATACAAAGAGGAGGGGAAGGTCCCCTTCGCCCAACTTAGGCTTTTCACTTCTGTGTTAACATACCCAACAAGGGAGAAAGCTGGAAACAGCAATTCAGATAGCCTTACAATCAGAATCACATGTCAAATAGGAGCATAATAGTTCCTTAACATACTTCCATTATGGCAAATTCAGTCACTCCACAAGGTCCAAACCATTACTTTGCCCCCCTCAAGTCAGCATATTTGGACAGAAATGTGGATTGTAATCATGGTGAACATTGCTATTCATCTAATAAATCTTTGTACCACAGGTTAGCCATCTCCAGCACTGGTGCCAAGGTAGCCAAAATATTGATTCTAATGATGAGAAGCAGAGTGGTGCATAAGGAAGGCATCCCCAGTAAGGGAAGCAGCAACAATGTCTCAAGAGACAGTCTCCCACCTTTCAGTGAGCTTTCAACACTACACCCAATTTAGAACCTGGGAAAGAATACATTGTCTGGAAACACTGTCCCTACCTTATACCAAAATACCACCCAACCCTCTCAGTACTCCTCATGCCTAGGAGCAAACATGTATTGTACAGAAATCTTCTCCTGTAAACCTCACTATCCACATTTCATGTCTTGAGAAAGTTCTTTCCTCCATTTTACACAATGCCACAACAACAGATTTTACTGCACAGACTTCACTGTGTAACACTGAAGGGCACATCAGAAAAATCAGTTCCCTTCCGAAATCAATAGAAAACAGAACTTTAGCACCTTCCTGAACTTCACCAACAAAGCTTCATTTTATATGAGTACCAGCTAACAGAGCCACCATTTTTTTTTCCTTTAAGTCTCTTTTGACAACCAACATTAGAAACAATTTTCCTCATCTGTATTGCCAGAAAAGAAAAAACAGAAATGTAGTTGCATACTCTGCTCCTCCAACCCCCCAAAAGGCATATCATATTTTCATTTCTCATAACATTTAATCAAGTCTACTTTATTACAAACAAGGCCAGAAAGCTCATCGTGCTGCAATTGATGACAAACAAGATAGTGCCCACAACTGATAAAGACTGACCTAATTGTCTGATTTGCCTACATTTCTGCAGGCCAAATTTACTGACATTTTGCACAAATTCAAAGCTGACTTGAGCCTGATGACCTTTTATACCTCTGTAATTAGTCTTCTGTGCCTTTACAACCAGAAAAACAAGCTGCCCCTTCACTCTCCCTAATTCAGCAGTCCATCTGTAAACTAGAAACTTCACCATCTATGTAGACACTCAGAAAAGTACACACACACAAAAAAAAAATACACAAAGTGCAACCTTTCAATGTCATGAAATTGAGCCTGGAAAGGGCCTTTTAAGATAAACATGCCAATTTCTAAAAGAAGAAACAGAAAAAGCAAAACAAGTTGGTGGACCCAAATTCTATAAACAGCATTTTTATCATGCTTTTCTAAAAAAGACAATATAAAATTAGGGTACTAACATAGACAAGCACCATGAAAAAAAAACAGTAGGGAGGGGAAAATCAAACCATAAACCAAACCCAGTAAGTTTAGTCCCTGTAGTTAACAGCACAACATGAAAAGTACAATGCTAATACGTTGATTCAGCACCAGAATTTAACAAAGATTAGTAATACAGAAGTTTAACTGCTGAAAACATCCACTAGAGCTTAATTTATGTATATAATCAGGTTTTGCAACCCAATCCTACAGCTGCAAAAAATACTTCCTCAGTATGACTCTAAGCTTAAAAATATGAGTTGAGTCAATTCCATTGAAGTTTCGGATCCCGATCCCCACTTCAGTCAGCAAGATGAACATCTGCATTTCCCCAAATGAAGCAGAGGGGAGGACAAGGTCAAACACTGACCTGCACTGCAAATTCCAGTCTCAGAAAAAAGGGACGAACAACCATTAACAACCAGAGAACAGGCAACATTGTTCTCTGCACAGTTTTCCACCTCACAAAAGCTGAGGGGTTGAACTCTGTTGGCGATGCACCTATGATTCTCTAGCCTACTGTCAGCCCTGAAGGGTCTCTGCCCAACAACCAATTTGTCCCTGCAAACACTGTGAAAACAATATGGTCCCGTGGACCACCTTCCCCAGCTTCGTGCCCTAAGAGATCCCAATTTGGGAGTCACCGTACCAGTTCAGTCCATTTAAAACACATGTGCTCAAGAGCAAGTCAAAGACTTAATGCAACGATGTTTCAAACCAGAGAAGCATTTCTTTTGCATAGCTCCAGCATGAAGCACATGTAATCTAAAAAGCTGCCAGAACTGGCAGCCTCGTATTCATCAGTGTCAAAATTTTTTATCTTTTTTTTTTTTTNGAGAAGGAAAAAATCTGATTTGAAGTCCAGTTATTACATGAAAGTCAGGCTTCAATTTTACACATTCAATCTCATACCAAATTTTGGCATTTTGAAGTTCTATGTTACTGTTTGCTAAATATTCCACCCACTTCCCTAGTTTGCTTGGTTGTTCAAAGAGTGTAGAAGAAAAAAAACAGTAACCCATTGTACACAAGACTGTGCAAAAACCAAGCTGAGAAATACAGCTTTCTAACCCCTTCCCGTGATGATGACAAGGTGGCCCTACAACCAACTATCCCTTCCACTGGGATCCACAGTTCTAGATTTGACTTATTCTCTAAGGATAAAAGAATTTACACTGTGTTTGGACTGATATAGCAAGGTCTAAGCTTTCAAAAATAGCCATTGTAAAGCACTGTTTTACATATAACCTCTTATCTTTGCTATTTGTAAAGGAAACAGAAGAGATTCTACCCAATCCTTGTGCAAGACCATACTTGTGAGAACAAAGTTCTAAATCACAAAGCAAAAACATCAGGTGGGATCCCCAAGCCACAGAGTTGCTACCCTTTGCTGAGCATCGGGCACTTTTGATACTAGGGAAGGCCAGGGCAAAGGAGGAAGACCAGTTCTCACCTGGCTTCACTAACAGCCAAGTCCTCACTTCATGCGCACCTCAGAGTGCAACGCAGCAGGCACAGCACACACAGCTCCCATCCTGCCCTGCCCTGCCCTGCCCTGCCAGCCATCCCCGAGTTTCGAGACCCCAGCAGGTCAGACACGTGAGGCATAGATAAGAGGATTTCATACCTTCTTGGTGCGCAGCACCATTTCTAAAAGGCTCAGATCCACTAATTAGCTAGATACCACAATTCTTGCATAAACATCCATAAGTAGGGGAAGGATATCTTGATTCAAAAGGATTTTGAGGGCTTTTCCTAACTGGCCTCCTTCTGAATTTTATTTTTGTTGGCTCAATTCCAACATCAGTTGTTTGCTGTGAATTGGAAGCAATACGTGGAGCAGGAGTCAAAGTANGCTAGTTATCATCATATATGAATTTTTTAAGAGAAAGTTTGGATTTTTTCCTCAGTCAAATTAATCTAAAAATCAGCAGGGAAAATTTACTGAATAGCTCTATAAATTTAGAATTCTCTATCTGAATTTTAATGTAGAAATACATTTCCTACAGCAAGTCTTTCTCTTTTCTTTTTCAAGCCATCCCGTTTAATTGGTGTTTCCCCTTAGGTCATTTATCTTCCACAGTTTTCTTTCAAAAAGTTTGCTTACAAGTAGCATGCTCTAAGATATTGATTACAAAATGACTAATGAACTGTCTCAGACTGGGGGTGNGAAGGATGGCTGGTGGGGGTGGGGGGGGAGAAGGAAAAAATCTGATTTGAAGTCCAGTTATTACATGAAAGTCAGGCTTCAATTTTACACATTCAATCTCATACCAAATTTTGGCATTTTGAAGTTCTATGTTACTGTTTGCTAAATATTCCACCCACTTCCCTAGTTTGCTTGGTTGTTCAAAGAGTGTAGAAGAAAAAAAACAGTAACCCATTGTACACAAGACTGTGCAAAAACCAAGCTGAGAAATACAGCTTTCTAACCCCTTCCCGTGATGATGACAAGGTGGCCCTACAACCAACTATCCCTTCCACTGGGATCCACAGTTCTAGATTTGACTTATTCTCTAAGGATAAAAGAATTTACACTGTGTTTGGACTGATATAGCAAGGTCTAAGCTTTCAAAAATAGCCATTGTAAAGCACTGTTTTACATATAACCTCTTATCTTTGCTATTTGTAAAGGAAACAGAAGAGATTCTACCCAATCCTTGTGCAAGACCATACTTGTGAGAACAAAGTTCTAAATCACAAAGCAAAAACATCAGGTGGGATCCCCAAGCCACAGAGTTGCTACCCTTTGCTGAGCATCGGGCACTTTTGATACTAGGGAAGGCCAGGGCAAAGGAGGAAGACCAGTTCTCACCTGGCTTCACTAACAGCCAAGTCCTCACTTCATGCGCACCTCAGAGTGCAACGCAGCAGGCACAGCACACACAGCTCCCATCCTGCCCTGCCCTGCCCTGCCCTGCCAGCCATCCCCGAGTTTCGAGACCCCAGCAGGTCAGACACGTGAGGCATAGATAAGAGGATTTCATACCTTCTTGGTGCGCAGCACCATTTCTAAAAGGCTCAGATCCACTAATTAGCTAGATACCACAATTCTTGCATAAACATCCATAAGTAGGGGAAGGATATCTTGATTCAAAAGGATTTTGAGGGCTTTTCCTAACTGGCCTCCTTCTGAATTTTATTTTTGTTGGCTCAATTCCAACATCAGTTGTTTGCTGTGAATTGGAAGCAATACGTGGAGCAGGAGTCAAAGTATCTGAGGAATACGAATAATAGAATAGTTGAGTGATACTGTTTCCTTTAGAGCAATCACCTCTCCACTCTCCAGGGACAAATCTCTTTGAAAGTAACACAGGTAAGAAGGCTGTGACAGAAAAAGATACACTAGGTAGCAATTTCATGCCCAGCAATCAAGCAAATCTCGCAATTTTAAATAAACTTCACAGAACTTAACGCCTGCTTCAAAAAGAGAGAAAGCAGCCGTATCACAAAACCTAAGGCCTACTGCACATGAGCTCCCGCTCTGAACATAAACTGCAGTTTACTCTAAACTTTCTCCAGCGGTTGCCGGCTGGCAAAGGCTGATCATAAGGAGAGCAGGCAACACTCGGTTTGAATGCAGAGAATTCTCCAGTTTAGGCACGGGCGAGCTGACGACAGAGGCGTCGAGGGAACCAGGCTGGAGCCACCTCTACGCACCCCTGTGTGTGAAGGCGGAGGGAGGGAGCACCGAACGGTCGCAGCCGCTACAGCCAGTCAGGGAACCCGGAGTGGTGGCACTGGCCGGGGATGAGCGGGAGCCCGTGCCGTACCGTCCCCGCCGGGCATCCCCGGAGCGGGGAGGGATGCAGGCGCGCTGCCCTCCCCCCGGAGTGGCACCTCCCCGCCGCCAGCCGGCCTGGGCTAAACCCTTCCCCGGGCCGTCCCTCCAACTCCGCCCGGCACCGCACGTCCCTCTACGGCTCCCGCCCCGCGCCGTGGCCAGGGGCCGGGTCCCAGCTTAGGGAGAAACAAAAGGCAGGGAGCCGCGCGTCCGCCCTCGCCGCCGCCCGGACTGCGCCCAGCCGCGGGAGCCCGGGGACGCGGGGAAGGGCGGGCGGAACGGGCGGCGCTCGGCGCGGAGCCTGCCCGCGGATTACCCGCGCTAATGGGATTACGCGGGGCCGCCCGGGGTGTCCACAGGGCTGTCACCGCCCGGGCAGGGGGCGGCGGTGCCAGGGGCGGCGCTCCGGGCCGCCGGCTGCCACCCTNGAGGACAGCGAGGGGCTCGCAGGAGCAGGGTCGCCATGTCCGGCTTGGCAGCGCGGGGAGCCCACCGGGCCGGCGTGGAGGAGAAGGGACGCAGGAGCCAACGGAGGGGCTGGTCCTGCTGCCGCCCGCGGACCGGGGCAGCGGGAACTGGACGCCGCTCGCCGCCGCGCTGCCGCGGCTGCACCTCCCTCCCTTAACCCTGCCCCCTCCCGGAGGGGGAGCCGCCGGCGGGAGGAGGCGGCCGAGAGCCCCCTCCAGCGTNNNCCCTCCAGCGTTCACGGACGGCGCCAGCCGCTCGGTTCGGCTCTGCCCGCGGCGGGGCGAGCGGGACGCCCGCCCCGGCCGTGGTACCCGGGCAGCCAGAGAGGGAGAGGGGCCAGAGGCGCAGCGACCACCGCCCTGAGCCCCTGCGGTGCCGCGGGGGTTCCAGATACTTTCCCCCGCCTCCTCTTCCTCCTCCCAGGCACCAGGAGGGTGGAGCAGTGCATAGATAGCCTCGATGTAAGCGAAGGGTTAAACCTGGCTGCAGCTCCGGGGCAAGGGGAGTGAGAGGCTCTGCGGGGTCCCTGCGCCTTCCTGTGGATTTTGGGGACCATCCGGCATAGACGCCCACCGGGGCACCCTGCAGCCCGCCCTTAGAGACGGAATAGGTTCGCTCATCGGCAGCTGCGGGGATGTTAAACTGGGTGGGTCCTTCAGGAGGAACCAGGACACTGCCTCAGGGGGTGAACGCATCAATGGATACCCCGGCTGTTCTGTTCTAGGAGCGAGGCTTCAGGAGCCAGCAGAGAATGGAGTGGTGCTTCATATGCCGGGAGGCGTCCCTCCACGCTCCTCGTGCTCCAAGTGCTTGCCTGAGGTGCCAGAGAAACTGAAGGACTAGGTGTGTGCACGTACTGTATCCACATTTATGGTTACTAGTTCGTCCTAAACTCTGTTTTCTTTCTCTCTAGGCAACCACAGATGACAGGACGGTAAAGTTTAACCAGTACTAGCAATCTGGGGCTCAGGATCTTGTCTGTCACAACAATCTCCACTCTAGTAAGTGAGTGTAGAGGCGCCCACCAGGCAGAGGCCAGGGTTGGGTGTGAGCCTTTTCGAAATATCCTGTACATTCCCTCAGAAAAGATTTGAAGCTACAGCAAAGAGATTGTCACACCTAGGGCCAGAGGAGTTGTCTGCACACAGCAGCTTTCAAATCACCACTATATATCTGCATAACTGAAGTGTTAGGGCGTGTGTCTCTCTGAGCCTTCTCCAGTCTTTCACCCAACGTTTCTTCAGGAAGACTGCGTGGTGCACACAAATGAATGATGCAGGGGAGATCCTTCAAGTCTATGAAGTTCTCTCAGTGACCCAAAAGGGAGCAGTAAATTAGGTGTGTAAAAAAGAACGGTCACCCTTCTGAGTACTTAGCATTTAAAAATTATTTGAGGAGCCCTACTATTATATGCAGGTTTTAATCACTGGAAGAAATAGAAATAGAAAGTGAACTCTGTATTTTTTTGTGTAAGCCCTGACCTTGCTTAATACCCAAACCAAATTCTTCTGCCGTCAACAGCAGCGCTTCTCTATGTACAAACACTTCACTACAAATACCTCGACGCGTATGTCATCCAACCCCGTGAGATCAAGAGAACTTAATCCCTGTAGTCAACCCTGAAACCTTAACCAAAATACATGTAATACTGACTGAAAAGATGCAAACTGCCTTTAGCAGTCAATTCTTGGTAGATAGTAGTTATTTCCCCTAGATTTCTTCTGCAAAATGCACAGTCTCTAGAAGATGCAAAAGAAAGATTACATTTTCATTCTGACAATGTAGGATGGAAATAGAATAGAAACAGAGCAAGAGAAGAGAATATTTCAGTTGGAAGGAACCTACAACGACCACCTAGTCCAATTGCTTAGCCATATGAACTGTGTTAAAAACACTGACATAATAAAAATATTTCCTTTTCCCAAATACTTGTTTTGTCAGCAGCTTTAACTCTTACTAAACACTGCAGTTACGGTAAGTATAGCACTCAACATTTAGAATTTCCTGGTGCTTTTTATCTGCACTCCAGATCATTAATGCCTCATTCACACCTAACAAAAGAGTTGTTGTAATCTACACCAAGTGAGTGAGGTCATCTTCAATGCCTTCCAAGTTTGTGCGACCTTGAAACATTCTCAGTACTGAAAAAACAGGTTGCCCTACAGCTACTGACCATTTATTACTGAGCTCGAAAAAGCAACAGTGAAATGACAGTGAAGCCTCTAAGACGGTAACATGGACAAGCTTGCATGGGTTTACTCAGTTAACCCGTCGATTCTTGGATCTTCTGAAGGTATCAATGGCAACTAGGGGCTGACATCCAAAAAGACAGCAGTGTTTCCTCTAAAACGGATTTCTGTCTTGTAATTGCAGATGGCAGCAACTTGCGCTCTTCTGATGCGACAGCTGAGAAAAGCACTCATAGCTCCTACTAGTTTCCTGTGGCTTGCAGGGTTGCATTTCCTCGCTGTTGATTGAGATGTGGAATTTGTTGCTACCTCTAACAAACAGGAGAACTTGAGATAAACAGCATTTGTTTAGAAAAGTCACTGAAATTAGAAAAATTGTTCTAGTTAGTTCATGTTTCTGAAAAAAACCCAAACCAAACATTTAAGATTTGTCTGCATCCACCGACAAAAATGAGAAGAGTTGGAACTGAATTTGCGATTAAGCAAGACTAAGCTATCATGATCATTCATTTCTGCTTTACCTGACAAGAGATAACCGAAGGAAAAGAAATGAAGGAGAGAAATATGCTAAAAGGTTTCTGTTGTTTTGAGAGGTTTCCTCTCTGTGCCTCCTGCCTTTTCCCATTAGGAAAGAAATAGCAACGGGTCTAGTAGAATGCAAATACAGATCTCTGGAAAGCCTTCACTTTTCCACAACTCTCATATGCTGGGATGACTTGCAGTTATTTTTTCGTTGACATATTCTTCTATTTGTTATGATGCTCTAGAAAGTATGCAGGTATATAGGCAGTTGGGGCACAGTACCTGTAAATTCATATTTTCACCTGCCATATGGCTACTTATTTACATATCTGTGTGCTTTCTTAGACTAAACTATTGGACTTAAACCCCAAGTATGTGCACCAAGTTCTTTGGTCTGGTTAGCTCTAAGGTCAGAGCCGATCCTTCAGTGGTCCTCTGGGCCTTACAATCTCTGCCTTTTTGGTAAACTAGTTCAAAATATGTGTTGAGTTCAAATGTTTTCCTGTGTTTCATTAAGGCAATAAGCTAAGATGCTGCCCCAAAAAATCTATGTATTTCAGAAGTTTAGTAATTCTTTTTCATAAAACATTCCACAGATATTTCCCCTGGAGCCTGAAATTTTGTTTCAAAGACCCTTTCAGCAAATGCTTCCATGCTAGATTTATCAGTGTGTTCATGTATAAATGTGGTTTGGGGCTCAATCTTGCAAACCCACGGTGTTTGATCAGTTTTCGGCTTTCATATGTTAACTTGTGTTAACTCCTCTGTTTTTGCTAATTTCAGTGCAAGAGCATGACAGAACTACCCATCCAATTCTTTCACTATTCTTTTTATTAGGCATTTCATAATATTCAGGATGCCCATCCTTTCAGAGGCTTTTGTTTGCAATATACTTTTGTCCGTGTCTTCTCAAAACATTATTACAGTCATCAGTTGTTAAGATTTTCTCTAGCTCTTCTGGTAAAGGTTACTAATGCTGAACCAATATGTCTTTCTTGCTTCCACGTCCGAATGCTAGATAGTTTTCGTAACAGTGTATTATATTAGCAGTAAACCATGTCTTAACTTTTGAGGTGAAAAAAACAAAGAAACCCCCCAAATATTTAGCCAGTTAGCAAAGGGGTGAATTTCCATGATCAAACATCGGGATTTCCATGTGAAAGAAATACTCAACCATTGAAAAGAAGCCATTTAAGCACTTAAAGCCAGCTAATTAACAGATTTTGTTTACTGCCTGCTGAAAGGGTATAATGTCGTGAATTTAAAGAGAGCCTTTTAATGGTGTATGCAAAAGTTTCCCAAGTCCTTAAGAATTTATCTAATGAGAACTTTTGCATTTCAAGCCGTTGGAACAAGCTCCTCTCTCCAACCCCAGCACAAAGTCATACACCACCACCTCTGTCACATGTCATCATATTTACCTTGTGTTGTCCAGTGTATTTGCCTGATTCAGGATTAATCAGTTTCTTACATTAACTGCATATCTGTGCTCAGATGATCACCAGTGCAACAGGTAATAGAGGGATCATTCCTGAAACTTCAGAGCTAAAACCTTCATTGGAAAATCGTGAACAATTTATACTCCTCAAAACTACATAGATTGTGTTGGCTTATACTTGCTTCATGCAAGCTGTTTCCCATCTGCAAATCCAAGTAGAGAAAAAATGTTAATTTTTTAAATTACACTGAGGTTTCCGAAGTGTTCATTAATGGACAAAATTGCCAACTACTGCAATGTAAATGAATTTATTATAATGATTTTATCAATAATCATTTATAAAATTACAAATATCAGAACATTCAAGGAAATAGAGGCCAAGGAAAAAAATGCAGAGCTTTGTTTAAAAATTAAATAAATTTGCTGTTGATATTCACACTTCCTCTCCTATAATTAATTTTTAACTTTTCTCCCTAAAGAAGGGGAAAAGAACACTGAATATCAGGATAATCTATATAGTCTATGCCAGCATTCCCATCAGAAACTACATACCTGCTCTGTCATGGTGAACAGAGAGAAAAAATATTTGCAGAGCTGAAAAGATTTCATATGAACAACCAACCTTATTAATCTTTCAGTGCTACTTTGGGGAAGGAAACTAAATGTGTTTTTTGAAATAGAAATGGGTCCTTAGAATTCAGAATCCAAAGTAGAACTCCTAGCAACCTTCCAGCGGTTTTGTGATTTTGGACAGAGCAAACTGTTTATCTGTTTAAAGGGAAAAAAAAAAGGGTGGAGGGGAGAAAGAAAAGAGGAAGGATGGACAGTGCAGCTGAAGCCTTTAAATGTTTTTGAGACAATTTAACATTGTGACGACAAAGAACCTTTCAAGTACCTGGACTGATAAAAGTAAATACAGTTCTAAAGCAAAAACAAAAATAATTTAAAAAAAGGCAAAAAAAGTGCCATTTTTGCAGTGCCTTAGCATTTATATCATGAGTAAATACAGCTGAAAAGAGTCCCCTTGCAAATACAAAAATGAGAAGAATATAGAACATTAAACATGGCTTTTCTCTTCATCAGAGTTAAAGATCCCCATGAAAACAATAATCTCTTGCTTTCCTCTCCTCAATGGCCCCTTGCCAGTAATTTTGCAGCAACCTCCTGCAAGGTAACACATCTGGAACACATCAATATTTCTGAATAAATCCTTCCAGAATAATCTACAATCTAAAGTGGTGATGGGGGAACCTTATCTAGTGCTCTGTTGCATTCAGGAGCTCCCATGGGCCCTTTCTACTTTCATGTTGGGTGATAGACATTTTATTTTCACAATGGTTAGTTACAACAGGTGGCTTAATTACTGTCTTCTCCATTGCCATATTCTTCTGTTTTAATGTTTACAACATCTGAATCTGGCTGGGGAAAGCAACTATAAAACCTGTCAAAGCAAACATCAATTCAGCATATGATTTTGCTGTTTCAGAGTGCAGCCTCTGAAATTAGCCCATTCCTAAACATCAGACCAGAAGCTAGGCCTTTTAAGAGTGGCAATTTATAAGCTTCCTATGTGAAAAACATACCAAAATGAAAAGAAACAAGACCATCCATTTTCTATCCGCGTTTTCATATAATTAACACAATTCCTTCTTCAAAAGGAATCTCTGAAACTTTCTGTTCTGAAAGTGAAAAGCATTAAATAATTTACAGCAGTAACATTTTACTTTAGAATGCTTAGCAAAATTTGCATAATTTATGTTTAATAAAATCTAATAATTAAATGAGCAGAGGCTTGAAAAGCATTTCTTTTCCTGTTATCTTTTATCTGCTGCAGTTATTTTTCTCAGAAATGAAAATCCAGTGAATGAAAATGAAACAACTGCTCTAGAAAGCAGAATTTAGATTAAGAAATATGAAGAATCATTTCCACTTCACTGATGAGAAAAATCATCTATAATGACATGGTCTACTTTTTCCTACAGTCTACTTTCAAATCAGGAAGGCAATTTTCCCTTGAAGGTCAGGTAGATGAAGGGCACACCCTTTCCTCCCATCGGCTCCAATCCATTTGTGCACAAAGATGCACAGAACTGTTGGTCACGCTCGTCCCGGTGCAAACGGTGGTCTGTCACTGTCAAAGATACTATTTAACCTGCTCTGTAGCAACTTGGGCTCTGCCTGTAGCTTTTAAGTGTGAGTGATAAATGCTGTCCAGTTTCTAAGGTTCTGACGCTTAAGACAGGGGAAACAATTCTTGTTTACAGTATCTTTATTTTCTGAGGTGCAGAACACAAGTGAAGGGATTTTTCCACGCTGTTTTTATCCACTTAATAAAATAATGTGGAATTCATTACTGCTACTTCCAATCAGATAATTTTCCCACTCTACTTAAGAGAAAAATATTCCCTTATGTCTGTTGTTACTAGGACGTTTTTCTGTTTTCTCAGTTAGTGGTCTGCATGTCATGTATGTCTGCATTCCCTTGAGCTTTATGATGTTCCACAGTTTCCCAGTTTATTGTACAGTTTTCTCCTTTATAAATATTTTAAATATGAGATTCACTGTTTGCTCTAACAATGAAACACAGAAAGCAATTGTTTGTGGTTTATCAGTAATCTTTAGGATACATTTGTAGTTTAAAAATATCTTATTTTTTTCCAGTGATCATTTGCTATTTGTAACTGAACAAAAAAAAAAGTTGGTTTTTTTATGTATTAGATTTTAAAATGAACAGACCTTAATATATAACTGGATTGAATTCACTCTGCTGAAGTAGGACAGGCTTAACCAGAATAGTTCCCAGGAAATTTTTAAAGCACCAGGAGTTCTAATAACAGTCTGCACTGAATTTAACTGGTTCTTTATTAAAAAAAAAAAAAAGCAAGCAAAGCCCATTATCTTATGCTTTTAAATTCTGAAATACATTATTTTCTTTGATATTTCCAATTGCTTCACCACTGCCTGTTTAATTTCTTCCTGCCACAGTTTCCCCGCAGTTGATAACAACACTGGGTATTGCACATGTGCACTGTGCCATATCTCTCTCTGGCACTGGGGAGGAAATCTTAATCCCTATTTCCTGCTGTCATCTCTCCTCCTAAAGAGGCAGATCAGTAACAAAGGAGCTGCAGTTCTCATAAAACTGCCCAAACATTGGAATGGTTTAATCTTCTACTAGGGAAAGCCTGAGAGTCTCACCATATGCCTTACTTTTTACTGCACTTTGATCCTTTGTGTAAGCTACAAAAATTCAGCATTTCAGATCTGACACATTTGAATACATGAAAAAATCCATCATCTCCTTCAAAATGGTGCAGAGAATAAAGGACAGACATTTTGTTATGTTTTTATTTCATTATAGTTTTCTCTTTTGTCTTTTATTTAGTTTATGTCACATGTAAAAATGTCAAGGTAAGAAAACAATTTTTTTTCCTTTTCAGGCCCCAGAGCAGGTGTCTACATGAATATTAGCTCTGAGATATGTTTTACACAAAGTGATTCCTGTTTTAGTTGATCCTGTATGACCCGGGTGAAGAATTATTTCTATCTCCTAACCCCCATGCAAACACAGTGAGATTTTGATCTGCATGAACAAAGCCAGTGCAAATGGCTGTGTGAAGGCCTGATCAGAGAACCAGGTGTCTAAAGGGAGGTGGAGTAAGGGAGCCTGAAGGAAAGAAAATGACAAATGGAGAGAGATCCTTTTCCTAGCCTACTCTCCCAGCTTCTGATGGCTGATGATTTATGGACTTCTTGAGCAAGTAGTTTCCTCAGGAGCACCTTGCCTATTAACCATTTACACACCCTTTAAATAATTGGTCCAATTCTTTTTTCAGCTTCTAGACACATCTATCAGAAATTACAGTAAATGAAAAAATATTTCTTGTTGGTTTTAAACATCTTATTTAATACTTTATTTGGGTAGTATTTGATCTTTTGTTATGAGAAACAGTGAATTGCTCTTGATTTACCCATTTCACTACATTCGCAACTGTGTAGATCTGTCCTGCTTCCCTCAGAGGCATCACCTTCTTCTAATCTGAAGACCTTAACCTTTCAGTTCCACCACAGATGGCTGCACTGCATACTTCTTAAATTTCTCACCTCTTTCTCAACCTTTCCAGTTCTGCTATATTATCCATTTATGGCACTGGCATCAGGACTGCATGTGAAAAGGCAGAGGTGCACAGATGGTTATACAGAACAGCTTGGGCAACTGCAGCACCTGCTGCTCAACTCCCTCCTTAAGAAGGAAGAGGAATTCTTACAAGAAAAAGCCTAAAGTCATTCACCATTGCCCTTTTTCCAACTAAAGCAGTCATCCATAATTACAGTAGTACCAGAGAAATTTAGGATTTTGGGGAAAATCAATTATGATTCTTTTTTAGATGATCTGACAGTTCTCTTTTTGTTTGGTTTTTTTTTTTTTTTAAAGTTGGGGATGGTAATTCAGTTTAAGGGCAAGATAAAATAATTCAGGTATCCAAGTCTCACTGTTTAGACATGAAATCCCAGTGATCCATTATCAAGAAATGAGTATTTTAAGAAATTATTTGAAATTTCATTGTCCTTTTCAAAAGGAAACACATTGGCATTTGTGTCAAAGAAGGAAAATAGATGTCCAAAACATACCAAATGAAACCAGACCATCTTTTCCATAGGACTATCCAGGGACTCAGGTTCCAGCAAATGAAACACTACAGACAAAACAGCTGGAAAATAAGGCAGGGCAAAATTTATCTACTGCACTTACTTTCGGAGCTGTAAAACATTACTAAATGTTTTAGAAAACAAGTTATGGTGGACAACTACTCAGAGTTCAGTTTTGTGATCAGGTATAAGAATGATGAGAAGAGTCCAGTTACAGCAACTTGGAGATCTGGGCTAAACCATTTTCATGTAATTTGTTTGGGTTGGGGTGGTCTTTTGTTTGTTTGTTTCCTCTGAGGGTAATAAATATTATGGAACTGTATTTTAATAGCAACAAGGGCAGATGAAGACTCTTCCTTCTAAAATCTAGTATAACTTCTTTGCCAGTTAACCTATTTTAGCTTTCAAGTAGAAATGTATTTTCTTACCATGCTGCCACCTCCAGCTATAAGTTTTTACTCATTTTAAGGACAGGAATCCACACTTGTTCATGTTAATACAGAGCTTAGGAGCTCATCTATGGAGGCGATGTTTCATTTCACCTGCTCCCAGAGACTGACGAACAATCTCAAATGAAACTCATTTCCTCGTTACCCTGAGGAGGAAGAGGAGGAAGAGAGGTGACAGGTTCCAAAGACAGAGTTGGCCTTTGTAGCTGCAAGGAGAAAGTTGCTATGGGTGTCTCATTCTACAAGGAGGCATTTATTAATTTTTATTTATTTCATATTTATTTATTTCATATTTATTTATTTCATTTTTAATGATGGGAGACTCTCCTTTCTCTTAGTTTTCTTTCTCTAGGGTTGTAATAGACAGCTCTCAAGACAAACTACCTGCTCTGTGCACAGGTTTTCAGTAAATAGATGTTAAACACTCTGCCTATACAATGGTCCTACTAATAAACAGCCACACAAAACAAATGGGACTGTAAAGTAGAAAACTTCCCCAGTATGTGCACATGGCCTTCTAATAGTCAATGGCATCATCTCCATCTACTGGCCAGAAGAAATTAGCTGGTGCACAGAACTGCTGAAATATAACCACTGCATTCCAGACTTCTTCACACTATTGACAAAAATCAGCAATCTGGGGGAGGTTGGAGCTTTTTTGGTTTTATTGTTTTCCTCAACAGACAAATCTCCACCGTAAGAATGTCTCTTGGCATTTTATTCTCAGATACTTAAAAATGGTGATGTTGTACAACTTATTTCCACTAATTCAGGCAAGGTTAGCTTCCCTGAATCAAGATCCTGCATTACATTATTTTTCACCAGTCTGAATCCAAAATGTGATTTATATTCCAGGCTTTTTCTTCGTTGAAAAATTAGCATTAGTTTTTAAGATAATATATGGATTGAATATTAAACCTTTTAATTAATTTACATCAAATCCTATCACCACAAGATAGGACTGTGCAGGCATTAAGGAACAGCATTTTGTTAACAGCACACATTACATGAAAAACCTTACTTCAGATATATTTAAAATAAAACTTTTTGTTGCTACTTAGGAAAAAAAGCAGCCACATATTTAGTGCAAAAATAATAAGTTGGAGTAATATCCCTTTTCTTCGTTACTCTTTACCCACCATCCAAAAAAAACCTGGCCAAGTGCAATAGGTAGCAAGCAGTGGGAGTGGTGCTGGCAAACAGCCAAGCAAAACCGACTTCCGAGCACAACTGATTGAAGCTAAACTTCTAATGCCCATCAGTCACCCTTAAGTCGGGAACACTTCACTATCTACTTGTGGATAATGGTCCCCTGGGGAACGTCTGCCAACATGTATCCTTCACACTCTTCTGGAAGAAAATTCCAAAATTCCATTCCGGCAACCAGTCTGGCTCATCTGGTGCCTCAGGGTAGCTTTGAACCTTCTCTGCTTAGTAAGAACACACACCACCACATCCTCCAAAACGCCCCCCTGCTCTGCCACCGACAAAATGCCTTAAGGCATTCACTGCCTCCTGTTAGATTTTCAGTATCTATCGCTAAGGAAGTTAAATTCCCCTACATGTATGTGTGTGCACATAGTGTTACATCAGGTTAAGTTATTCTTAAACCAAGAGTGGTAACAATACTAAACTAAAAAGACATTCTGATTTCATGGTTTAGCAGCCACTAAATTCCCTGCACTTGAAGTGAGGTCACGGGCAGCAAGATAAAGCAAAATCATGTAAGTCAAAACTGACTTGCACCTCCTACGTACTACCTTACCTTTCCAAAAACACAGAAAATATATCACTGGTTTGAACCAGAGTGATAGGAAAATCTCTCTTGCAGAGATTGTAGAAGCAGTCTCCCCAGAGCAGAAACTGCAATTCCCTGTCTCCAAACCAAAGAAATTAATTTCACACTAACTCCAGCCTTGCAGGAGCTCATCAGGAGGAGATACTATCCCAGACTGTCTCTCCCAGGCTGAGAGGTGATGTGGCTTCTTATCAGGTAATTACAAAGATCAGAATCAATTCTGTGAGCAAAATCCATGAACTGGTTACAAACGTAAAGACCAAACATTTGGGCCTCATGGGCTGGGAGAAACAAGACACTGCCTTTGAAAAGCAAATACTCTGATACACAAAAGCAGTCTAAAACTCAAGAGACACACCCAGATTTCTACAGGAATAAGCATACTGTGACTGAGCTTGTAAGCATTTTTGTATCAAACATATGAAACACACAGCTTTCATGTCCTGTGTGGGCCTCCATTCCTCACATCTCCTTTGCATCAGAGTAGACACTGTAGAAACCTTATTCTGAATGAATCCCATGACTTTTATCCAATCTTGAGCCCATACCTCTGAAGTCTGAACAGATGTTAAGCTGTGCCAAGAGATGTTCTTCCTTGAAGAAAAACTAACATCTTCATGATATTCAAAAGGGAAAGGACCTGTACCAAACAGACACTTATATCCTGTTTAGTGCTTTGCAGAAAACAAGTAATGCATTTCTTAGAATTTAAGATACAGTCAAGTTAGGTACCTTTAGCTAAGTTAGCAAAATAAGAACAAACCAAATAGCAAAGGGTAAGTCTGCTTCCCAAAGATGCACAACAAAATACTTTCAAGTTGAAAAAATGTGGAGTGACAAATACTTTACTTTTATATTATTTTAATAGCACCCTTATTGTATTTGGAAGACTCAGTGTATGTGTGCACCCTTATAGATACCACTGAAGCAAAAATAAAGCTACAGTTGAAGAGCCTGAGACAGCTATAAAGCTGGCACATACATGCATACACAGAGCCAATAGGAAATTCACCTTCCTTAATTCTTTATTTCATCAAAAATTCAAACTGTGCAACACATTTTACTCTCATGCATGTACTCCATACATGAGACTGATAGTTCTAGACGTGTAGGAGAACAAGAGACAACATTTGGCATAACAACTGTTCTATGCTGGGAAACACCAGCCCTTGTGCTCAGCATTACTTTGGAGTCTCTGCAGAGAAAAAGCAAATACAGAATGCCACAGCAGTACACAAACCCCATGTTGAAAGCATGAAGTCTACAAGTCACTTTCTTACATAGATTTCGCACAGGATTCTCAGGGGGGATCTTGTAGACAAAGCTACGCAAAGGAGACTAGACATTTATATGTATTAGTATCTGTCATTAAACAACTTACAGCTGCAAATAAAAAGCAAGTAGTTTCACCTTCAGAACAATGAGAACAGATGGGAGTTTAGATGGGAACTCACCCATGCTTCAGGAGATGAGGTGCTTTTCAAAGCAGTGCTCATGAACAGTGGTTACTATCACATGCTTATTAAATAAGCTAATGGAACTCCAGTACTGGAACAGTGTTCAATGAGTGGTCAGTTTTCTAGTAGTGTTTTATTAAATGAGTACAACTTTGAACACTTGTGTGGATGTCTAGGGCAGATTCAGTTTCTCTTTGTTCAGCCAAATCAGAGCACTGATATTGTTTGCAGCACTCTATGCTACATTAGGAACATCTCTTAAACCATGCAATAGCAGAGCAGTTTGTAAAAGCAAGATTCAAGCTACACTCAAGAAAAATGGTTGAATTCAAACTACAGCCCTTCCCACATCAGTACCACAGTAAAGATTACTTCACCTTCTTCCTAAGGGTGACACTGTTTTTTCATAGCTGTGGATTAAGCTACCATTCTACTATACTTTGGGCAATAGTACTTCAAGGCAGAACAGGAACAGTTGATTGCTTAAAAACTGTGGCAAAGAACCAGAAAAGTCAAGATTTAGACAGCTTTTACATAGGTGAAAAGGAAGTACATAAAGGCTGTGAGAGTTGAGAAAAATGCTGCAGAAGCTTTTGGATTAACCCTGACAAGTGCAGTGGGGGAAGGCAAGAGAGCATGCCCTGGAACCAACTTCCCCATCAGGCTGACACAGTGACTCAGTGCCCTTTGCTTCGATAAAATAATTGTTAACAAGGTAGAAGCAACTGCACAAAATTGCTCTATGCTGACTCTGGCACGCAGAGCAACCCCATCTACTGGTTCTATTTGTTCTCATTGACTTGGATTGAAAGGAAGGAAAGACTACAGTTGGACCATTAAGAGAGCAATTCAAATGCTGCTCTCTCACATTAGAGAAATTTGATGTACAGGCTGCTCTCTTACATTACAGAGAGCCAAAACTGATGCTGTTTCAGGGAAATACCAAATGCACTACAATTTGCTCCATACAGTGTTAGTACCAAGAAAGGGAAAAATTTACATGTTTTAGACTGAAGGGAAATTGAAATAATGAATACTTAAAACCCAAACCTCACAAATGAGAAAGATGATGGATATAATATAGCATAATTGTAGTCATGACCAGCACTTGAGATAACTGACCTGACTTATCAGTTCTCTCATAGTCCTGGTATCCAATTTTTAACATGTATCTTTCAGAGGTATAAATGCTTAAATTTCTGTCAATACAAGATTAACAATACTGAACAAAATGAAAACTGGACTGGTAGGTACTTTGTGGTGCTGTTTCAGCTGCCTTTAAACAAACTACACTGTCAACTTGGAGGTTTAAGGCAGTTTGTCTCACAAATATCTGGATATAATGGTCCTGGGCTGGTTTTGGTATACGTCATTCTGTATTGTTTTCTTTTCTGAAACATTTTCAAAGGCAAAACTAAGTTTATTCTTTAGTAAGAGAGGCATTTATTACAGGTCAAAGTTCTACTTTTCTTGTTATAAAGGAAGAAAACTTACATCCTCTGAAAAGATTTGTCTGTTTCAAGAGACAATTGAGACTGACTTGCAGAACACTTCAGTAAAAACTGAAGTTTTTAAAGATCAATGTATACACCAACAGTTTTGAAGTAACAGAGTGCAAAAATGTCACTCACCTTAATTAGAAAATCTGACAGTCTATGCTTATATCTGCTGGTAAATGATGTATTGCTCTTGCAGTATCAGAAAGGCTTTTTTGATTCCTTGAGGTCAGACTGTCAACTGCATGATTGTTTTAAACAAAACACAGATTACTCTAACAGGATCACTGCCTGCCAGATCATGGTGCACATTTTCAGCTGGAACAACACTACATTTTATAAGTTAAGAAATGCAATTGCATCTGAACATGAAAAACATTTTAAAGTCAAGAGATGTAAATTTACTGTCATACAATGAATGCCATTAAGTTTTCCTTCTACACATTCGGGTGAAAAATTTGTTAAAAAGTCAAGAAACAAAAAGCATAAAATCTGTAATAGCCAACAATATACAAAGTTTCAAATATAAAATCAAGACTTGTATAGTTTGTTATTTGCATTTTTTTCACAAGAGTAAATTAAAAGAACCACACATCACTGAACTTCTACACAAGCGTCTTGTGTTTCAATGTCATTTATTGAGGAGTGAATGAGATACTGTCAGACATGCCAAAGAGACTTCACATTCAAGGGCTGGAAGCTGAACAGCTTTCCTCATTGAGTCACTGTACAAGTTGTTTTTGGGAATCGAAAGTGCAATCAATGAGGTCTTCATGCTCGATGTTTGTCTTCAGTTTTTCATCTTTTGATCTACTAAGTTGTTGGGCAGAAGGACACTTTCTACCCTACAAAGACTCACACTCCAATTAATACAATTAACACTAGATGTAGAGAAACGTTTATCTGTTATAACGTACATCTACTGCTGAAGGTCTTATGTCTAATGAGGAAATTCAACTTGTTTCCCTTTCACCATCGTATGGATGGCTTATACCGTTAGAAAAATACTCTTCAGTGCTATTGTAGGGTTTACAGGAAACTTCTTCCATGATGTGGGATAGAAACCGATTTTAACACCATTCTGAAAGAATGCTTCTCCCTGCTGCCACTGCCTGTAGGTTGCAGAAGAATGGCCTACACGCACTACAGTTCTGGTTTTACTCAAAAAAAGAAACAAAAGAAACCTAAACAATAGGGTAAACGTTTATTTGGAGTTAGTTTTCTTGCAGATGATAATTAAGGCCCTTCAAGCAGAGTTTAGGAGCTCCTGTATGGCTGCCTGTTGATCTGCATTGAGCTGTGATATGCATTCTGTCCACAGTCCTCCAGATGTCTAGAAAACAAATGAGAAGTGGTCGTTATGCAGGCTGACAAGCATCCAAGGCACATCCTAAACTTTCTTATGTTTACAAAGCTCAACATTCACTCAGCTTATTCCTGTAACATATTCCTCCAAAGACAGTGACATCTTCAGTTATACATGGTGCTATGCAAGTTCAACTCAAATGCTCCAAAAGGCTAAATAGCAGCAGAGTAATTGATTTGAAATGCCTGGGAACTCACAATAACTAAGTGGGTCAATTGACAATTGACACTTGTATGTTAACCACAACCTAAATAATTTGCTCTGCGTTGTACTGAAATTAACACTCTAATGTTCAGGAAAAACTGAACCATGCCTCCATGTGAGTGTTTTGGGCACTGGTGCAGCAGTTGTATGGCCAGACTTGGCGAACGAAGATTTGGGAAGGGCTCTCCCCACGTGGCTGTGCCCTTCCAGCCTGCACAGTGGATGTTTTAGGTGAGGCACAGCGTGCACAGAACTGACCCCACCATTTAAGTCCTAAGGTCCATTTGCCACGGCCGAGCGAGCTTGGACAGTGACAGTGAAGTCCTCGGGACTGTCACAGCACCCGGTACTAACCGGGGCTGACCCTGCTGAGCATCCGAGATGTGACGGGATGGGATGGCAGGGAGGCATTGAACTGCCAGGGGATGGTCCCCTCTGAGACTTGAACTCAGGACCTTGGGATTCGGAGTCCAGAGCGCTCCCCATTACACAAGGGGACTGCCCTGCTGCAGCAGTAACACACACAGAACTTCAAAGTGAGCACTGCGATTACAGCACAGCGTGCTACGGATGCTACCTGTAAAGGTGCAAAATCCTGCTGCCAACACACAGCACTGCTCTTCAGTGAAAGAAATGGTAAATTACTTTCCAGAGAGCATAGCATCTATGTGGGTAAATGTAAACCCATCATCTATGCTACCACAGCCCTTAACTGACACATTAACTTTTAAAGTTACCATCAGTAGGGTGATTCTAACGGTACCAGAAAATGTTGAAAATTAAGCTAGGTTGGGAAAAAAGTATTTATTCACTTATCAATAGAGGCTGGAATCAACTGGCACCCTGCTTTCTTGAGGACAACGACAGGGAAAAACAATTGCAGGTGACTGACTGCAGGTCTTTAGATTGGCTTTTGCAACAACAGCATACCTGAATTAAAAAAACCCAGTTTACTTTTTATTTGGTATATTTTACATTCAGTTATGTTATAATGCCCTTTTCTCACACAATTAAAAAAAAATGGATTCACAAAATTCAAAAACAAAGGCTCTCAAGTTTGAGTTTGTGGGGTTTAGTTTTAAGTAACACTAGGCATTTTGGACTCTCAATGTACGATTGCAGAAATAAATGTGCTATTCCAGCATTTCTGAGAAACATTTAAATGGATACTTCACACTGAAATATTTCTGGCCTGAGAATATGTAAGCATGAGGAAAAAAGTTTATGTTCAATTCCAGTTATGACCATAATGTTGCTCAGGTCAGATGCTAGCAGTGAAACAGCAAAGGCTTTCACTTGGAAATTGCGAAGTAGCAGCAGCAGCAGCAACAGCAGGCAGACTTGCTAGCAACTACACAGCCTTTAAAACTCCTATCACAGCATAAAACATTTACAGCCCTTTATTAAAGTCAAAATATTATGTGTGAAAAGACACAGGACTGGTAACAGTGTGCTAAAATTGTATTTTTGAAAAGACGTGACTTTTAAGATCTTTTCCTCCAAAGTCTAAATGTAAATAATTTGGCCAATGTTCAAGTCTTGTTACATATTAACATTCCTGTCAGACCTGGCCAAAACAAGACTTTGCTATACACAACTAATTGACACATCTATGGGCCATTGTCTTGTTAAAAAAGTAACGATTATCTAACCTTGATAATTTGAGGTAAAATGAACAAATGCATTAGCATACCCTAATACAAAGTTTGATTCCCAGACTTTAAGTACTAAAATTTGTATCTGTCAGCCAGAAGCTAGAGTAGTCACTTACATCACTTTCACTTTGAAACTTTGCTCAATTTAATTCTCTTTATGCCTTGAGAATTTTAACAACTCATTTTCTACCACAGATAATGGATCTCACATGATACATTCATCCAAGTGAATCCTTTTCAACATCAAGTATTCCTAAAATTCTTGAAACTGAGTTTTGACAAAGCAGGCCTGGTAGAACAGATAATAATTGAAGAGCTCCATGTGTTTTTATGTGCTCCTTTCCAGCATTAGGTGCTACATACACCTGACAGACAACATTTGGCCTTGGATCAGATCTACCCCACTGCACTATCACTTAAGACACTGTAGAGAAATGCTGCTTAAATACTTGGACATCCCCAACACCGCGAAGTTACTCACAGCATAAAGAAAGGAAGTAAACCTTAAGGCAGTTACCCAAAGGCAGGGAAAACATTGAACAGCCATCTATATTTGCACTGGATTAAAAAGGGCAGTAGTAAACTATTTGTGGTTTGCACTCATTCTCTAGCACACGATCCAAGCCTCTGCTGTATTAATAAGTCACCACAGCGTACCCTTACAAAAACCTTATCTTGGATCAAATCCTGGAGTACAGTTCACTGATAAAAGGACATGGAGATTTGTCTCCAGATTTTAACTTCCGACTCAGAAAAAAATCCACAAAAAAATACTAGCTTGCATGTTAACCTAGTTGCACATAACTACTTTTTTTAAAATTAATAAGCTTTATTCAAGTGCAAATATCATCAGGTTTTATCATTAGTCATTCAAGGAATGTCTAAGTATCTCCAAGAGCACTGGCTGAAGTGTTTTTCTCTATGGAGACAAGGGTCTCAAAACTGGTTTATCAGTTTGGTTACTTCTGAAAATAGATTCTGAACGTTTCCTTCATACTAAAGCAAGCATTTATTTACCTGCACTTGGCGAACAACATTAGCCAGTCGCTTGATACATGGATCTTCATGTTTGACAGCTTCATGAATTTCACCATCCGCAATTATACCAAGTATTCTGGGAAGGTTGGAGTTGTTGGGACCGAGGACAATTGGGTTATTGCTGTTACAATCAAAATGTATATAGATTACAAATAAATTACTGCTCAACTCAAAATAATTAATGTAAGCATTTTACATGTAAATGGAATGATTCTGTATGATCTTATTCTAAAGCTGCCTATTTACATGTACGTTTCACACAGCTGACTAAGTACACACAGCTTTTTTGCCTGCTGACAGTGTTCCCTCTATTGTTAATATTTAACCAGCTGATTCTTAAATGAGCCCAAACTTTATCAGGAAGAAGTTCTGAACTTTACAAAATACATGGAACTGTAAATAGTGTGAGAGAAATACTCTGCCTAAAAGGGCTCATTCCTCTCTCTCTCTCCTCTATCTGTCAGTGCTGCAAGGGGAAGGAAGTTGTGTGACTGGTGTCAGGAGTGCCAGTAACTTCAGCCCTCTGCCAGCACTCAGTGACACAGCAAGCAAGCAGTTCTGCTTCCTCTGTCCCAGCCAAATATTGGAGCAGAGAGTATTAGTAACCAGGAATGTGTGAAAAACATTATCTACCTTCCTTCTGCTGAAACGCAGAGGCTGTGAATGCAGGACTGGCAGAGCTCCAGAGAAGCAGGTGACCAGGCTGAGCCACCTGCACAGAGCTGGGTACACAAACGTGCTAGTACTGTAATTCCCCATCTCTTGTATACCTGTGGGCATGCACACCTGTCAGCATTACTATGGTGTCTCTACACAACTGTTCTATTATCAATCCAGGGACCTCAGTTGCCACCACTCATTTTGAGACTTTGCCTCAATAATGCACCAAGAGACATACAAGGTATTCACAAAGTAGAAAAGACTGCAGGAAATCCAAGTTACTTCCTTCATATTTTTCTCCTAAGATACAATACAGTGTCAGCCATAACATCACATTCACTCAATTATGAAGTGCAACTCTCAACCACACTACAATGATTATTTTTTTTTTTAATCCACCGACCTATGAGAGGGACCACAAAGCAAAAGAACAAGCTGTGGGACAAGATGCTTTCAAGAGTAACTGAAATAATTATTACAAACTTATTAAGGGAAATAACACTGTACCATGAAGTTAAATCCTTGTTATTTCTTTATTTTATATATACTTGGTTTCGTTGGTACTCTAGCTTTGGAGAGCAAAAAGGTGCAAAACTACTTTAAAAGGTTACAATATGAAGGCTGCAACAGCATGTATACTGCTCCTACATAAAAAGACTGATCAGTTATTAGAGTTGATATGTAAGCAGAGCATCAAAAATTTTCCTGAAATTTTCTGCAGAAGTTCTCTGCTGATCCTTTCCCATCATGTACATATAATGCAGCCAGGATTTTTTTCCAGCCACACAGACCCCTGTTAGGATGAGAACGACGATTGCTTAAAAGGAGTATTATCAGAGAAGGCTCACTTCTGACATTCTGTATTATCTTCTCTAAACCATATGCAGATTAATCAGTTTTGGAAAAAGAATGCAATGAAAGAACCTGCAAACAGGCTTACTTTCTGCATTAATATGAAGACATTGCCTCACCTCTCAAGTAAGTCACACAGATAGTTGAAAGCATGAACAGCTTCTTCTTTGTCTTCATGAATTGGAAGCCACGACAACCAGTGTGGGAGCACTTCTTCAACATTTATACAGTCAGGCTTGAACTTCATTATCTTTCCTACAGCTGAAATGCAGTTTTCTGTTGCATTGATATTTTCTTTGGTTTTGGCATCTGGTGACTGAATGACTCTCACCAGCAATGGAAGCGCCTCTAATTGTTAAACAACACAAGAATAAAGTTTAATGAGTGATGAAGTTACACTTCATTACATCACAAATTGTACATGAGACAACCACACAGATTAAAACCAGTATTTTCTGTGTCCCAAGTACCAAAATCCAATCATTTCAATGTTCCACTACTTCTAGGTTCTCTGCTCAAAAATTATCATATGAAAACCAAAACAAATAAAGCCCTGCAAGGAAACATAAGAAAACA